>CM035169.1:145299090-145897379 GCA_020205615.1 Panax quinquefolius | reverse complement strand
TTCATGGATATGATGAACCGAGTATTCAAGGAATATTTTGATCAATTCGTTGTGTTGTCTTTATTGATGACATCCTCATATATTCTAAAAGACGTGAAGATCATGAGCACCATTTTGAAGTCGGTACTCCAAAGGCTTCGTGAAAACCAACTATATGCCAAATTGAAGAAATGCGAGTTCGGCTTGAGGAAGTAGCATTTCTTTGGGCACGGTGTCAAAACATGGAGTATCCGTTGATCCGATTTAAGATCAAGCAATACAAAGTGGGATCGAATCAAGCCTATGATGTAAGACGTAGTTTTTGGGCTTCAATGGTTATTATCGGAGATTCGTGGAAGGGTTTTCTTTAATCGCTACTCCATTAACTCAAATTTAACTCCTAAGGATACAAAATTCGTTTGGAGCGAAGAATGCGAGAAAAGTTTCAAGAGCTTAAGAGAGACTTATTTTAAGACTGTTTCTAACAATACCATCTGGTTCGGATGGATTTGTTATCTACAAATGATGCTTCGTGCAAAGGGTTAGGATGTGTTCTCATGCAACGTGGGAAAGTCATAGCCTATGCCTCGCGACAACTTAAAGAGTATGAGAGGAATTATCCTACTCATGATCTAGAGTCGGCAGTAAATTGCGTTCTGCTTAAAAATATGGAGGCACTATCTATATGGGAGAAAGTGGAGATATATTCGCACCATAAAAGCCTTAAATATTTCTTCACTCAAAAGAACTCAACACGCCAAGAAATGACGCTGGCTCGAGCTATTGAAAGACTACGACCACACTATTCAATACCATCCGGTAAAGTTAACGTGGTATGACGATCGAGTAGAAGATCATATGCGGAACGAATGCGATGATGTCAAGTATAACGACAGAGCCAACTTTAATAGAAAAGTTAAGGTTGCTTTCAAGCCACCCACCCTTGAGTCGATACGCGTATGAAGAAGAAAGTACAAGAAGGAGCTATTCTTAAGCTTAGAATTGATGAAGAAGGAATACTTGAGTCCACTCTAGACTTTCAGGTTCCTAACGACTCGATTTCAAGTACAAGATTATGATGGAGGCACACAATACGCCATTTGCAATCCATCTCGGAAGTACTAAAATGTATCGTGATCTTGACATACATTTTGGTGGAACAATATGAAGAGAGAGATTGCAAAGTTTATCTCGATGTGTTTAACTTGCCTAACGTGTAAAGGCGAGCATCTTGTACCTAAGGGTCCGCTGAACCACTCGAGATTCCGGAATGGAAGTGGGAACACATTACTATGGATTTCAATTTATTGGTCTTCCTACGGTTTTCAAGGCATCAATGCTATTTGGGTTATTGTTGATAGATTAACCAAGTCTCGCTCATTTCTCGCCGACACGGAGACTTATTCCCTCGAACGCCTTGCTAGTATATGACGTGAATGAGATTGTTAGGGTTGCACGGCATGCCCGTATCCATAGTTTGGATCGTGACCCAAGATTCACTTCAAGATTTTGGGTTAGCTTGCAAAAAGCTATGGGCACGGATTTTGCGATTTAGTTCTAAGCATACCATCCCCAAACCGGACGGACAATCGAGAGAGGACTATTCAAACTCTTCAAGATCTATTAAGACTCGTGTCCTAGACTTCAAGGGTAGTTGGGATAAGTATTTACCATGGTGGAATTCTCCTACAACAACAAAGATTATCGTGCAAGTATATAGGTGTGGCTCCATTGAAGCATTATATGGACGTAAAATGTCGTTCTCCAATATGTTGGGATGAGGTGGGTGAAAGAACATTGTTGGGACCCGAAAGTTAAGACGTATGATCACCGAAAAGATCCAAATGATTCGACAACGATACAAACCAAGCACAAGATCGATAAAAGAGTTACGCGGATCTTCATCGAAAGGACGTGGAATTTAATGTAAGGGATCATGTATTGTCATGCGAGTTCCTGGAAAGGGAGTTACAAGATTTGGGAAGAGAGGAAAGCTCAATCCATGATTTATGGTCCATTTCAAATTCTCGACCGAGTAGGAAATGTAGCCTATAGACTTGCGTTACCTTCCGAGTATGTCTCGTTTCATAATGTGTTTCACATATCCGCATTTCAGAATATGTGAAAGACCGAACCACGTTATTGAAAGTTAGAACCGGACGAGATACCAAGACTTAACGATGAGGAGGTACCGCCAAGATCTTGGATAGGAAGGAGCATGACCCACGCAAGAAAGGTCATACCACAAGTTAAAGTTTTGTGGAGGAATCACGCTATAGAGGAAACGACCGGGAATTGAAAACGAAATGAAAGCGAGGTATCCTCACCTTTTCAAACACTGTGTACGACGCCAATTTCGAGGACAAAATTTCATAAGGAGGGGAGTTGTAAGACCTCAAAATTTTAAATAAAAAGGAATTTCCTTTATTTATTATTTTGAAATAGTAAGTGGTTGATTTGATTAATGTGGATAGTTAAGGGTTAAATACATAAATATTTCAAAATAAGTTAAAGTGGTTATAAAATATTCATTATCGTCGTGGAATATTCGTTTGGTCGTGGAATATTCAGATCTTTTGGGAATATTCGCACGACTGCCAGCAACCCATGTGTGGGCCCCATAACTGAAAAAGCGATTGGATGAAGAAAACGACAAATATAAGTTGTTTAAAATAATCTAGTAGTTGTTATTCTAATAATCGTTAAAATACTCGGTGGTTAAAACACAAGAAGATACACCAGATCGCACCAATTATTGATTCTTACGTAAGAAGGCACTACTCAATAATGGTTACAGAATTATCGCTCAAAGATTTTATCGAGTTAATAATTGTGCGTTGATATTTTTATATTCATTGTTTTTAATAATTGTCATTACACAAGATTTTCATTATCGAAGCAATAATTCATATTATCCGAATAATATTATTAGATAACATTATTGGCAATGTCTAGAAAGTTCGCTCTAAGGAGAGGTTTGGTCACCTAATTGCTACCAAGAAGAAGAAATTCTTATTGGAAAGCCCCTCTCTTCGGGAACCGCCTCGTGTCAATATCAGGATTCTCGTAATATTATTTGTGAATAATTAATTATTGATTTATATGATGAGGAAAATATTGATTTTATGTGGATATAGATGGAGAAAATTTTAAAATGACAATTGTTGAAAATTAATATTTTATCTTTTTCGATAAAATAATTCATTTAAATATATTATTTTAATAATATATTAACGGTGATATTTTTACAACGAATGTGGGATATATGAGTATACGAGGAGGAAGAGTATTTTTGTTGCAATAAATGTTTAAAACATGTTAAACATGTCATGGACCCCATTTATTGATCGAAATTTGATTATAAATGTAAAATCGCTTCGCTTGTGGATTTCAGTAAATTTTTATTTGGAATTTGGAAAAACTTTTTCTTCGCAAAGTTGTAGAGAATTGAATTTCCTATAAAAACTCAAGAGATTCGAATTTTTCTGATGAAAGGGCTATTTATTATGAATTATTGAAGTTCTAAAGCTCCGAAATAATTAATTTTTGAAGTTTTAAATATTTTTAATAAGAAAAACGTTTTTTTTGAGTTAGGCAAGGTGAGTCACTCTTGGTGGCTGATGATTTGAATCAGATTTTGGTGCGAGGAATTTAATAAATATATATTAATATTTTATTAAATTTTTCGCTTTTGTTTCTAAGCAATTTCTATAAATAGGTGCTTAGGTTAGAATTGAAAATCACAATTTAAATCTCCAAGTTTTCTCTCTATATTATCGAGCGTATTCTTGTGAGTATTTTGAGTATACTTTGAGTATTGCTATACTATGCAAGTCCAAGTCATAGCCTATATCCTGTTTCAAATTTGAAAGATCGATCTTTCGAGGTAAGGGATGTTATTTTCTTCTCAAATGATATTATTTCTTCAATATCATTATCTTTGAAATATTGGTTGAAACTTTTATCAAATTTGAAACTTTTCCATGTTTGGGGTTACTTATTCATGAGTTCTTATTCATGAGTTACTATTCACGAAGTTACTATTCATGAGTTACTATTCACGAGTTACTATTCATGAGTTACTATTCACGAGTTACTATTCAAGAGTACTATTCATGAAAGCGTGAAGATGTTTTTTTGGGAAATTTCTATCTTTTGGTGTTTGAGTTACTTATTCACGATAATTACATTATTCACGATACTTTGACTATTCAAGAAAAATAAAATTTCTTCTTTTTGTCCAAAATATCTATTCGGATACTAGCTTTGATCAGTATCCATGTTTTTATCATTCTTGAATTTTACACCACTATGATTATTTTTGAGGTATTTTTGGACGTGGATAAAACCAAGTACTAATCCTTAATCCTTAATCCTTGTCATTTTGTTTCATTGGATTCGCTTTAAAAAAAAATATTTTTCATCATCCTCGCCTTAAATGATGATATTATGGAATATCTTTTGGCACAGTAGTGCAAAGATGAATGATTCTTAAGAATATCTTTCGCGTAGTGAAAAGATGAAGCAGTGTTTAAATGAATACTTAATTAATCGATGAATATCTTTACCAGTAGTGCAAAGATGAATATTTGATTCCGGATGTATATCGATTGATGTTACAGGATAAAAGATAGACGATGAACTTTTAAATTCATACATGAAGATAGTAGTTTGATTCTCTACTTAACTCTTCTAATGAATTATTATTTCATTGCGAATATTGATTTAAAATTTGTTGTCTATCAGATTCTATTATATTTTTCCTCGTTGAAGACTAACGATAATTTGTCAGATATTATCTTATTCATAATATTCTTTATCGAGCTAGTTGAGCTCACCTTTTTTTTTGTTCCATTTTTCTCGTGGAGGCGAGAATATAGCGAGATTTAGTCTGGGTATGGAATGAAGGTTTTAGAAAGGATTGTTTAGTAGTCCCTCACCATTTTTGTAAAATAATGTATCAATAAATGTGATGAGAATTTATTTGAGTATAGATATTATTCTGTAAGATAATATTTGTATTCAAACTCACAGCTTTTCTTGTTGTAATAATAAAGTCAGTAGTTGTTTCGCATCGTATGTGATTGACAACTCGAATGAGTGATGTATACCTATTTTGGGGGGGCCACAATAGCCTTGTATTTATAGTTGATCACACCACCTTTATCGACATGTCCCCGAATTGGAATAGAATTCCTTATCATAGTAACTACCAATACTAGGATAGGAGTCAATCTTCTTAAAGAAAGAAAGTCGAATATAATCATGACTCTTTATTTGGGAATTAGAAGTTAAATAAAATCAGGAATGAAGATTCCCTAACAGCCAAGTCTCCTGACTAGAGTATACCTCCATGTGGGAATGAAAGAATCCTCCCACACGTGGGATAGGTCCCACCGAATCGTATAGGACCCACAAAATCACGCCCCAAGATTGTCTCCCACTCTCTTACTTTAATCTCTTCCTTTAAAGAATTTAAAATAAGAGATTAGCACTAAAAATGTAATACTAATCGGAAATGAACTAAAACTGCTGAAACTAATTAATTTGAAGTCGCCAAAGCTTTCTTTACTACTGCCGAGGTCATCGAGTCCTTCTTTAATATTGTCGAAACTACCAAACCTCATCCTAAACCATCTTAGTCTATTTCAGAAATCTAAACAAAACACATCAACCAACATTTTCGATCTTCAAAATACTAATAAGAGAAATGTCTTCGAAATGTTTGTTGAGGCCGAAAAACATAAACTCCACAAACCAAACGTTGAAAGTTTGTAAAAGCTACTTTCCAAACATAATCAAAACTTGTTCCACTAACTCATTCGACCCCACGCGAACTACTTTCCGAACACCAAGCCAAAGAAAAATTCCCAACTCCCGAACTGAAAGCCGAACACGCCTCCCTTCCTCCGACCAATGTCGATCCCCAATCTGCACATCGTTCAATAAATCTGAATTGAGCCGAATATGTCTCCCTAAAGTGAGTCATCGGAACTCCATCGATATAAGAGCCTATGTTGTTCCAGAACCATCAAGAGTTACTCGAACATTGAATCTGTAATCAGTTATCCACTATCATTATCATCGGAATCCCGAACTAAAAATACCACTAACTTCCTTCGCAATCGACGAACCATCTAAATAAAAAATCCAAGATGAAAACAATTATTGTATCCAGCTACTCCTGAACCTGATCCTCCTTTCGGATCCTCTTTGGCAAATATTCATTCTATCACAAAATATGCTAATGTATGTCCTTTAATTGCCATTCGTAGACGACCACCCAAGATGAACCGACTCCACTACTGAAGAAACCACCTTACCAATGTCTCATTGAACCTCTGCATAAACCTCTAACTCTGACTAATACATGTCGTAACCTCCTCAAATGCTATGAAATTTTATGTCCGCTCATAAGTGTTTGACAAGTTTTTTAGTGGATTGATCAGAATATCCTTCACAAGCTTTCGTAAATAACCAATGTTACTATACCAACCACCAAGTGAGGATTTGGTTTGCCGAAAACTTTTTCCTGATCTCTATAAAATATTTTCCTTTTGTCTCCCCTACCCTTATATCATCATTGTTTGTTTGCCTTATTTCTTTCTATTATGTATGTTCCTGCCTTATCACACTAAAGGAATTCTCCCAAACGCTAAGGAGATTTTGATCAGACCTTATATCACCATCCATCCTTATACCACCTAATAGTATTCCCGACCCCTTTGGGAGGGTTCTATCTTACCTTATATCACCATCCGACCTTATAACGCCATAATAGTCATCCCGACCCATGTAGGAGGCTTCAATCCAACTTTATACCATAACACTGCTCCCGATCCCTTAAGGAGGCTTTAAATAGAGATTCCAAAGTACCACCTGACTTTATTACCACCGAAGAATGTTTGTCCGATGGACGCTTAGTCCGTTCAGGAGAACGTTAAGTCCTTGCCGAAGAACATTGTCTGTTCGGGAGAACGTTAAATCCTTCCCGAAGAACTTTGTCTTTTCGTGAGAACGTTAGTCCTTCCCGAAGAACGTTCTCCGTTCGGAAGAACGTTAAGTCCTTCCCAAAGAACAATATCCTTCGGGAGAACACTAAATCCTCCCTTGCAGAACGTTGTCCTTTCGGGAGAACGTTAAGTCCTTCCCGAAGAAATTTGTCCTTTCGGGAGGACGCTAGTCCTTCTCGAAGAACTTTGTCCTTTCGGGAGAACGCTAAATCCTTCCGGGAAACGCTTTCTTAAATTAAGTCCTTTCGAGAGAACTAAATCCTTATCGAGAACGGTTGCAAGACCCCAAACTTATTATTAATGAAATTTAATTTTCTATTTATTATTTTGAAATAGTAAGGGTTGATTTGATTAATGTGGATAGTTAGGGGTAAAATACGCAAATATTTCAAAATAAGCAAGTGGTTATAAAATATTCATTGTTGTTTGGGAATATTCGTTTGGTCGTGGAATATTCAGATCGCTTTTGGGAATATTCGCACGACGACCTGCCAAGCAAACCATGTGTGGGCCCCATAACTAAAAGCGATGGATGAAGAAAACGACAAATATAAGTTGTTTAAAAATAACTACAGAAGTTGTTACTGTTAATATCGTTAAAATACCTGTGGTTAAAACACAAGAAGATTACCAGATTGCACCAATTATCGATTCTTACGTAGAAGAAGGCACTACTCAATAATGGTTACAAAGAATTATCGCTCAAAGATTTTATCGATTTAATAATTGTCATATTGATATTTTATATTGTCGTTGTTTCAATAATCATCATTACACAAGATTTTTCATTATCGGCTAATAATTCATATTATCTCAATAATATTATTAGATAACATTATTGGCAATGTCTAGAAAGTTCATCTAAGGAGAGGTTTGGTCACCTAATCAAGGCGCCAAGAAGGAGAAATTTTATCGAAAGCCCTCTTTCCTGAACCGCCCTCGTCACAATATCAGTGATTCTCGTAATATTATTTGTGAATAATTAATTATTGATTCATATGATGAGAAAAATATTGATTTTATGTGGATATAGATGGAGAAAATTTTTAATGTGACAATTGTTGAAAATTGAAATTTTATCTTTTCTCGATAAAATAATTATTTAAATATATTATTATATTTTAATAATATAATAATGGTGATATTTTTACAACGTAATGTGGGATATATGAGTATACGAGGAGGAAGAGTATTTTTTGTTGCAATAAATGTTTAAAACATGTTAAACATGCTCATGGGACCCCATTTATCGATCGAAATTTGATTATACCTTGAAAAATCGCCTGCTTGTGGATTTTTGGCCAATTTCTATTTGGAATTTGGAAAAACTTTCTTCTGCAAAGTTGTAGAGAATTGAATTTCCTATAAAAACTCGCTAGATTCGAATTTTCCGATAAAAGGGCTATTTATTATGAATTATTGAAGTTCAAGTTCAAATAATTGATTTTTGGAAGTTTAAAATATTTAAAATTAGAAAAACGTTTTTTTTTACTTTTTTTAGAATGTGGCATGTGTTTGATGGCTGAAATCAGATTCTAGGCATGCGTGAGGAAATTTATATAATATATTATTAATTTATTAAATTTTTTCGCTTTGTGTTCTAAAGAATTTCCTATAAATAGTAGGTGCTTAGGTTAGAATTGAAAATCACACCGTAAAATCAAGTTTTTCTCTATATTATCGAGTTTATTCTTGTGAGTATTTTGAGTATATTTTGAGTATTGTTAGACTTGCAAGTTCCTTCAAAGACTATATCCTAGATTCCAAATGTAAGTACTAATCTTTCGAGGTAAGTGGATGTTATTTTTTTCTCAAATGATATTATTTCTTCAATATCATTATGTCAAATATCGATGAAACTTTTTATCAAATTTGAACTTTTTTGTGCTTATTCTGAGTTATTATTCACGATACTATTCACGAAAGTTACTATTCACGAGTTACTATTCATACACTATACTATTCATGTAAGCGTGAAGATGTTTTTTTTGTGGAATTTCTATCTTTTGGTGTTGAGTTACTATTCACGATACTAAGACTATTCGTGATATCAAGACTAAAATGAAAAATAAAATTTCTTCTTTCATTCAAAATATCTATTCTGGATACTAGCTTTGATCAGATCCATGTTTTGATCATTCTCGAATTTTACACCACTATGATTATTTTTGAGGTATTTTTGACATGGATAAAACAAAGTACTAATCCTTAATCCTTAATCCTCGCATTTTGTTTCACCGGATTCGCTTTTAAAAATATTTTTCATCATCCTCGCCTTAAATGATGATATTATTGAATATCTTTGGCCCTCAGAAGCAAAAGATGAATGATTTTCAAGAATATCTTTCGCCCGAAAGTGCAAAGATGAACAGTGTTTAGATGAACACGACTAATCGATGAATATCTTCGCCTCAGAAAGTAAAAAGATGAATATTTGATTCCAGATATATATCGATTGATGTTAAGGTGGATAAAAGATAGACGATGAACTTTTAAATTCATACATGTAAGATAGTAGTTTGCATTCTCTACTTAACTCTTCTAATGAATATTATTTTTCACCATAATATTGATTTAAAATTTGTTGTCTATCAGATTCTATTAGATTTTTCCCCGTCAAGACTAACGATAATTTGTCAGATATTATCTTAGTCATAATATTCTTTATCGGGCTAGTTGAGCTCACCTTTTTTCCTTTTTGTTCCATTTTTCTTCTCAGAGGCTAGAAATATAAAGTAATTTAGCCTGGGTATGGAATGAAGGTTTTAGAGAGAGTTGTTTAGTAGTCCTCACCATTTTTGTAAAATAATGTATCAATAAATGTGATGAGGATTTATTTGAGTATAGATATTGTCTAAGATAATATTTGTATTCAAACTCACGCTTTTATCGTTGTAATAATAAAGTTGTAGTTGTTTCGCATCACGTATCGACAACTCGTAATGGGTGATGTATACCTATTTTGGGGGCGCCACACTTGGTATCGTAGCTTAGGATACGATCTCCAAGTGAGATCGGGGAATAGAATCAGAGGGGAGAGACGAGTAAATCCTTCGCAAAGTGTGTCCTACCTAAGCTTATTTTTTTAGTTGGTCAAGATATAAGGATATTATGTGATATATTGATTTCCTTAATTAACCCTTGTTTTATGACAAGATTTGAGAATGTCAATCGAGAATATTAACAATGGAAATGAGACCGTGGAGACGCTCAGACTCACCAACGAGGAGAACGTAACAGTCGGGCAATGTTCCTCCCCGTGAACAACACCATCGAAAGCGATGATGAACGAGGGATGTTTAGAAGCTTTTTGCAGCTCATGCAAAATCGCACGAGGAGACTCGTGTTCAAAATATATGGAGGAAATGATAAGAATTCACAAGTTGTCACGCCCAAGCAAAGCTTCAAAGAGTCGGGACCACCAAAATTTAAGGGAAAGCCGATCCGATCACGGCGAAACACGGGTCAAGCAAATTACCAAGATATTCGATGTCTGGGATGCACGGAGAACAGAAGGTTCCATTCGCCACCTTTATGTTCCGTGGTGGAAGGCAGATCATCGGTGGGAGTCTCGTGAAGTTGCACTCCATCCAAACAAGACTCAAAGATGTCTTGGGAGACATTTCAGAATTATTTAATGACAAATACTTTCCGAAAGTGTTCTGGCTATATGAAGGAAGTGGAGTTCATCGATTAGAACAAAACAATACGATTTTGTCTCAAAGACGAGGCAAAGTTTGCAGAGTTATCCGTTTTCAGACCTCATTTGGTGGAGAATGAGGAACGATGACGCGGATGTTTCGAGAGAGGTTGAAACCCTAAGATACGCACAATATCTCATTTCTCATAAATTTTTTCTCTATTCAGATGTTGTAAATGTGGCTCAATTATTAGAGCGAGATAACGAGTATGGCCAACCGAGGGACCATAACCGTGGATCGCATCTGTAGATAGCAGCCAATGTAATAATGATAAACAAATGGAGAAAGAAACAGACGGACAAAATGGTAACCACTCCGTGGTAATCATGGCCATGAAAATAGAAGAAGCGAGTCAGAGGAGATTTTAAAAGAGGAGATTTAACAACTAACTATGTGAAGACGACAAAAAGGCAAGCAAAGAATCGGTTAAGTGGAGGAGAACCACCACCCATTATATGCTATAAATGCGGAAAAGAGGGACATATCACCAAACCGCCCACAACAGCTCAAGGTATGCTATAATTGTGGAAAGGAAGGACATATCGCCGAGATCAGACAGAGAATAAACCTAGTTCAATGGGGACGGTGACTCAAAAGATCGTCCCGTAAAAGTCAAAGTCAACGATTCCGGAAGAGCGTTTGTTGTGATCGGTCAAAATGCGAGGAACCCAAACGAGGTGATCACGGTAAGTTATTTATAAATTTCGCAAGTTTATACCTTACTTGATACCGGCATACCCATTCATTTATCTCTCCCGCATGTGCTCAACGCTTAAACTCGACCGAGAAATTAGACTTTTGACCTATCTCGTGGAAACTCCGTTAGAGAAACTTTCATCACATCCATCGCTTATAAATCTTGTTTGATTCAAGTTGGCACCATCACCTTACCGTGAATTTTATCTCTTTAAAGATACTTGCTTTTGATGTGATTTTAGGATTGATTGGTTAACTACTCATCATGCCAAAATTGATTGTTTTCGTAAGGTTGTTAGTTTTCATATTCCTAACCAACCCGTTGTATTTAATTCAAGCAACTAAACCATTAAAATCAATCATCATCATATCTAATCATAAAGCTATTCGCTTATTGAAAAACGGATGTCAAGCTTTCTTAGCCCATGTTATGGATTTGAATAAAGACACGCCAAATTTGAATAATATTCCCGTTGTTATCGATTTTTCCGACGATTTCAAGAACTTCCCGCCTACCCCGTAACGTGAAGTCAATTCTTTATTGATCTTGAACCCGCACAAAGCCCATTTCTAAAACCCCATATCGAATGGCTCCTATTGAACTTCAGAGTTAAAGGTCCAACTATGTGAATTGTTGGACATCGCTTCATCTGGCCCCAAGACATCTCCTCGGGGTGCTCCCTGCTTTATTCAGTAAAGAAGAAAGACGGAGTATGCGATTTCAGATCGACTATCTGGAATCGAACCATGTCACCATCAAGAATAGGTATCCTCACCTCGTATTGATGACTTGTTTGACCAAATGTAAGGGCACAATTCTTTTCAAAATCGATCTTCGCTCGATATCATCACCAAGATTAGAATCGAGGATATTCCAAAGACCGCCTTTAACTCCCCAGACGGGCATTATGAATTTTTAGTCATGTCTTTCTGATCGACTAATGCTCCCGCGCTTTTATGGATATGATGAACCGAGTATTCAAGGAATATTCGATCATTGTTGTTGTTTTTATTGATGACATCCTCATATATTCCAAAAGTCGTGAAGATCATGAGCACCATTTGAAGTCGGTACTCCAAAGGCTTCGTGAAAACAAACTATATGCCAAATTGAAGAAATGCGAAGTTCGCTCGAGGAAGTAGCATTCCTCGGGCACGTGGTGTCAAAACATGGAGTATCCGCTGATCCGCCAAGATCAAGCAATACAAAGTTGGGAGCAACCAAGTCATGATCAAGCACGTAGTTTTTTGGGCTTAGCCGGTTATTATCTGAGATTCGTGGAAGGGTTTTCTAATCGCTACTCCATTAACTCAAATTTAACTCTAAGGATACAAAATTCGCTTGGAGCGAAGAATGCGAGAAGAGTTTCCAAGAGCTTAAGAGAGACTTATTTCTAAGACTGCTCTAACAATACCATCCGGTTCGGATGGATTTGTTATCTCACAAATGATGCTTCGTGCAAAGGGTTAGGATGTGTTCTCATGCAACGGGAAAGTCATAGCCTATGCCTCGCGACAACTTAAAGAGTATGAGAGGAATTATCCTACCATGATCTAGAGTCAAGCAAAGCAATTGTTTGCCGCTTAAAGATATGGAGGCACTATCTATATGGGGAGAAAGTGGAGATATATTCGCACCATAAAAGCCTTAAATATTTCTTCACTAAAAAGAACTCAACACGCGGCAATGACGCTGGCTCGAGCTATTGAAAAGACTACGACCACACTATTCAATACCATCCTCGAAAGTTTAACGGTAGCCGACGCGTTGAGTAGAAGATCATATGCGGAACGAAAAGCGATGATGTCAGTATATACGACAGAGCCAACTTTAATAGAAAAGTTAAGGTCGCTCAAGCCACCCAATCTTGAGTCGATGCGTATGAAGAAGAAAGTACAAGAAGGAGCTATTCCTAAGCGAGAATTGATGAAGAAGGAATACTTCGAGTCCACTCTAGACTTTCAGGTTCCTAACGACTGATTTAAGTACAAGATTACGATGGAGGCACACAATACACCATTTGCAATCCATCTCGAAGTACTAAAATGTATCGTGATCTTCACATACATTTTGGTGGAACAATATGAAGAGAGAGATTGCAAAGTTTATCTCAATGTGTTTAACTTGTCAACAGTAAAGGTGAGCATCTAGTACCTAAGGGTCCGTCTGAACCACTTGAGATTCAAATGGAAGTGGGAACACATTACCATGGATTTTGTTACGGGTCTTCCTACGGCTTTCAAGGCATCAATGCTATTTGGGTTATTGTTGATAGATTAACCAAGTCCGCTTCATTTTTGCCGACACGGAGACTTATTCACTGAACGCCTTGCTATATGACGACGTGAATGAGATTGTGAGGTTGTATGGCATGCCTCAGATCCATAGTTTCGGATCGTGACCCAAGATTCACTTCAAGATTTTGGGTTAGCTTGCAAAAAGCTATGGGCACGGATTTATTTATTGGTTTCTAAGATACCATCCTCAAACCTGGGACGGACAATCGTAAAGGACTATTCAAACTCTTCAAGATTTATTAAGACTCGTGTCCTAGACTTCAAGGGCGCTTGGGATAAGTATTTACCATTGGTGGAATTCTCCCACAACAACAAAGCTTATCGTGCAAGTATAGGTGTGGCTCCATTTCAAGCATTATATGGACGAAAGTGTCGCTCTCCAATATGTTGGGACGAGGTGGGTGAAGCAACATTGTTGGGACCCGAAGTTAGTACGTATGATCACTTTTAAAAGATCCAAATGATTCGACAACGATATACAAACCGGCACAAGATCGACAAAAGAGTTATGCGGATCTTCATCGAAAGGACGTGGAATTTAGTGTGGGGATCATGTATTGTCATGAAGTTGCTTCCATGGAAGGGAGTTACAAGATTTGGGAAGAGAGGAAAGCTCAATCCACGATTTATCGGGTCCATTTCAAATTCTCGACCGAGTAGGAAATGTAGCCTATGACTGCTCAAGCATTACCTCGAAAGTATGTCTCGTGTTCATAATGTGTTTCACATATCTCGCATTTCAGTAAATATGTGAAAGACCCAACCACGTTATAGAAGTTAGAACCGGACGAGATAGCCAAGACTTAACGATGAGGAGGTACCGCCAAGATCTTGGATAGAAGGAGCATGTCCTACGCCAAGAAAGGTCATACCACAAGTTAAAGTTTTGTGGAGGAATCATGCTATAGAGGAAATGACCGGGAATTGGAAACGAAATGAAAGCGAGGTATCCTCACCTTTTCAAACACTGTGTACGCGACGCCAATTTCGAGGACTTAAATTTCATAAGGAGGGAGGTCAGAAGACCCCAACTTATTATTAATGAAATTTAATTTTCTATTTATTATTTTGAAATAGTAAGGGTTGATTTGATTAATGTGGATAGTTAGGGTAAAATACGCAAATATTTCAAAATAAGCAAGTGGTTATAAAATATTCATGTCATTTGGGAATATTCGTTCGTCGTGGAATATTCAGATCGTTTGTGAATATTCGCACGACTGCAGCAAATGCATGTGGGCCCCATAACGAAAAAAGCGATGGATGAAGAAAACGACAAATATAAGTTGTTTAAAAATAATAACAGTAGTTGTTACTGCTAATATCGTTAAAATACTTATGGTTAAAACACAAGAAGAAGACACCAGATCGCACCAATTATCGATTCTTACGTAAGAAGGCACTACTCAATAATGGTTACAAAGAATTATCGCTCAAAGATTTTATCGATTTAATAATTGTCGCGTTGATATTTTATATTGTTGTTGTTTCAATAATTGTCATTACACAAGATTTTTCATTATCGGCTAATAATTCATATTATCTCTAATAATATTATTAGATAACATTATTGGCAATGTCTAGAAAGTTCGCTCTAAGGAGAGGTTTGGTCACCTAATGCGCCGCCAAGAAGGAGAAATTTTATCGAAAGCCCCTCTTTCCTGAACCCGCCCGTCACAATATTGTGATTCGTAATATTATTTGTGAATAATTAATTATTGATTCATATGATGAGAAAAATATTGATTTTATGTGGATATAGATGGAGAAAATTTTAATGTGACAATTGTTGAAAATTGAAATTTTATCTTTTTTCGATAAAATAATTATTTAAATATATTATTATATTTTAATAATATAATAATGGTGATATTTTTACAACGTAATGTGGGATATATGAGTATACGAGGAGGAAGAGTATTTTTGTTGCAATAAATGTTTAAAACATGTTAAACATGTCTCATGGACCCCATTTATCGATCAAATTTGATTATAATTTGTAAAATCGCCTGCTTGTGGATTTTTGGCCAATTTCTATTTGGAATTTGGAAAACTTTCTTCCGCAAAGTTGTAGAGAATTGAATTTCCTATAAAAACTCGCGAGATTCGAATTTTCTGATAAAAGGGCTATTTATTATGAATTATGAAGTTCAAGTTCAAATAATTGATTTTGGAAGTTTAAAATATTTTAAAATTAGAAAAACGTTTTTTTTTTTTTTTCTAGAATGTGGCATGTGTTTGATGGCTGAAATCAGATTCTAGGCAGGTGCATGTAGGAAATTTATATAATTATATTATTAATTTATTAAATTTTTTCGCTTTGTGTTCTAAAGAATTTCCTATAAATAGGTGCTGCTTAGGTTAGAATTGAAAATCACACCGTAAATCAAGTTTTCTCTCTATATTATCGAGTTTATTCTTGTGAGTATTTTGAGTATACTTTGAGTATTGTTAGACTATGCAAGTTCAAGTTCCCTTCAAAGACTATATCCCAGATTCAAATTTGAAGTACTAATCTTTCGAGGTAAGTGGATGTTATTTTTTCTCAAATGATATTATTTCTTCAATATCATTTATGTCAAATATCGATTGAAACTTTTTATCAAATTTGAACTTTTTCATGTTCTGGATTACTATTCATGAGTTACTATTCACGAGTTACTATTCACGAGTTACTATTCACGAGTTACTATTCACGAAAGTTACTATTCACGATACTATTCATTAAGCGTGAAGATGTTTTTTTGTGGAATTTCTATCTTTTGGTGTCTGAGTTACTATTCACGACAAGACTATTCACATCTCATGCAAATTCATCAAAAATAAAATTTTCTTTTCGTCCAAAATATCTATTCGGATACTAGCTTTGATCAGATCCATGTTTTGATCATTCTTGAATTTTACACCACTATGATTATTTTTGAGGTATTTTTGAACATGGATAAAACAAAGTACTAATCCTTAATCCTTAATCCTGTCATTTTGTTTCATCGATTCGCTTTTTTAAAAATATTTTTCATCATCCTCGCCTTAAATGATGATATTATTGAATATCTTTGGCCCGTAGCAAAGATGAATGATTTTCAAGAATATCTTCGCCCAGAGTAAAAAGATGAACAGTGTTTAGATGAACATGACTAATCGATGAATATCTTCGGCCCAGAGTGCAAAAAGATGAATATTTGATTCCAGATATATATCGATTGATGTTACAGGATAAAAGATAGACGATGAACTTTTAAATTCATACATGTAAGATAGTAGTTTGCATTCTCTACTTAACTCTTCTAATGAATTATTATTTCACCGCGTAATATTGATTTAAAATTTGTTGTCTATCAGATTCTATTAGATTTTTCCCCGTTGAAGACTAACGATAATTTGTTCAGATATTATCTTAGTCATAATATTCTTTATCGGGCTAGTTGAGCTCACCCTTTTCCTTTTTGTTCCATTTTTTCTTCTCAGAGGCTAGAATATAAATAGTATTTAGCCTGGGTATGGAATGAAGGTTTTAGAAAGAGTTGTTTAGTAGTCTCTCACCATTTTTGTAAAATAATGTATCAATAAATGTGATGAGGATTTATTTGAGTATAGATATTGTCTAGAAGATAATATTTGTATTCAAACTCACGCTTTTACTGTTGTAATAATAAAGTTGTAGTTGTTTCGCATCATGTATCGACAACTCGTAATGGGTGATGTATACCTATTTTGGACGCTCAAGTGGGTTGCCCAAAGTGTTACGGGCGGTCAAAGCTCATATATATCAGGCTTGTACATTCTACCCCACAGCCAATTCAGCCCGAATTAAATACCAAATTTATATCTTGCACACAAAAAATTTCTCCTACATCAACTGAAGACCATAGAAAACTGGCAATGGGAGCACTGAAGATCATAAAAAACTGCCAACGAGGCGCGCAGGGCGACGGGGCACCAGGGTTCATGAGGGATGCTGCAAGCGTAAGACGACGAGCGAGGGGACGACACAGGCGTCAGCGGGTGCACACGGGTAGTCGTGGTATGCGGGGGATCGGGGACTGCAGGGAACGCAGAGGCGGTCGAGGCGTGTGTGTGGCACATGGGCGTTAAAAACATGGAGTCATTTGGTGAATCAGTGTTTTTAATTCGACACTAAAATATTTAAGGCTCTCCTTCTGGCGCCAATGTTAACGCCAAAATTCGTCTGCGGGTTCAAACCCCAAATTTATGTGCTGAATCCTGCACAAAAACGAACCACACTCAAAGAGCTGAATGTCTGGGCCACTAGGGGATAGTTCCTCCGGTGTAAGAATAAGTAAATGCTAATTGCAAGGCTAATAATAGAGTCTTATTACTCTAGTGTTAAAGAATTGTAAAATATCATGTACTTGTGAAATAGGGTATAAACTTATATTTATAGTTGATCACACCACCTTTATCGACATGTCTCCGAATTAGAATAGAATTTTTTATTATAGTAACTATCATACTAGGATAGGAATCAATCTCCTTAAAGAAAGAAAGTTGAATATAATTCTAACTCTTTGCTTGGGAATTAGAAGTTGAATAAAATCAAAAAATGAAGATTCCCTAATAGCCAAGTTTCATAACTAGAGTATAACTCCGCGTGGAAAAGAATTCTCTACGTAAGATAGGTCCCACCGAATCGTCTTAGGCCCACAAAATCACATCCCTACAGCCAACATATATTAGTATTTATTTGTTCTCTTGATACCCTGAAAAATTCAAATTAATTCTCATTTTCTTATTCCAAATAAAGGTAAAATTTCAAAGTTGACTCAATCCGAGTATCAAAATATTAAATAAGTCTATTATCACATACAATCGCTCACATACACTCACATGTATATTTCGATTGTCCCGACTGACTTGCTTCAGACGTGGTAGTCAAAATACGCGATGCGAGTGTATGCGAAATAACGATACGATAATAAACTTCTTTGTAAAATATTATCTATTAAGAAAATAAAAGGCCTAGCAAGTAGAAAGGCCAAATAGTACTTAACTATAGCTCTAGTACACTTATAACTGCTCCTTAGGACCCGCCAAAATGATATAAAATTCTTTGTAGCTCGCCAAACCATAAATTAAGCACTGTTATATACCTAGCATTTGATGGTACACGTGATGCGTATATAAAATATGTGGACTAAAATCAGAATTTTATAAAATTTAGAGAATTATATAGATAGATAAAAAAAATTAAATTAAACAAGTTAAAATAGTAATATTTTTAAAATTTTGGGGCAAAAGAGAAAGGGAAAAAAAAACTAAGGGGGTGTTTGTATATGTATCCAAATTACACTTAAAACACTATATTTTATAAAAATTCTTGTTGGAATAAATACTATACATTTTTTGGGAGTCATAATAAAAAAAAAATTGAAAATGTCCCATTTTCCTGTCCAATCCCCCGGTCTGTGTAGAAGGACTCAAACCAAAATGAGACAGCCGTTTAAGGTTGTACCGGTCGGTAAAATATTGTTAAAAATAATATTGTTGCTATTATCTTTTTAATAATAGTAGTAATATTAATATAATAATAATATTAATTATTATTATTATGGTAGAATTTTAAAAGGGAAATATTTGAATTTGGATGGTTTTACAACCGCTACAACAAGAGGTAGCGGTTTATACTTTTCCTTTTTGGCAGCCGCTTAAGGTTATAGCGGTCGGTAATATATTGTTAAAAATAATATTAATATTATAGCTTAAATATGATTTTCTTATAAACTATATATATCATATTTGACGGTGATCGCTTTCAATTTTGTCGATTAGGTGATTAGCTATCAATTTTTTCGATTTCATTCGATTTAGTGCCTTGCGTCGAGGAAATTCTTGGCGTGGCATCTAATAAGCGGCATGAGTCTTTATGTGTAAAAACATTATATATTTTAATGAGATCAAAAGGACAAAAAGGTAAAATAAGAAATAAAACAACTAAAAATTACAAATAATATAAATTAGTTGTATAATTATTTATTTATAGTTATATAATAATATAAATTATTATATAAATAATATAATAATTATTTTATTAAAATTAATTATTTTTATTAAAAAAACTGCGTTTTTTAATTTTTTATTAAAAAATTGTGTTTAATATTAATGATAATAAAATAAAAGTATTAATGATAATAAAAATAAAAATAAAAGTGCAGTTTTTTTAATTAAAAAATAATAATTAAGCAACTAAAAAAAAACGCTGTTGCTTTATTTTAAAAAACGCAGTTGGTTGGTTTTTTTAATAAAATAAATATTATTCTTAATAAAAATAAAACGCAGTTGCTTTATTTTTAAAAAATGCAGTTGGTTGGTTTTTTTAATAAAATAATTATTTTTTATTAAAAAAACTGCAATTTTATTTTATTTTTATTATCATTAATATTTTATTATCATTAATATTTTTATTTTTATTATCATTAATATTAAACACAATTTTTTTTAATAAAAAATAAAAAAAACACAGTTTTTTTAATAAAATAATTATTTTTAATAAAATAATTATTATATTATTTATATAATAATTTATATTATTTATATAACTATAAATAAATAATTATACAACTAATTTATATTATTTGTGTAATTTTTAGTTGTTTTATTTCTTATTTTACCTTTTTTTGTCCTTTGATCTCATTAAAAATATATAATATTTTTACACATAAGACTCATGCCGCTTATTGTGATGCCACATCGCTAATTTCGACGCGACATGCCCAATTGAATGAAATCAAAAAATTGATAGTTCAATCACCTAATCGACAAAATTGAAAAGTTAATCACCGTTTTAATACTACTTATAGCTTTAGGGTAGAAAATCATATTTAAGCGTAATATTATTAACAATAATAATAATAGTAATAATAATAGTAATAATAACAATAATAATAACATAAGATTATTATTATTACCTTAAATTCAATTATTATTTTTATAGTTTTGTTTTATTAAATCAAATATTTTGTAAATTATTGAGAATTTTAGATCAATCCCCATTAATCTTCCATAATTTATTATAGAAGTTTAATATTTAAATAATAATAATAATCTTATTATTATTATTAAAGTCAGAATATTTTTTAAAAAAGAAACCTTTTTTCTAACAATAGGTGACTTAATAATGGGACAATGGAAGGAATGTAAAATAAAATAATATTTTTAATGTGCAAGCCGCTGCATGGTGTAGAGGTTCTCTTTCTTTAATAATGGCAAGTGATGTGAAATTACTTAATAATGGGACAAACCAAGCTGCTACACCTTTAATTTTTAATATAAAAGATCACAAAGCAGCAAGTGCAAGACTTAATAATCCAAGCCGCTACATGGTGTAGCGGTTCTCATTCTTTCCAAGTGCAAGTGACTTAATAATGGGACAAACCAAGCCGCTACACCTTTTTAATATAAAAGATCACAAAGTGGAATCCATTTACACATGTGTTTGATCAGCTGGGGCCCACTTATTAAATTAGAAGCTGGAACATGTAGCGGCTGGGGTATAAAATTATTTCAATCTCAGTCTTTTTTATTAAATTGATATACAGCTGACAAGTTGGTTGCCATGAATAGTGATCTGGAAACCGGTTGCCATGAATAGTGATCTATCAACCCATTGTCAATGAATGTGATCCTTATATATATATATATATATATATATATATATATATATATATATATATATATATAAGGAGCAAATTATAACTATTAACGGTTACTCCATTTGTTCCAAAATTAGAGATGCAATTTTCTTTTTAGTATGTTCCAAAATTAAGATACATATTTTTATTTTGGGACTATAAAGTGACATGATGTTCATAATTTATCATTACTTTTTAACTATTATTTTCAATATCAACTCTCGTATAAAGTTCTTGTTTTGATAATTCAAAAGTTGAAAAAAGTTTTTACTGATGAGTCAATAGTTAAAATTATTCCATTCAAGATCTCGTACTTTATCAAAATGTCAGATTTCTAAATTATCAAACCCCCCAATATATAGACCCCCTACTGGATTTAATAAAGTAAGAAAGTCCGCATATTTTGACCAATTTAAGGTGAAAATGGGGTTGGAAAGTTTTAACATAAACAACACAAATTCGCATATCAAAAATTAGAGATGCATTTCCATTTCAGGACTATAAAGTGACATCATATTCTTTGCCATTATTTTTTTATCATCGTTTTCAATATCAAACCCTCTTTATAATATAGATAAAAGATATAGATATAGACATAAATAAGAGTATATATTTTATAAAGAGTGTTGTCGTTAAAATTATTATTTTACATCATCGAATAGTAATAGATGTGGATAGTTTTAGAGAAAACAAGTAATTTGAATTGAGTAATTTTCATTTACATGGTAAAATTGTATATATGATGATATGGTAATTATTCTTTTTCTTCTTTTGATTTTTAAAAACTATATATCAATAGATGGAGGAAATAAAGATGGGAAACGAGACATTAATTTTGGTATTTTTCACTTCATATTTTTGAGTGAATCTTGAAAGATATGAAAGATCTTTTATCCAAATCGAGTTTTGAGTTATACTTCAGATCTTTTATAAAAATATCTTTAAGTATTAAAAGGAGTAGTATATTGTCATATGTGATGTGCTTATGGTGCACAATTGGGAGTCCTTAGGCTTTGACCATGCCAGGTCAGAACGTTAACTTTGATCTAGCAGTTCAGACCAGGTTTCGGCCTCTGAAGTGAAGTCCAAACCCAAGGCCAGGCCACTCCCTCTCCTCCTCCTCCTTCTCCTCCCCCTCCTCCCCGGCCCCTTTCCCTATTTATAATCTAATAGAAATTTTAATGAAGAACTAGAGTATTTATAAGAAACTAACTTATTAATAGTATTTAACATTAAAGGTTAGTTAATTGATGTATTAATTAATGTTACTATTTAATATCAAAATTAAAGTAGCAAGAAATATTAATAAAATTTTAATATTAAATATTACTCCTCCGTCCCAAGATTAAATTCTTTATTACTATATTGGGTGATACTCGAGTTAAATGTCTACTTACTTTAAATAATATATATATATATATATATATATATTTTAAAAGTCTGCCTAGAATATCCATAATATTAATTGTTTTATATTTCTATCTCTATACATATTTATGTAACATTACTAGTCATGCAAAAAAATTATGTAATTAAATGAGAATTTAGAAAGATTTTTCACATTTCAAATTAGTTTGAAGAAGTATTAGACATATAAATGCATCAATGAAACTAATTCCAATGAGAAATAGTATTATTTTTTCCAAGATAATTAAAAAATTACTATTAAAATAAATTTAGTTTTAAATACGAACAATTTTGTCATTTTATTCTCTTTCTTAATATACGTAAAAAATCAACCATAACTTTTATTCTGGGACAGAGGGAGTAGTATTTACAAGAAACTAACTTATTATTAATATTGTGACGCCCCCAAAATTAGGTATACGTCACCCATCTTGGGTCGCCACTTACATGGTACATAAATTCAAATACAACTTACTAACCTAACAAGCGTCGCAGTATAATATACGACATAAATCATGAGTTTGAATACAAATATTGTCTACTAGATATTATACAAACTCAAAAGGAGTCCTCATTACAACTATTATCACACTATTTCACGTAATAGTGAGGACTACTAATGCTATCCTCCGGACCATTACTCCGTTCCCCGACTCGTCAAAGCTATGTTCTCATTTCACAAGAGAAAACGGTGAAAGAAAAGGTGAGCTCAACTAGCCCAAAGAAGAAATATTATGACTAAGATAATGCGAATAAATTATCATTAGCCTTCAACAAATGTTAAACCGATAAAATACAATAGACAACCGGTTTAATCTGCAACGGAATATGCAATCCATTAAAAAGTCAAGTAGAGAATAAAATCTACTATCTTTTAGGTTTTAAAAGGTTTTCATCAATTTTTTATCGGCGAGACTCAAATTTTAATAAATAAACCACCACATCTAATCATCGCATTACTTGGCCAAGGATTTTCATCAAATTATCAATGGTCACGACTATACCGAATCACCCCCGGTCATAATCATACCAAAACTATCCATCACCGCATTACAGGTGCCATCGAGGACTTTTATCACATCATTTATAACAAGCCATGATTATACCGAATGATCCTCGGTCATAATCATACTAAGTTCATCTATGCAACGTAAGCCAAAGATAACATAATATATCATGAGGATGATGATAATGACATAATAATTCAATAAAACAAGTTCAAGAATTATTTTATCGAGTGAATTAAGTAACGCCCAAATTGTCAACAAGATACTGCTTTTGAGAGTAAAATTCAAGAATGATCGGAAGAATATTTCCATGAAAAGATACTGGATGAAACGCAAATATCAAAGATATTCTACTAATTTCATGGAGTATAGAAGTCAAAGTTTTAACCAACTGGGTATAATAAAGAATGGAACAACAAAAGAAATCACCATGCATGCAGATTCAGATGTATAAAAGTTATTCTAATGTAATAATAATAACGGAACCAGTCGGTGAAATTCACAATCGACATGTGATGATACAATGTAATAATAAATTTGAATAATAATAAACAATGGAACTGTGTCCTGTAAAACACACGCATGCAGGATATTCCAATGTAATAATAAATGCGGAATAATAAACAATGGAACTGTGTAGGTGTGTAAAACACATGCATGGATATTCCAATGTAATAATAAAGAATGGAATAATGTAAGAAGATCACCAAGTATAGGGGATTAAGCAGATACAAAGTTATTCCAATGTAATAAATAAGAATGGAATAATATAAGGATTTCACCAAGTATAGGTATGCCGCGTGATACAAAGTTATGTATAGGGTATGCCACTTTTACAAAAGTTATTCCAATGTAATAATAATGAATGGAATAATGTAAGTTCTCTTCATGAATAAGAAAGAATAACACCCTTTACGGTACAACAAATAATATCTCTTACTAGTAAAAAGACACTTTGGATATCAAAGTAGTGAAGTACCGTAATCTCTTCTTCTTCTCTCTATAGATTTTTTCTCTATAGCTTTCTCTATAATTTCTCTCTTTAGAGTTTCAATTGAATTCTGTAAGAAAATAATAAAGGAATGAACTTCTATTTATAGGAAAATAGAATGCATAGTAATTAATCCATGAACGATCCAGATTGATTTACTTTTAACTGACGGTCCATATTTAAAGCAAAATTTTTAAATAAAATATCATATATTCTATTTATATAAAAACATTTTACTATGCAAAACACTATGCAACACTATGCAACACTATGAAAAAACACTATGCAACACTATGCATAATAAAATATAATATATTCTATTTATAGTAATAACTTTAATAAAGTATTCTGCTTTATATAAAAAAATGTTTCATTTTATTACGTTAATAATACGTAATAAAACAAAACGTTATTATCGCTATAATAATTCATATTATTAATCGACAATAATGGAATCAAACCGAGTGACTTCTCACATAAGCATCAATAATCAATACCGTGCAGCTACTATGCAACCACACGATTATTGTACTTTTACTACCGAAAGTAGTTCAACAAGATATCACAGTAAAACTTCCGCCGTTATTTCAATAAAATATTTTTTTGCGTTTTCTCAATCCGACAATAATTTCATTATGGGTCCACCAATGATTGAGTAGTTATCACGAATATTCCTCGCTAAATCTAATATTCCCCACCAATCGAATATAATATAACCACTTGCATACTTTGCAAAATTTATAAATACTACCCACAACTATAATATTATCTCAAATTCACACCATAATATTAAAAATTATTTCGACAAAATTTAAATCTTTATTGATAAAATCAAGGGGTCTCACAATCTCCCTCCTTATGGAATTTCGCCTCTTGAAATTAGGGTAATGACTACGATATGATAAAGAGGTGAGGATACCTTGAATACTTTTTATCGTTGAAAACATTAAATTCATCTTTGTAATCCGGCCAAAGATATTCATTAACAATTCATCTTTGCACTACAAGGCCAAAGATATACAACTGTAAAACCAATAATGCTGAGACTCAGCTTAATAGTATCACGACCACGAATTATCCATGCACCACTGGCCAAGGATATTCGTGTTTTCAATTACGGTCATGATTATACCGAATAATCCTTGGTCATAATCATACCAAGTCTATCAATACACTACTACTAAAGATGACTTTTTACCACATCCATGAATTAATATTTCATTCACGAGACTCATTTCAATAATTAATCCATATCATCGAATCATCCCCGCACTACGTGCCAAGGATATTCATTAGTATCACGACCACGAATTATCCATGCACTACTACCAAAGATAATCGTGTATTCATTAAGTATCACGACCACAAATTATCCATGCACTACTACCAAAGATAATCGTGTATTCATTATTATCACGACCACAAATTATCCATGCACTACTACCAAAGATAATCGTGTATTCATTAGTATCACGACCACAAATTATCCATGCACTACGACCAAAGATAATCGTGTATTCATTAAGATTATCACGACCACAAATTATCCATGCACTACTACCAAAGATAATCGTGTATTCATTAGTATCACACGACCACAAATTATCCATGCACTACTACCAAAGATAATCGTAAGTTTTCAATTACGGTTATGATTATACCCGAACAATCCCTCGGTCATAATCATACCAAGTCCATCTATGCACTATGTGCCACGTAGATGACTTTCAACACAATATAAGCATGAGGATAATGATATAAAGAATCAATCAAATGAGATATAAGGATAAATATTAAACATTTATAATATAATTTATCCAGATTCAAGAATATCCCCATGTTATCAATCACTTAATATTCTCATAATCTAATATCATTAATATTATAACAATATTTTAATCACTTCTTAAATTTATAAACAATTTATCTCAATTGTTTACGCTTTTACCATATAATGCATTTAATCATTCAAAATGCCATACTCATAAGATATCATCACCAATTATCAAATCCTCAAAACAAAAAATATGCATATACTCTATATAGGATTCTCTAGCCATAAAATCATATTTTCAACTTTGTTACTTCACATAACATATTTAACTCATATGTTCAGAATTAAACTATTTTCATGAAAAATACCAAATCAGTCCCAAAAATATTTCTTTTCTGGGATTTAGTATAATATAGTCCCATAATGAAAATATATTTTTTTCGAATTTTTAAAATTCATTTACTATTTTTCAAAAATCAATTTCTAATTAATTCCTTAAGAAATTAGCTACCTCAAGTTTAACTCCAAAATTCCCAAATCTTGACAGGACCTTACCCATGTTAATGTGAGCTTCCAGTTTAAATTTCATGGTCATCTGAGTTATAGAACTCCGGTTATAGCATTTTTTTCATCGGAAAAATCTAAATATTGAAATAGTCATAACTTGCTCATTTTAAGTCGAATGAGCTCATTTTGGACAGGAGGTACTTTATACCATATACATTCATGTCCCAAAAGGCCAGAATTTTTCTCATAATTTAAGTGGCCGAAACAGCCCCTCTAAATCATGGCAGCAGCTTTTTTCGGTTTTTGCAGCTTTGCACTCCTTTGCTAAAATCAATCCACACAAAAATCTACAACACCTTTTCCAGTAATTCCACTTGGATTAGTTAGGTAACTCATAGATCTAACTCTAGGACTTAACCACATTCAAAAATTCAAAATATAATAGGAGATACGGTCTATTGAATTTCATGTTACGTTTTTTACCAAAATCTGATTTTCAACTCTTTGTGATTTCTAAGAAACTTTCATGTTTTCACATAATAACCAACATAACTCATCATAACACTTACTAATACTTCATATACCCATGATTTTCATTAGTCCAATGCTTTTATTATGACTTTCATCATAATCCTCGTAAAATGCATCCTTTTAGTTGAAGAAATATTTGAGGTTTAAGAAATGAGTTTTTGTCTTTGGGTCAATACAAAATTCGATTTCACGCCTAGGGTAGGCTAGGAAATCTTCAAGAATACGTCAAGAAATTTATTAATGATAGAAATATCATTCAAAATCTGTTACTCTCGTCCAAGACTTGAATAAGACGTCACATTAATACCAATCTGTGACTTCTATCCCTTAACCTCGGATAAGACCTCACAATGATACCTATCAACTTGCCATCTTGATCCACGACGTCGCCTACAGAAAGTCCGCTTTGGTGCATTCCACACAAGGAAGTTAACAACGAAAGGATCGGGGCTCTTTACTTATGGCTTGATATAACAAATGTTGATTAACTTTAGGGTTTGGTTACTTTGAATTCAGTATAACAAAGTTGGTTAGAAATATGAAAGCTAACAACCTTACAAAAAGAATAATGAGTAGTTAATCAATCATTTTCAAAAATTACCTCAAAGGCAAGTATTTTCAAAGAGATAAGATCGTGAAAGTGTTTATTTGAAACAACAAGATTAATAAACAAGTGGAGGTACCGAAGGTTTCTCCCACGAAGTTTCAATAGGATAAATCAAAGTCTAATTTTCCTGAGTCAAATTTAAACATTGAACACAACTAGGTAGAATAAAAGAGTGGATAGAACTTGTATTGAATAAAGTATAGACTTCGTAATAATTTATAATTAATTTACCCGTAATAACTTCGTTCGGGTTTCTAAATAAACGCCTCGCTTAAATTACCGAGTTTAACTTTACTATAGGGTACATTCCACCCTTAAGTGCTTCTTCACATTCCCGATCCATGATTTAAATCATTATTCTCTCGATCCATATCGAATTCGGGTTGACACACTATGCATGTGGTAATTCAATTCGATGTTGGAATTCTCCAATTTCTTTGTCAAAAAGCAAAGTCCATTTCATCTATTTTGGCTTTATTGGATGGACGTTTTTTTTTTACACTATCAACGCACAGTGAGCCTTTTTACCCATGCATCGCCTATTCTCCTTCGTTCAGCTTGTTTCTTCTTTCAATTGATCTTTGATTTTTAAATTCTCGATTCCAACTTTAATATCTTACACCCCGCCAAAGCGTGATTTTGTTCGAGCATCACATATCGGGTAACCCAATTTTGAATTGTTGTATCCCTTTGTTACTTAACCGCTTGCCGTTCTTCAACCTCGTTCTTCTAGCTCATGACACGATTTTGTAATTCTAAGTTTTGATCATAAACTTCTTCTAACCAATTCTCCTCGTGTTCCTCTTCTTCCTCTTCTTCCTCACTCTCACTACCTACTTCGCAACTAGCTCGTGTGCAACAATTAGTTCTTCATTCACTACGTGGACATCTCTAATTTGTTCCTCGTCGACCGACAATGCATTAACCTGATTAGTGATTAAAGGTGTCACAACGGTCACATTCACTCCATTGTGAATATTTTCAGCTGCCATTTCCAAACACTGCCACAACACAAGGGTTAATTAATATATCAAATATTATCCTTATACTCTGACCGACCAATTAAATAACAAATAAACTTAGGTAGATCATACTAACGAAGGAATTCCCCGTCTCTCCCCTCCTAGTTCTTATCTCGCATCTTAGCCAGGGATTATATCCCTAAGCTATGATACCAACTGTGACGCCCCCAAAATTAGGTATACGTCACCCATCTTGGGTCGCCACTTACATGGTACATAAATTCAAATACAACTTACTAACCTAACTGTCGTAGGTATAATACGACATAAATCGTGAGTTTGAATACAAATATTGTCTACTAGATATTATACAAACTCAAAAGGAGTCCTCATTACAACTATTATCACACTAATTCACAGAATAGTGAGGACTACTAATGGTATCTTCTGGACCATTACTCCATTCCCCGACTCGTCTCGCCTATGTTCTCATTTCTCAAGAGAACGGTGAAAGAAAGGGTGAGCTCAATCTAGCCCAAAGAAGAAATATTATGACTAAGATAATGCGTAATAAATTATCATTAGCCTTCAACAAATGTTAAACCGATAAAATACAATAGACAAACCGTTTAATCTGCAGTGGAATATGCAATCCATTAAAAGAGTCAAGTAGAATAAAATCTACTATCTTTTAGGTTTTAAAAGGTTTTCATCAATTTTTTATCATTTGAGACTCAAACTTTAATAAATAAACCACCACATCTAATCATCCTGCACTACTGGCCAAGGATTTTCATCAAATTATCAATGGTCATGACTATACTCAAGAATCACCCCGGTCATAATCATACCAAAACTATCCATCATCATGCATTACAGCCATCGAGGACTTTTATCACATCATTTATAACAAGCCATGATTATACCGAATGATCCTCGGTCATAATCATACTAAGTTCATCTATGCACGTAAGCCAAAGATAACATAATATATCATGAGGATGATGACAATGACATAATAATTCAATAAAACAAGTTCAAGAATTATTTTATCCGTGAATTATTAACGCCCAAATTGTCAACAAGATACTGTTTTGTAGAGTAAAATTCAAGAATGATCAGAAGAATATTTCCATGAAAAGATACTGGATGAAACGCAAATATCAAAGATATTCTACTAATTTCATGGAGTATAGAAGTCAAAGTTTTAACCAACTGGGTATAATAAAGAATGGAACAACAAAAGAAATCACCACGCACGCAGATTCAGACAGTACAAAAGTTATTCTAAATGTAATAATAATAACGGAACCAGTCGTGAAATTCACAATCGCATGGATGATCCAATGTAATAATAAATGTTGAATAATAATAAACAATGGAACCAGTCCCAAAAAACACATGTATGTGATATTCCAAATGTAATAATAAATGCGGAATAATAAACAATGGAACCTGTGTCCAGTAAAACACATGCATGTGATATTCCAATGTAATAATAAAGAATAGAATAATGTAAAAAGATCACCAAGTATAGGGGATTCGGCAGATACAAAAGTTATTCCAATGTAATAAATAAGAATGGAATAATATAAGGATTTCACCACCAAGTATAGGTATGCCGCATATACAAAGTTATGTATAGGGTATGCCACTTTTACAAAGTTATTCCAATGTAATAATAATGAATGGAATAATGTAAATTCTCTTCATGAATAAGAAAGAATAACACCTCACGGTACAACAAATAATATCCCTTACCAGTAAAAGACACCGGATATCAAAGAAGTGAAGTACCGTATACTCTTCTTCTTTCTCTCTATAGATTTTCTCTATAGCTTCTCTCTATAATTTTCTCTCAGAGTTTCAAGTGAATTGTAAGAAAATAATGAAGGAATGAGCTTCTATTTATAGGAAAATAGAATGCATAGTAATTAATCCATGAACGGTCCAGAGTTGATTTACTTTAATCTGACTCATCCATATTTAAAGCAAAATCTTTTAAATAAAATATCATATATTCTATTTATATAAAAACATTTTACTATGCAAAACACTATGCAACACTATGCAATACTATGCAAAACACTATGCAAAACACTATGCAACACTATGCATAATAAAATATAATATATTCTATTTATGTAATAACTTTAATAAAGTATTCATTTTATATAAAAAATGTTTCGCTTTTATTACGCTAATAATACTTAATAAAACAAAACGTTATTATCGCTATAATAATTCATATTATTAATCGACAATAATGGAATCAAACCGAGTGACTTCTCACATAAGCATCAATAATCAATACCGCAGTGCTACTATGCAACCACACGACATCGCGTTTTTTTACTACCGAGTAGTTCAACAAGATCCACGGTAAAACTTCCGCCGTTATTTCAATAAAATATTTTTGTCGTTTTCTCAATCCGACAATAATTTCATGATGATTGGGTCCACCAATGATTGAGCCATTGCATTTAATATTCCCGCTAAACCGAATATTCCCCACCAATCTAATATAATATAACCACTGTCAGATACTTTGCAAAATTTATAAATACTACCCACAACTATAATATTATCTCAAATTCACACCATAATATTAAAAATATCAAAACAAAATTTAAATCTTTTATTGATAAAATATTCACAAATATTTAATCAACTAGTAACTTTTATCGTTAAATATTAAATAAACTAACTAGTATATTAATTAAGTATATTTATATATTACAAGAAATCAAGAATGAATAATTAAATCTTTAAACTTTATTGATGTATTAATTAATACATTGATGAATAATTATAACTTTTAAATTAAAAAAAATTACAAATAATTGGATAAAAATTCAGGTCAGGTCTTAGGCCTCCTAAGGTCAGGCTAGACCTAGGAGTGGCAATTTTCAACACGACACGATAACATAATACAAACACGATTCATAAACGTGTTGATATCATAAACACACGTTATAAACGAATTTGTGTCATAAATACTATTTTAAATACGCATTAATTTTTGTTACGAACACGATTTATAAATGGATTCACGTTATAAACACGTGTATACAAGAGTTTTAACATAACACTATTACCTAATTAACATGACACACGATTGCTACTTGAGAGCATTTTTTGCGAAAGCTAGCTAAACCTGGATTTTAAAATGGGTCCTTTACAATAATATACAATATTTAGTAAATAATTACACTATTAGTGCATCCACAAAATAATTACAAAAATAACGCAATTCAAATTAATAAGGAAACCTAAAATCAAAGAGAAATAAATGTCATAATTAATAATTCAAATTCAAAAATCTAGGATTTAACAACAAAAACACATTCAAATTCAAAATACTAATTCAAATTCAAATATTCAAATTCATAGAATGTAGTCTGGCCCAAAGCTGCTTGGATTAGCCAGACACTAAAAGTTTAACAACATCATCTTTCCCCCGCCTTCGCCGCAGGTGAGACAAAACGATAGTCAACCACAAAATGGTCGATGGATATAGAAAGGAGGTGGATATTTGATTTTTCATAATTTATTCATGTCCAGAAATTCCAATTCTAATTTCATGTCCAAAAGAAAATAAGAAACTTTGATAGGAAAGAGAGAGATAAGAGAGTGATGTTTAATGTAATGTTGATAACCAAACCTTTCGTACTAAAAGCAACTAAACTTTTATACCAAAGTAATTCAAACCTTTATACCAAGGTAACCAATCTACCTCCACATCTGTTGTATGAATTGGTTACCTTGGTCTCGAAAAGTTCAACAACCAACCGCGAATGTTTTGGCATTACCAACGCATCACATTCAAAATAAATTGGTAACTTAATAAAACCTGAATTGGTTACCTTGGTATAAAGGTTGGCTACCCATCGCATTTGGAGGTTTGGCTACCAATCGCATCACATTCAAAATAAATTAGAACTCTAATAACACCGAATTGGTCATTTTAAGATAAATGTTTGGCTACCAACTGCACTATGAAAAAACTGCAAGTGTGGATGTGAATTGGGATAATGGCTTGAAGTTTGTAACCGCATCGCGGCCACAAAAGCGTTGGGCGGCGATGTCGTAAGCCTTGGCGGCTTCGTGTTCTTCGTTGAAAGTACCCAGCCAAACTCGCTAATGTTTCTCGTAGATTTGAGCGCCCCATCGGCCGTTAGGCTGAGGGACGACTCCTTTGAATCTCGAGGAGGGGAGCTTTCTTGACTCGACTTCTAGGCCGCAATCGGAGGAGTCGAGTACGACGCTGGTGCCACTTCCCATTCAGCAGATACTTTCTGGTTACTTAGTCACGGCGGGTGAAGTGAATATAGATGTTGTTAGTGTGATGGGTGTGGAGTCACTCGTTGTGCTCTCATCTATGCTACTTCCATCCATCTTTAGGCTTTTTTGTTTATTAAAGAGATTAATAATGGAGAGAGAGAGAAGTGTGATGATATTGAAGTGGGTTTTGGGAGAAGGTTGAATATATATAGGAAAGGAAATAGCCCGGCTAAGTGTTGGTTATGGGTGTACATGTGGTACCTTGGTACGCAAAATATGAGATGAGCAAGTTGATGAGAGAAGGACTGCAATATGTAGAGATATGAATTACTTAATTTAATAAGTAAATCAATACTAATCCCCTAAATTAAGAAATTCTAATTACATATTAATTCCCTACATTAAGGAATTCTAATTGCACTAATATTGAATAAATATGGAAAAGTGTATTACTTTTATAATTATTTTATGGATACACCATTATTGTAATTATTTCTAAAAATGTACTACAATATGTAATTAACCCTTTTAAAATTATGGCATCTTCAAAGCCTTTGGACTGAGGCATGACCGAGCCTTAACCAGGCCGAGTCTTGACCAAGTCAGATCCAAATTAGACCGCAAACCTTTTGTTCATGTCTAGCTAGCAAGTTTCTTGTTATTAGAATTCTAAGGCGAGTTTGTTTCCCACAATTTTAAGTTAATTAGTCTTTATTCAATTTTCCATAGCAAAGCATAAAGGAGTCTCACAATTTTGGGCAAAAAATACATCATTACATAAGTTAAGTTATTTGAGACTTGGCCCAAAAAATAAATTTTATTTTCAATTAAAAAAATTAGACAACATTACCCGTTTTTGTGTAAAAAAAAATCTTACGGCTTACGCATAGGAGTATGAGAGGGAGGGAGATAAAAAGAAAAGAAGAAGGCGTTGCATAATTTACTCTTTAAAAAATAACTAAATTAATATATCATTCATTCCAAACTATCAAAGTTGTCGACGTCGGGAAAACTGTACCCCTTTCTATTCTTGCCTTTTTGTGTTTTCTATTGGTTGAGTTTTGTCTGAAAAGGCGGGTTTGAAAAGGTCTGACATGTAAATATCGACGATTTGAAAATCAGAGTCGCCAATTAATAAATTTGAAATGGTTGTATCAACTCAACCGAATTTGAAAAGGTTTACACAAATGTCCAATGGTTGAACTCTGTTTAACAGACCTTGGAAACCGAGATTCATTGAGTTTGGGGGCTTGATTAAGAGGGGGAAGGTTTCAGGCACCCCCCGACTTCCGTGAAAACACAGTTATCGTAACTTTTTAATTTCTTTAATTATCTGCATTTGTGTGTGTATTTATTGGGCCTATGTGAAATTATCTAGAGGTAGTGCTATGCCTCGTTTGCACCTATATACAAAGGGTTTGACTTGTATAAAAGTTCAGTTTTAGGCAAGATATAGCAGTGATGTTTTGAAAAATAAGTTTTCAAACCCTTATGCTCAATAGTAATTGAGGCATTTGATACTTCTATTTTTTTCTGTATTCGGCTTGATTGATTTTATTTTCGAGATGCAAAACATCTTCAAGAAAACAAGATACATTGTAGTTTCGGGTTCCTTATGGGCATGAGAGCCATCCAAGGATGTTCAGGCACCATAGATAATTTACAAGTTGGCTGCAGCTGAAAAGTGTCCATCGTGGGAACTGAATCCAGATTCATAGGCTGAATCTTCGATCTCATGGCTCCTAGGCTCACATGATAGATAAATATATACAAAAGCTAGAAAGAAAACTAGATTTAAATAATTCTAGGCCATTCTAACTTCAACGGTTCCAATTTAGTCACTTTTGAACCAGTTAGAGATAGCTAGATTTAGATAAATCTAGTCCACATGTTGGAATATTAAATATCTACATTGTGAAAGCAGTTCAAGCATATATATATATATATATATATATATATATATATATATATGGCAAAAAGCACTTTTTCACCACTGTGATTGTAGTGTTTTAAGCAATTAGTCACCGTGCTTTTAAAATATTCAATTAGCCCACTGTATTTTTTTAAAAATATTCCGTGACGCCCCCAAAATTAGGTATACATCACCCATCTTGGGTCATGGGATACATGATGTATGTAATTCAAATACAACTTACTAATACAATCGTAGGTACAATACGACAAAACATAAACTCGTGAGTTTGAATACAAATATTGTCTACTAGAGATTATATAAACTCAAAAGGAGTCCTCATTACAATTATTATCACACTATTTCACAGAATAGTGAGGGCTACTAATGCTATCCTCGGACCATTACTCCGCTCCCCGACTCGTCCCGACTATATTCTCATTTCAAGAAGAAAGCGGTGAAAGAAAGGGTGAGCTCAACTAGCCCAAGAAGAAATATTATGACTAAGATAATGCGTAATAAATTATCATTAGCCTTCAACAAATGTTAAACCGATAAAATATAATAAACATCAAGTTTAAAGCTGCGGTGGAACCAAAGAATCCATTAAAAAGTCAAGTAGAAAATAAAATCTACTATCTTTTATGATTTAAAAGGTTTTCATCATTATTATATTTGAGACTCGACTTAATAAATATTCCACATCATCGAATCACCCCGCACTACTGGCCGAGGATATTCTTTAGTATCACGACCACAATTATCCATGACCACGGGCCAAGAATATTTGTGTATTCATTAATGGTCATAATCATGCCAACAATCGTCCATCAATGCACTACGGGCCAATGATCATTTTACCACATTATTTGTAACATTACTACCATGATTACAATCGAATAATCCTCGGTCATAATCATACCAAGTCCATCTATGCACTCTGGTTATGGATGACTTTCAACATAATATAAACACGAGGATGATGACAATGATATAAGAATTCAATAAAACAAGTTCAAGAATTAATTTATCCAGAACCAATAACATCCAAACTGTCAACATGATACTGCTTTGTAGAGTAAAATTCAAGAATACTTAGAAGAATATTTCCATGAAAGGATACTGGATGAAGCGCAAATTAATATCAAGGATATTCCACTAATTTCATGGAGTATAGAAGTCAAAGTTTTAACCAACTAAGTATAATAAAGAATGGAATAACAAAGAAATCACCATGCATGCGATAGACCTTGACAAAAGTGAGTTATTCCAATGAATAATAAATAACGGAACCAGTCCAGGACGTAAAACGCATGTATGAGACGAGGATATTCCAACAGAATAATAAAGAATGGAACCAGTCCAGGCATAAAACACATGCAGACGGGAAGTTCCAGCAGAATAATAATAAAAAGGCGGAACCAGTCCGGTGTAAAACACATGCACAGGATGTTCCAACAGAATAATAATAAAGGCGGAACCAGTCCGGTGTAAAAACACATGACAGGATGTTCCCAATGTAATAATAGAAGAATGTCACCAAGTATAAGGTAAAGCCGTATACAAAAGTTATTCCAATGAATAATAAGCAATGGAATAACAACAGTTCTCTTCATGAATAAGAAAGAATAACACCCCTTACTTTAGTAGGAGATTGAATCGCAGTTGAAGGTGTAGTAATGAATACTCTTCTTCTTTCTCTATTATTCTCTCTATACTTTCTCTCTCTATAGCTTGAATGAATTCATGAAAAATAATGAAGCACTAGGCCTCTATTTATAGAAGATTTCTAGCTTAGTACTTGCCATGTGAAAAGGCAAGTGGCTTGACGACTGGTGATGTGAAAAGAAAAGTGGTTTGACGCCTGTAATGTGAAACGACAATTGGTTCGACGCCTGTAATGTGAAACGACAAGTGGTTCGACGCTTGTAATATGAAACGGCAAGTGGTTTGACGTCTGGTAAAGGTAATTACTATTGACGAAGGTAATTACTATTCACGAAGGTAATTACTATTGACGAAGGTAATTACTATTGACGAAGATAATTACTATTGACGAAGATAATTACTATTGACGAAGATAATTACTATTGACGAAGATAATTACTATTGACGAAGGTAATTACTATTGACGAAGAGACTCTTAGATGATGACATATGGGTCCCCCATAAAATAACCAAACTTACCACAAACGCCTCATACCGCAGACTCTTTATATACATCAAGGATTGAATAACTATTACCACAAATCATTTTATTTTAATCAACACATATTTAATCTTTCAACAATTATTAATCATTTATATCTTGTCGTCTCAATTATTGATTTAATAATATAACATATATATCTGAGATGATACCAGTAACAATAATTGAATCAATAATATAAGAGATATGATCAAAGAATTATCATGTAATAATTGAGTATAGGTGAGTGACTTCTCACGTAAAGATCAATAATCAATCGTAGTGCTACTTATGCAATCACGCCAGACATCGTACTTTTTACTACCGAGTAGTTCAACAGTTTTAACGGTAACACCTATGCCGTTATTTTTATAGAAAGATAATTTTGTCATTTTCTAACTACGATAATACTTTCGTTGTGGGGTCCACCAATGATTGAGCCGTCGTACGAATATTCCCCGACAAAAAGAATATTTTTCGACCAAACGAATATTTTATAACAACTTGCTTACTTTACAAAATTTATAAATATTACCCACAACTATAACATTATATCAAATTTATTCCATAATATTCAAAAATAATATTTATAGAAAATTCATCTTTATTTATAAAAGTTGGGGTCTTACATATTCAATCAACCCATTCCGTCCAATTTTATAGACGGGCGTCAAAAAAATTTGCTGATTTTCCTACGTGGCTTTTGAAAAAATAAAATAAAATAAGTTATTTTATGTGTGGCAAGCCAGGTCATCCAAATTCTTAATCTTTATTGTTTTTACACTTTAAAAAAATACTGATTATGCTGTGGTTTTAAAAATATTTTTATGTTTAATTTTCTTTCTTTTCTTTTTAGAAATATTTATAATATGAATAATATTAAATAAAAATTAATATTATAATATTTATATTATGTGTGTTTTATTATAAAAAAAAAATACTTTTATGTTTTAAAATACTTATAAAATTTTTAAAATTATAATATTTTTATGCCTCAAAATTCTCATTATGGCAAAAAAGTTGTATTATTTATGGACCCAAAATATTTTTATGCCTCAAAATATTTTTTATTTTAAAAATTTTATAAGTATTTTAAAACATAAAAGTATTTTTATTTTTATTTTAAAATAAAACATACATATTATAAATATTATAATATTAATTTTTATTAATATTATAAATATTTAGGTAAAGAAAAAGAAAGAAAATTAAACATAAAAATATTTTTAAAACCACAGTGGGCCAATTGCATTTTTTTAAAGTGTAGTGGCTCAATAGTATTAAGAATTTAGATGACTGGCTTGCCACGTAGGACATAACTTATTTTAATTTATTTTTTCAAAAGCCACGTAGGAAAATCAACCCAATTTTTTGACGTCCGTCTATAAAATTGGACGGAATGGGTTGATTGAACATTTTTAAAAAGTACAGTGGGCTAATTGAATATTTTAAAAACACAGTGGCTAATTGCTTAAAATACTACAACCACAGTGGTGAAAAAGTGTTTTTTGTCATACATATATATATATGTATATATATGCGGTAAAAGGCCACGAAGTGAACTCCAGGCCAAACAAGAAAAGTAAATATATATATATATATATATATTTATATATATACAAAAGCGGTAAAAGCTATAGATATTCGATCAATGCTCAACTGTTCGAGTTCGAGTATATATATATATATATATATATATATATATATATATATATATATATATATATATAAGCGTTAGAAAACTTAAAAATCTAAAAAATCTTACAGTGGGCTGCCAAGAAGACTTTAGATAGCTTTTTAAGCACAAAAACTCAGTCTCCGCCGATTAAATTGTAGTAGAACACGAGCTTACAAATACTTAGAAAGAAGAATCACGAAGTTTGGAGCACTCTAGAAGAAGTTAATGAAAGTAGTATGCACACAAGCCAATCATGTTTGATGATAAAGCATATACTTTGTAACAATCTTATTCATTTATTAATAAAAAGGTATTAATTATTAAAGGCTTTTAATTATCTACATGATGCTGTTTTATAATATGTGATAAACCCATAGTTTTAAGCAATGCTTTTAGAATAATGATGATGATCATTCTAATGAGATCTAAATCCTTAGAAAGCTTAAAACTAAAATAGTTCCCAATCGTTGGATTACTAAATTGGGGATTAGTGAATCCGGATAGATTGGTACATACGTTGTTTGCGCTTCATTGGATGAGGATGATTGATCTCATGATCATTTGTGTGGAGACACTAAAACAAGTATGTAGGTGCTTATTAGAGAATAAGTTCATCGAACGTGGCTCGCTAAGGAATACCTAATGGAGTTTTATTCATTCTGTCAATAGAATTCTCAGTAGTGATAGTAAGACAAGTAATCCTTGGACTTGAGATCATCATAGTATCTTGTGTATGATGAGTTATACTTTGACTTATTCCTTAAGACCCTTAGGTATATCAAAGGGTATGCTTGGGTATAATAAGTTATACATGGAGATAATGTATGATCAATAAAGAATCTACCACTTAATAAAGAAGAGAAATGTCCTATGTGATTCGATAAATGACAACCAAAGTAGTCCTTGGTTAAGCAAGCGTAATGAAATTAGAAAGGAGTTTCTAATTTGCATTATTTGAGTTGTGCATTTAAGAGTCGAAATACATATAATTAAATAAAATAAGACTTCGATAAATAATTCCATGCCTTATATTTAATTGGGACATCAGATGGTGGAAGGATTGAATCAGATTTCAGAACTATTTACTCAAAGGTTCTTTAATGATTAATGTTGAAATCTATATTATCCGGAAAGTCGTTGATCGCTAGGAGGCTTATCCCTATTGTAGAATAAATATTATTTATTTAAATAAATTAATTGTTTAATTTATTTATTTAAATAAGATTAGAATTGTTCTAATTGATTTATTCACAACCGGTTTAATATGGAGAACCTAAAAGGGTCACACCATAAAAGGAAGAATAATTATTTAAGAAGTTAATGGCATAATCGTAATAATATAGTTAAGTATATTTAATTTAATCTATGGTGATAGAATAAATTAAATAGCTTAATATTTATTATTTAATATTTTAGAAATATTAAATATAAATTAATAAGAGGAGTCTTATTAATATTATTACAATTATTATTATTTTAATTTCTAAAAGAGTTTAGGAATTAATTTAATATAAGTACTCTCATTTATTCCTAATTGGATTAGGAAGGAGAATTAGTTAAAGGAGTTTAATTAATTATCCCTAATAAGATTAGGGAGCTTAATTAATTAAATAAAACCCAATTTCTTAATTGTTAAGGTGGGTTGCCCACATCTATAAATAAGAGGAGTCTTATTATGGGTGTTGTGGGGTTGTTGATTTTTCAACATACGTAATAATTCCAATTGTTGGGAGAGTACACCTTTTCTATAGAGATAGAAAAACTAGGGTTTAGCCAACCACCCTTCTTCTTGAACTTTCTTCTTCCTTGGTGGATCACCTCTAGAGGCCAAACATTTGGGTGGCTAACGTTAGTCAAAAGAAGGAACCAAACCCGGTGGATTCAAGATTGAACGCGAAAAGGATTTGGAGGTGAACTTGCACTCGAGGAAGCTCGATCTTCAAGAGGGTATGATTTTATTCTTTATCTTTTCGCTTAATTAATAATTGTGCATAAAGGGTGATCCGTATATGGTTTGTAAATTTTTAAAACTCGATTTTTACACGCCGCATTATTTTTGCAATTTGATCATGGCATGAATAATATTACAAACCTAATAAAGTGGTATCAGAGCCAAACCTTTATGCTAATTATTAATTGTTGATTTGATATGTATATTGATATGTGTTTAGAACAATTTAATTGGGCATAATTTTTCAGTATAAAATTTTAAAAAAAAAAAAAAAAAAAAGTCTGCAACAATCAAAATAAACTTGAATATCTTGTTTTCTCATTAAACTAATTTAAGTGTAACGTAAAAAAAAAAAAAATTGACAAATTAGTATATATATATATATACGGTATATATATATAAACCTTTTATGGGATTATGGCATCTGGTGGCTTTTATGATTTAAAAGGTGGTTTCTTTTTTTTGTTATATTCTAGTGAAGCAAGTAAAAGAAACTTACAAGAAATCGGCAATTACTGAGGATATTGGAAGAGCAGTTATATATATATATATATATATATATTACGAATATATATATATATATATATTCTTAATTATTATATATAATTAAAATAAAAGTTTATTTTAATTTTAAAATAAAAGGTTTATTTTAATATTAAAATATAAAGTTTTATTTTAATTTTAATAATTTTATAATTAAAATAAAAAAGGTTTATTTTAATCTTAAAATAAAAGGTTTATTTTAATATTAAAATAAAAGATTTATTTTAATTTTAAAATTAAATTTCATGCTAACTAATTAGAGTTGGAATTGGATTCCATGATAACTAATTGGAGTTGAAATTGGATTTTATTTTTTAAAATAAAGGAGTTTATTTGTGAATAGGAAAGTAAATCCATCTTTCCTTAAATAAAGGAGTTTATTTAGATATGAAATAAGATTTCATATTATTCAAAATAAAAAGTTTATTTGTGAATAGGTGAAAGAGAATCCTAATTTCCTTAAATAAAGGAGTTTATTTAAATATGAAATAAGATTTCATATTATTCAAAATAAAGGAGTTTATTTGTGAATAGGAAAGATAATCCGTGTTTCCTTTAATATTTTTATTTTTACATGGAATTGGATTCCATAATTAATTAAAATAAAGAAGTTTATTTTGATTAAAGATTTTGATTAAAATAAAATAGTTTATTTTATTCAAAATTGGATAAATTAAAATAAAATAGTTTTATTTTGATTTAAATTTGGATTAAAATAAAGGAGTTTATTTTGATTCAAAATTAGATTTTATACTAACTAATTTTGCCCATTAAATGATATCAATATATATATTAAATGTTTATTATTCATGAGATGAATGTTATTTATCGATGCATATGGTGATGTGTATGATATTAAATGGGATTGATTATGGACTATCGACCAATATGATTGGATTTTATTTTAGTTGGATGTATGAATGTACGGGTTTTATTAAATGGGGTCTCACAGATTTCGCCTTCTCTAATTTTTCTTAATGTAAATTCTATCTCCTCCTATGTATTTCCCTCGATCACGATCAAGGTTTCTATTTATTTTAAATAGTTTTGTAATAGGAATAGTTAGAATTAATTTTAAAAATTGGAGATTAAGGACAAGGAGCGCTTGAAGACCTGCTTTGTAATGGAGCCCGGGTTTAAATGTAATAGTTATATTTAAATATTATTTCTTGCACCCCTAGGGTTTGACCTTTTGGTTCACTTGGTGGCTCTAGTGAACCAAACTAGAATAAAAGTCCATAATCAATCCGCAGGTAGAATATAGTATTCTATACGTGCATGCTTATACTATATATATTATATATTATGCAAACATGCTCAGCATGTTCATTAATACGACGCGTATTTTATATATATATGTGTACGCTGCTAAACAAGATGAGACAAATTAATAACAAACCCCTCAATTTTTTATATTAAGTCCTAAGTTGCTCAAAGATATTTGGAATATCGAACGTCGCTTTCTAAACATGATAAAATTAATAGAGTATTAAATATTTAATATGAGTTTGTTGTGTCACCACAAGGCAAGTATTAAGTATTTAAGATGTTAATTTATCACATTTGATGCTTATAAAGAAAATTGAACAATATTGTTTTGTTGTGTCACCACAAGGATGATATTTTTCTTTTTGAATATATGGAGTGCTAGAGTTGGACTTAACTTGGATAATTTTGATTCGGATGTGCCACCACTGATCAAAATAATCTAAGAGGCAAAATACAAGGAGTCAGATAATATGTAAGTTGATGTAATATATACATTTGAAATGGGATCCTTATCTACTTATTTATTTATATATAGTTTGTTGTGTAAAACAAGTGGTAATTAATATGTATGTTAAAATGTGTGTGAGACCCAGATTTTATTAATAAAGATTTAAATTTTGTGAAATAATTTTTAATATTATGGTGTGAATTTGAGATAATATTATAGTTGTGGGTAGTATTTATAAATTTTGCAAAGTATGCAAGTGGTTATATTATATTCGATTGGTCTGGGGAATATCTTGGTTTAGCAGGAATATTCGCATAACTACTCAATCATTGGTGGACCTCTATTAATGTAATTATTGTCGGATTGAGAAAACGACAAAAATATTTTATTAAAATAACGGCGGAAGTTTTACCGTGGTTATCGTTGAACTACTTAAGTAGTAAAAGTACAAAGAATACGTGTGGTCGCATAATAATACACCTAGCGGTATTGATTATCGATGCTTATGAGAAGTCACCTCGGTTTGATTCCATTATCACGATTAATAATATGAATTATTATAAGCGATAATGACGCTTTTGTTTTATTCAGATTATTAACGTAATAAAATGTAAACATCTTTTATATAAAATAGAATACTTTATTAAAGTTATTCTATAAATGTAATATATTATATTTTATTACGCATAAGTGTTCGTATAGTGTTTTGCGATGTATTTTGATAAGATTATAGTGTTTGCATAAGTAAAATATTTTTATATAAATAGAATATATTATATTTTATTTAAAAGATTTTTCTTTAAATATGGACCGTTAGATTAAAGTAAATCAATCTGACCGCTCATGGATTAGTTACTATGCATTCCATTTTCCTATAAATAAGCTCATTCCTTCATTATTTTTTCATTTAATTCATCAAACTCTCTAGAGAGAAATTATAGAGAAGTTTATAGAGAGAAAATTATAGAAAGAAGAAGAGTATATTCGCTACTTCACTACTTCTATATTCAGTTCTTTTTACTAGTGTAGTGGGTGTTATTCTTTCTTCTTGAAGAGAACTTCGTTATTCCATTCATTATTATTCATTGAATAACTCTGTAAAAGTGGCATACCCTATACATAACTCAGAGATACGCCAGATACCCTATACTTGGTGAAATCCTTATGTTATTCCATCCATCGCTTATTATTTTTGTTGGAATAACTCAGATACGTGATTTACCCTATACTTGGTGACATTCTTCTATTATTCTCGTTGGAACATCCCGCTCGTGTGTTTTACACCGGACCGGTTCCGCTTTTTATTATTCTGTTGGAACATCCTCGCGTGCATGTGTTTTACAGGACTGGTTAAAATCTTTATCATCATTCCGTTGAATATCCTATCTCGTGTGTTTTACACCGGATCCGGTTCCATCTTTATTATTATTATTCGTGGAACATCCCGCTTTATTATTGAATTTGAATTTCACCGACCGTTCCGTTATTATTATTCTATTGAATAACTCGCTCATGCTGCCAAGCACCGCATGCATGGTGATTTCTTTTGTTATTCCATTCTTTATTATACCCATTGGTTAAAACTTTGACTTCTATACTCCATGAAATTAGTAGAATATCCTCGATATTTTGCGTTTCATCCAAAGATCTTTCATGGAAATATTCTTCCGATCATTCTTGAATTTTACTCTACAAAACAAAGATCATGTCGACAATTTGGACGTTAATAATTCATGGATTAAATAATTCTTGAACTTGTTTTATTGAATTATTATATCATCATTGTCATCATCCTCATGTTATATTATGTTATCTTTCGCTTACGCATGCATAGATGAACTTAGTATGATTATGACTGTGGATCATTCTAAGATAATCACGACTTGATATAAATGATGTGACAAAAGTCCTCAAAGGGTCAGAATGCAGTTGATGGATAGTTTTTGGTATGATTATGACTGGGGGTGATTCGGTAAGATAGTCATGACCATTGATAATTTGATGAAAATCCTCGACCGTGGGTACGTGGATGATTAGATGTGGTGGTTTATTTATTGTCGAGTCTCAAATGATAAAAATTGATGAAAACCTTTTAAAACCTAAAAGATAGTAGATTTTATTCTCTACTGACTCTTTTAATGGATTGCTTATTCATACCGCAGCTTAAACCGGTTGTTCTATTGTATTTTATCGCTTTTAACATCGTGAAGGCTAATGATAATTTATTTCGCATTATCTTAGTCATAATATTTCTATCGGGCTAGTTGAGCTCACCCTTTCTTTCACTATTCTCTCGTGAAATGAGAACATAATGGGACGAAGCCTGGGAACGTAAGTAATGGTCCGCAGGATAAGATTAGTAGTCCTCACTATTTCGTGAAATAGTGTGATAATAGTTGTAATGAGGACTCCTTTTGAGTTTGTATAATATCTAGTAGACAATATTTGTATTCAAACTCATGTCGATTGGGCGCCACAACTTACCATTATTTATGTCGATTGTACACTCTTAACTCGTTATATTAGTAAGTCGTATTGAATTTATGTACCATGTAAGTGGCGACCCAAGACGGGTGACGATACCTAATTTTGGGGAAGGCGTCCACACATCGTATCGAGCTTAGGATATGATCCCCGCTAAGATGTGAGAATAGAACTAGAGGGGAGAGACGGGAATTCTTCGCTTAGTATGACCTACCTAAATTTATTTGGTATTTAATTGGTTAGGTCGAGTATAGGGATAATATGTGATATGTTAATTAACCCTTGTTTTTTGACATGTTGTTTGAGAATGACTTCGAAAATCTTTGAGATAAGCAATGAAGCACATGAGAGTGTTGATTCAAGTGTTTCAAACAAAAGGTAACCACCAACAACACGATAATAATCATATCGGTGGCAACGGCTATCGTAACAATGATAACCATCGGGGAAATTATCATGCTAAGAATGGAAACCACTTTGGTAATCATGGCAAAGATAATAGATGTGGAAATTGCAAGAAGAAAGGTCATTTAGCTCAATTTTGTTGTGCACCAAAGTCAAGTCTAGCTGGGACTAGTGGCACCAAAGATGACATATGGAGAAAACAAAGTCGTTGGTTTTAGGAAGTGCATTTTTCATGACTTCTCAAAAAGTTAGTAAACCGAACGGGTTACAGGTTAGTTAATTATAAATTCATAAGTCTATACCTTATAAGATACCTGGTTCTACCCATTATTTTATCTCTCTTGCTTATGCGTTCAACGCTTAAATTTGACTCAAGAAGTTAAACTTTGACTTATTGGTTGAAACTTCGTTAAGAGGAGCCTTCACTCCCATCGCTTTATTTTTAAATCTTGTTTGATCAAATAAACACTTTCACGCTAATTCGCCGATCTTATCTTTTGAAAATACTTGCCTTTGATGTGATTTTAGGAATCAATTGGTTAACTACTCATCATTCTTTTTTTCGAAGGTTGTTAGCTTTTATATTCATAACCAACCCGTTATACTTAATTCAAAGTAACCAAACCCTAAAGTTAATCATTTGTTATATCAAGCCATAAGTAAAGAGCCCCGAACCTTTCGTTGTTGAATTCCTTGTGTGGAATACACCAAAGCCGACTTTTACAGAGACAACATCGTGAATGAAGATGGCAAGTTTATAGGTATCATTGTGAGGTGCTATCTAGGTTAAGGGATAGAAGTCACAAGTTGGTATTAATGTGACGTACTATCCAAGTCTTGGATGAGAGTCATAGCTTTTGAATGATATTTCTATTATTAATAAATTTCTTTGGCGATTCTTGAAGACTTCTAGCCTACTTAGAGCGTGAAATTGAATTTTGTATTGACCCCAAAGACAAAAACCCATTTCTTAAACCCTCAAATATTTCTTCAACTAAAAGGATCTGCTATTACGAGGATTATGATGAAAGTCATAATAAAAGCATTGGACTAATGAAAATTATGGGTATATGAAGTATTAGTAAGTGTTATGATGAGTTATGTTGGTTATTATGTGAAAACATGAAAGTTTCTAAGAAATCACAAAAAGTTGAAAATCGATTTTGGTGAAAACGTAACATGAAATTCAATTGACCATATCTCCTATTATATTTTGAATTTTTGAGTGTGGTCAAGTCCTAGAGTTAGATCTATGAGTTACCTAACTAATCCAAGTGGAATTACTGGAAAAGGTGTTGTAGATTTTGTGTGGACTGATTTTAGCAAAGGAGGCCAAAGCTGTAAATTTTGAAAATGCTACTGCCCAGAAACTTTAAGGGCTGTTTCGGCCACTTAAATTATGAGAAAAATTCTGGCCTTTTTGGGACATGAAAGTATATGGTATAAAGTACCTCCTGTCCAAAAATGAGCTCATTCTCGACTTAAAATGAGCAAGTTATGACTATTTCAATATTTAGGTTTTTCCGATTTAAAAACGCTATAACGAAAGTTCTATAACTCTCGATGACCATGAAATTTAAACTGGAAGCTCATGTTAACATGTGTAAGATCCTGCCAAGATTTGGGAATTTTGGAGTTAAACTTGAGGTAGCTAATTTCTTAAGGAATTAATTAGAAATTGATTTTTGAAAAATAGTAAATGAATTTTAAAAATTCGAGAAAAATATATTTTCATTATGGGACTATATTATGCTAAATCCCAGAAAAGAAATATTTTTGGGACTGATTTGGTATTTTCATGAAAATAGTTTAGTTACTTAACATATGAGTTAAATATGTTATGTGAAGTAACAAAGTTGAAAATAGGATTTTATGGCTAGAGAATCCTATATAGTAGTATATGCATATTTTTTGATGAGGATTTGATAATTGGTGATGATATTTTATGAGTATGGCATTTTTGAATGATTAAATGCATTATATGGTAAAGCGTAAACAATTGAGATAAATTGTTTATAAATTTAAGAAGTGATTAAAATATTATTATAATATTAATGTTATTAGATTATGAGATTATTAAGTGATTGATAACATGGGGATATTCTTGAATCTCGGATAAATTATATTATAAATGTTTAATATTTATCCTTTATCTCATTTGATTGATTCTTTATATCATTATCCTCACGCTTATATTATTTTGAAAGTCATCTCGTGGTTCAGTAGTGCATAGATGGACTTGGTATGATTATGATCGTGGATTGTTCGGTAAGATAATCATAACAGTAAATGAATACACGATTATCTTTGGTCAGTAGTGCATGGATAATTGTGGTCGTGATACTAATGAATACTAATTATCTTATTTCGTAGTAGTGTATGGATAATTTGTGGTCGTGATACTAATGAATACACAATTATCTTTGGCCGTAGTGCATGGATAATTTGTGGTCGTGATACTAATGAATACACGATTATCTTTCGTCAGTAGTGCATGGATAATGAATACACAATTATCTTGGTCGTGATACTAATGAATACGGACACTTATCTTTCGTAGTAGTGCATGGATAATTTTGTGGTGGTGATACTAATGAATACACGATTATCTTCGCCGTAGTATGGAGTTCGCCGTAGTGCATGGATAATTGTGGTCGTGATACTAATGAATACACAATTATCTTTCGCAGTAGTGTATGGATAATTTGTGGTCGTGATACTAATGAATACACAATTATCTTCGCCGTAGTGCTCGGATAATTTATGGTCGTGATACTAATGAATACACAATTATCTTTCGCCAGAAGTCAGTGCATGGATAATTTGTGGTCGTGATACTAATGAATATCCTTGGCCCGTAAAGGTGTGGATGATTCGATGATATGGATTAATTATTATTGAGTGAGTCTCAAGAATGAAATATTAATTCATGGATGTGGTAAAAGTCATCTTCGTCAGTAGTGCATTGATAGACTGGTATGATTACGACCAAGGATTATCTCGGATAATCACGATCAGAATTGAAAAAACACAAATATCCTCGCCAAGAAGGTGCATGGATAATTCGTGGTCGTGATACTATTAAGTCAAGTCTCAAAGATTATTGGTTTTATCTGAAATTGTATATCTTTAGCCAGTGTTCAGAAGCAAAGATGAATTGTTAATGAATAGCTTTCGCGGATTTCAAAGATGAATTTAATATTTTAAACGATAAAGGTATTCAAGGTATCCTCATCTCTTTATCATATCAGTGTACGCACTCTAATTTCGAGGGCTAAATTCCATAAGGAGGGAGATTGTGAGACCCCAGATTTTATCAATAAAGATTTAAATTTTGTCGAAATAATTTTTAATATTATGGTGTGAATTTGAGATAATATTATAGTTGTGGGTAGTATTTATAAATTTTGCAAAGTATGCAAGTGGTTATATTATATTCGATTGGCCTGGGAATATTGGCTTAGCAGGAATATTCGCACAACTACTCAATCATTGGTGGACCCCATAATGTAAATTATTATTTGATCGAGAAAACGATAAAAATATTTTATTAAAATAACTACGGAAGTTTTACCGTGGTTACCGTTGAACTACTCAGTAGTAAAGTACAAGAATACGTGTGGTTGCATAAAGAATACTACCTGGATTGATTATCGATGCTTATGTGAGAAGTCACTCGGTTTGATTCCATTATCACGATTAATAATATGAATTATTATAATGATAATGACGTTTTGTTTTATTCGTATTATTAACGTAATAAAATGTAAACATCTTTTATATAAAATAGAATACTTTATTAAAGTTATTCTATAAATAATATATTATATTTTATTACGATAGTGTTGTATAGTGTTTTGCATAAGATGTTTTTTGCATAGTATTGCATAGTGTTTGCATAGTAAAATGTTTTTATATAAATAGAATATATTATATTTTATTTAAAAGATTTTTCTTTAAATATGGACCGCCGATTAAAGTAAATCAACTGGACCGCTCATGGATTAGTTACTATGCATTCCATTTTCCTATAAATAAGCTCATTCCTTCATTATTTTTTTATTTAATTCATGAAACTCTCAGAGAGAAATTATATAGAGAAGTTTATAGAGAGAAAATTATAGAAAGAAGAAGAGTATTCTCATTACTTCACTACTTCTATATTCAGGTTCTTTTTACTAGAAGTGGGTGTTATTCTTTCTTCGAAGAGAACTTCGTTATTCCATTCATTATTATTCATTTTGAATAACTCGTAAAAGTGGCATACCCTATACATAACCGTGATACGCTGCAGATACCCTATACTTGGTGAAACTTTATGTTATTCCATTGCTTATTATTCTCATTGAATAACTCAGATATACATGCTGGTTTACCCTATACTTGGTGACATTCTTCTATTATTCTCATTGAACATCCTCGTCTACGTGTTTTACACCGACCGGGTTCCGCTTTTTTATTATTCTCGCTGAACATCCTGCTCGTGTGTTTTACACCGGACCGGTTCCGCCTTTTTATCATTCCGTTGAATATCCTATATCTGTGTTTTACACCGGATCCGGTTCCATCTTTATTATTCTCGTTGGAACATCCCCTTCGCTTGTGAATTTCACCGACCGGTTCCGTTATTATTATTCTCGTTGAATAACTCGCTCATGCGCCAAGCACCGCATGCATGGTGATTTCTTTTGTTATTCCATTCTTTATTATACCCAAATAAGTTAAAACTTTGACTTCTATACTCCATGAAATTAGTAGAATATCCTCGATATTTGCGTTTCATCCAAAGATCTTTTCATGGAAATATTCTTCCGATCATTCTTGAATTTTACTCTACGTAAACAAAGATCATGTCGATAATTTGGACGTTAATAATTCATGGATTAAATAATTCTTGAACTTGTTTTATTGAATTATTATGTCATTGTCATCATCCTCATGTTATATTATGTTATCTTCGCTTACGCAAGATAGATGAACTTAGTATGATTATGACCAGGATCATTCTAAGTATAATCACGACTTGATATAAATGATGTGACAAAAGTCCTCAAATGGCCCTGTAATGCGTTGATGGATAGTTTTTGGTATGATTATGACTGTGGGTGATTCTAAGATAGTCAGCTTGACCATTGATAATTTGATGAAAATCCTTGACCGTGGTAATACGGTGGATGATTAGATGTGGTGGTTTATTTATTGTCGAGTCTCAAATGATAAAAATTGATGAAAACCTTTAAACCTAAAAGATAGTAGACTTTATTCTCTACTTGACTCTTTTAATGGATCGCTTATTCCACCGCAGCTTAAACCGGTTGTCTATTGTATTTTATCGCTTAACATCGTTCAAGGCTAATGATAATTTATTCTCGCATTATCTTAGTCATAATATTTCTTATCGGGCTAGTTGAGCTCACCCTTTCTTTCACCGTTCTCTTCGTGAAATGAGAACATACCGGAGACAGCCTGGGAACGTAAGTAATGGTCCAGAGGATAAGATTAGTAGTCCTCACTATTCCGTGAAATAGTGTGATAATAGTTGTAATGAGGACTCCTTTTGAGTTTGTATAATATCTAGTAGACAATATTTGTATTCAAACTCACGCTTTATGTCGATTGCATACCTACAGCTTATATTAGTAAGTCGTATTTGAATTTATGTACCATGTAAGTGGCGACCCAAGATGGGTGACGATACCTAATTTTGGGGCGCACAACAAGGCTATATACATTTGAAATGGGATCCTTATTCTCACTAAGCAAATCTTTAATTAGATTTTTGCGAACTATATAAGTGAGGGTAATATAGTTTGAAGAAAATAGTGGGAGATACCAATTTAAAACAAGACCTAATTTATTTTGGTAATTAATAAAAGAATGTATGTTAAAATATTGTTAATTACAAATTCATTTACGTAATTTTACAATGTCTAAAATTACTATCATCGCTGGAAGCATATTAGATGCTAAATTAATCGTAATCAATTAAACGGATTGGTTAAGGAATTTTGAGAATAGTTCTCATGGTCAAAAGCTATCTTATGTCCTTAATACGCCTATCCTCGCAATGGTTGCGCATAATGCCTCGAGGAAGAGATTGCTACTTTTAGAAAGTGGCAAGATGATGCATGATTGGCTCAACGCATCATGCTCAGATCCACATGAGTAACGAGCTTCGCCGTTAGCATGAAACTATGGATGCTTCTACTATATTCCCGCACATCAAGTAGTTGATGGTGAGGAAAGTAGGACCGATAGATATCGATATCTAAGGAGCTCTTCCGATCTAGAATGGCCAATGACACTATAAGATGCATAAAAAGTTCTTAATATAATCAATTTAATTGATCAATTAGGACAGCTGGTTTTTCATGGATGGAGAGTTGAGCCAAGATTTGATCTTGCACTCACTCCCGGACTCCTTTCACAATTGTTGTGAATTTTTCATATGAACAAGCTAGATATCAGCCTCGCTGATTTGCTTAACATATTGAAAAATGTTGAGAGTCACTTTCCAACCAAGAAAGATCAAGTCTTACTGGTAGGGGCCAAAGGATCTTCTGAAAAGAAGAACGATTCAAAGAAGGTAAATAGAAAGGCATAAACAAAGGATAATAAGAACAAAATCGACACGGATAAAGAAAGGAGTTTGCTTCCACCGTAATAAGCCTCGACATGGAAAGAAATCGCAGAAGCATCTTGCAGAGGCTAACCAAAGAAGCTTAGTGAAGTTTGGTTATAATACAATTTTGTTCATGATTGAAATAAATTTTCTTTAAGTCAAGGTTCTACTGGGTATTGGATACCGACTTTGGTTATCATAAATATAGATTTATGAAGGGACCAAGTAAGTAGAAAGCTAAACAAATATAAGTAATCCTATGTGTGGAAAATGAAGCAAAGGTTGCTTTGCATTAGCTATAGAAACTTATAGTTTAAGATCGCTTACGCAAATCTATTAAGTCAATAAGTTGTTATTGTATTCCAGTTCTTGTTAAAATATTATTTCCATTTTATTCATGGACAATGAAAACTTTGGTATTATAATTAAGAACAATTGTTGTTCTATTTATAATAATAATGTTTTATATAGAATCGGAATATTACTTAATAAATTTTGTATACTGACTTACATGAAAATAATTTTGCATATGAACAAATTAGTATAAGAAAAGGAGATGATCATTCAAAGAGTGAATGTGTGTATTTGCTAAAATACAAGTGTGAATTATTTGAAAGGTTCAAAGAATTCGTAAGTGAAACAAATTGGCAAAGTATTAAGATTCTTTGATTAGATCAAGGGATAAATACTTGTGCAATAAGTTTCTAGATCATCTCAAATAGTTTTCTCATAATGGACACATCCCGATACGCAATAATTGATTGATGTATCTGAATGAAAATCGCACCTTGTTGTTGGACATGGTGCGATCCATAATGATTTTACCGACATTCCAAAGATCCTTCCGAGATAATGTCCTAGAAATGGTTGACATATCTATTTAAAAGGTAATCTCAAAATCCGCCCCAAGACTCCATAAAAGTTATGGATGTGGAGGATTCCTAATCTTAAGTATGTTAAGATAAAGGGTTGTCCAACTTATGTGAAAAGGTTTCAAAAGATAAGCTTGGGACAAGATTTGACAAGTGTCGATTTGTGGGACATCCTAAAGTAAGTTTAGGATATATGTTCTATAATTCTACTTAGCAAAAGGTGTTTGTTATGAACACGCCGCCTTCTAAGATAAAGGTGTTTATCATCAAGGGCTAGTGGGAGGATAATAGATCTTGAAAAGTTCAAGAACCACAAAACACTATAAGTCAAATAAGAGGAACCTTATAGATAGACTTCCATTACAACTATCACAAACCGAATCAGAACTGAATAGCATCAAGATACCTAGAGGTATGGATTCATCATAGATGATGATGATGAGGTACACATCATGAAAGATGATGATCCGTAGTTACATACGATGAGGTAAGAGTTCTAGTGTGTACAAAAGGGACAAATGGGAGCGCCGTTGACAATGACATTCCTAATATTATATGTTGATATACTACTTGATAAGGAATGACATACTAATGCTACAATCAAGAGAATGATAAAGTTGTCTAAACATTCCTCCATGAATGGTTTGGGAAGAGTATCTTAATTGGGGATAAAATCTATATAGATAGATTTACAAGGATGCTCGACTTAACCCAAGGAACGATATTCATTTGATGCTAAAGTCAAGTTTAGCATGACAAACTCCAAGAGATGTCTCATGTTGATGAGCTATGGAGTGTATCTCTCTTAATAGTCCCCACAGACTCCTGAAAAGAGAGGTCGCATGAGTGACAATCATGTATGCAATGAAATATACGAGACCTTATTTTGATCAGCCATATTCTGGAGAAGTTCACTATGAGTCGCTGAAAAACATCTTAAAGTTCTTAACCGACACTAAAGATGTGATCATACATGGTGGGTCCGAATTAAAACTAGAGGGCTTAATGACTCAAGTTTTTTCAGATGCATCAAGATGATGTAAAATCCACTTTAAGGTAAAGCGTTATCTTGAACAGGTGGTGCGTTGAATCGAAAGGTTCCAAACAAAGAAAGAGTTCTTTGGTTTAGTGATAAAGACAAAGTATATAGCTATAAATGAAGTCGCAAGATGATTGTTTGGATTAAAAGTTCATTACGTAACTAGAATAGTTCCCAAGTCTCATCTTGGATCTAAACATGTGTTGTGGCACTTTCATTTGATTATTAGAATCATTGAAAGATGGGAAATCACTATAGATAGTGGACTCTCAAGAACAACATTACATATCCATTAACTAAAGCTTATCCAATGCCAGGATAATCGTCACTTAGAGAAGAAGAGTATAAGATACCATGATTTATGGCTTTAGTGCAAGTGGGAGATTGAAAGTAGTATGCACACAAGCCAATCATGTTTGATGATAAAGCATATACTTTGTAATAATCTTATTCATTTATTAATAAAAAGGTATTAATTATTAAAGGCTTTTAATTATCTACATGATGTTGTTTTTATAATATGTGATAAACCCATAGTTTTAAGCAATGCTTTTAGAATAATGATGATGATCATTCTAATGAGATCTAAATCCTTAGAAAGTTTAAAACTAAAATAGTTCCCAATCATTGGATTACTAAATCGGGGATTAGTGAATCCGGATAGATTGGTACACACGCCGTGCTTGCTCATTGGATGAGGATGATTGATCTCATGATCATTTGTGTGGAGACACTAAAACAAGTATGTAGGTGCTTATTAGAGAATAAGTTCATCGAACGTGGCTCGCCAAGGAATACCTAATGGAGTTTTATTCGCTCGTCAATAGAATTTCTGTAGTGATAGTAAGACAAGTAATCCTGGACTTGAGATCATCATAGTATCTTGTGTATGATGAGTTATACTTTGACTTATTCCTTAAGACCCTTAGGGTATATCAAAGGGTATGCTTGGGTATAATAAGTTATACATGGAGATAATGTATGATCAATAAAGAATCTACCACTTCTAATAAAAGAAGAGAAATGTCCTATGTGATTCGATAAATGACAACCCAAAGAGTCCTTGGTTAAGGCGTAATGAAATTAGAAAGGAGTTTCTAATTTGCATTATTTGAGTCAGGCATTTAAGAGTCGAAATACATATAATTAAATAAAATAAGACTTGACAAGAATTCCATGTCTTATATTTAATTGGGACATCAGATGGTGGAAGGATTGAATTCAGACAGTAACTATTTACTCAAAGGTTCTTTAATGATTAATGTTGAAATCTATATTATCCGGAAAGTCGTTGATCGCTAGGGAGGCTTATCCCTATTATAGAATAAATATTATTTATTTAAATAAATTAATTGTTTAATTTATTTATTTAAATAAGATTAGAATTGTTCTAATTGATTTATTCACAACTCGGTTTAATATGGAGAACCTAAAGGGTCACACCATAAAAGGAAGAATAATTATTTAAGAAGTTAATGGCATAATCGTAATAATATATTAAGTATATTTAATTTAATCTATGGTGATAGAATAAATTAAATAGCTTAATATTTATTATTTAATATTTTAGAAATATTAAATATAAATTAATAAGAGGAGTCTTATTAATATTATTACAATTATTATTATTTTAATTTCTAAAAGAGTTTAGGAATTAATTTAATATAAGTACTCTCATTTATTCCTAATTGGATTAGGAAGGAGAATTAGTTAAAGGAGTTTAATTAATTATCCCTAATAAGATTAGGGATTAAAAGAATTTAATTAATTAAATAAAACCCAATTCCTTAATTGTTAAGGTGGGTTGCCCACATCTATAAATAAGAGGAGTCTTATTATGGGTGTTGTGGGGTTGTTGATTTTTCAACATACGTAATAATTCCAATTGTTGGGAGAGACACCTTTTATAGAGATAAAAAACTAGGGTTTAGCCAACCACCCTTCTTCTCGAAACTTTCTTCTTCCTGGTGGATCACCTCTGAGGCCAAACATTTGGGTGGTTAACGTTGATCAAAGGAAGGAACCAAACCCGTGGATTCAAGATTGAACGCGAAAGGATTTGGAGGTGAACTTGTACCGAGGAAGCTCGATCTTCAAGGGTATGATTTTATTCTTTATCTTTTCGTTTAATTAATAATTGTGCATAAAGGGTGATCCGTATATGGTTTGTAAATTTTAAACTCGATTTTTACACGCTTCGCATTATTTTTGCAATTTGATTCAAGACATGAATATTACAAACCTAATGAGTTAAGAAATTTGAAGCAGACGACAGCGACGTACACTACGACTTGACGCTACCGTCTGGCTTCGAACCTTTATAACTTTCAATCCGGGCATCCGATGGAGGCGTATTGTACCTTTTCGAAAAGTCGTTGACGAGAGTTACACAATGATATAGGATTAGACATTGTCCGAATCCGAGAAGATGGGTCCATGACCAGATCTCTAAGTCTTCGCGGTCTATCCGTTGAGCTGTCTTGTGCAGTTGTCACTTGTGAATTAAGCTATGGTTCTTGTGGGACATCTTTTGACGCAGTTTGAGTTGAAATGTGTTGAGATGATGTTGAGGTGGCAAAATAACCATTTTTCCCATCCCGGGATTATTTCTGGCTTTGGTGTAGTTGTAGCATTCCCAGGGTTATCTCCGAGATTGGTCTGTTGTTGATTCTGATTGTCCTCAGAGTTGTCTCTGAGGTTGGTTTGACCTCCCGGGGTTGACTCTGGGCTTTGAACTCGATCCTCCAGAGTTATCTCCGGGGTTGAAACTGACTCTCTCAGGATTATCTCTAGGGTTGGAAACTAGATCTCCCGGGGTTATCTTCAGGGTTGAAAACTAGATCTCTCGGGGTTATCTCCAGGATTGGAACTGAATCTTCCGGGGTCATCTCCGGGATGGGGAACTGATGTGACTTTCAGGGTTGTCTCTGGAAGACGATTCTGCTCTCCTGCATGGTTAGTCCCAGGAATGCAGAATTTTCGAATGTTTACAAAAGTCTTTTAGTTTTAGAGTTAATTTTAAATATTTTCAATTCTTTATTAAATTTAAATATTTTTAATTTAAATTAATATAAATTATTTCACGTTAATTAATGCAAATAATATTAAATATTATTAATGATCAAATTTATTACTTATTTCATAAAGTCAAAATTACTCTTATTTTCTTTTGGCTTTTGAAATGGAAAAAGTATATTATCAAATTTAATGAATATTAAATAAGATTCGGAAAGTTCTTTCTATTTTCTCAGCATGCACTTTCCATCTCAACTCCTTTACAAACAGAAAACAGACTGAAAAGGTCAAAAAGCCCACATGAGCAGGAAGGTAGAGTTGGTGAGTCTTGGCATTGACTTTGTATTGACATGAGAAACTTATATTATATATATATATACACTTTACTGGCTTAGATATGCATAGCTATAGATAAGAGTCCATGGAAACTTTGGAGTCTACATAACATATTTGAAAGAGAAGAAGACTTCTCTGTTTTGTATTCCCCTCTATTTTGATTCTGAAATTGTGTGATAAAAGAGAGATGGATGATGGGGAATCCCCTCAATTAAAAACGTTTGTTGTAATTACTCTTCCACCTGCAGATAATCCCTCTTTTGGCAAAACAATTTCAACTTTTACAATCTCTGATTCATCTACTTCATCAATTCCATCTCAAGAACAAGAATCCCATCAAAACCCTCAATTAAATCTTCCAATTCAATTACCATCCAGCCATGAAAATCAGCTTGCCTCAAGAAGATTTCAATTGGGTACCCCAAAAACTTCATTAGGACTTCTGGGTATCTCTCTTTTTGCTTTAATTTTGTGGGTTTGTTCATCCCCACATACCCTTTTTCAAACTCAGAATCTTGATAATCAAAGGCTTCGAGATGATGATGATGGGAAGCCAAATTCCTTTATATTTCCTTTGTATCCCAAATTGGGTATGCGTGAAATGTTACAAAAGGACATTGAGCTTAAATTGGGGAGGTTTGTGGAATTTGATTTAGATAATGTTGTGTCACCATTTGTTGATGATGGAGTGAGAGCCAGTAAGATCATAAAAGCAGTTTCGGCAGTGGATTCTACTGCCATTTTACCTGTTAAGGGTGGTATTTATCCGGATGGGTATGTAATGTGTGATTCTTGTTCCTTTATTTTTTATTTCAATTATGTCAAATTCTTCAATGTTTGTCATTAGTGGCACTAAAGAGTATTAGATTTTGTTGATTCAATTTATTGCTTAATCAGTAATTGTGCAGGAGTATTTGCATATTCTTACTTACCTGGATTGGCTTCTATAACTGTTATTGCTTTATTCTTAGATTCTTTTGCTCTTTCTTAGATTCAGTGAAGTAAAATTCTCTGGTTTAACATTAAAGCAACTATTTATCCATCTCAAGTTAATAGCTTTAATTCTGTTGTGGTATATAAATGTTTGCAAGGATGATATTGACAATTTTATTCATTTAAATCTGAGAATTTCCTTTTCTAGAATTTAAATGGCCAAACTTTTCATCTTGCTTCTTATAACTATGACCTGTTGAATTGCCTATTAACCTGATTCACTTTTTCCTCCTTGCAGGCTGTATTATACATATATTCTTGTTGGAAGCCCTCCTAGACCTTATTTTCTTGACATAGATACCGGAAGCGACTTAGCATGGGTTCAGTGTGATGCTCCTTGCACTAGTTGTGCCAAGGTAATGACAAAGTTTCTTCAAATACTTCAGCAGTTAATGTTTAATAATTTATTTGATTGAAAGACAATGGCCACCCTTCAGCTGTTGATTTTTTATATCTGTTTGGTTAAAAGTTGTATTTGATTTGATTGCACGTCTGCCATTTGATAATATAATGAATTAGTGCCTTTTGTCTATGAGATATGAATTAGTGTCTTTTATTTTGTTTATGCAGGGAGCACACCCTCTCTACAAACCCAAAAAAGTCAACATCATTCCTTCAGAAGACTCATTTTGCACTGAAGTTCAGAAAACTCATGGAGCTGGACACTGTGAAACATGCCATCAGTGTGATTATGAAATAGAATATGCAGATCATAGCTCGTCCATGGGGGTTCTCGCTAGGGATGATCTTCATCTAAAGGCTGCAAATGGATCATTGGCCAAGTTGAAAGTTGTTTTTGGGTAATGCTAATTCTCATGGAAAATATCTACCTTTCTAGGCTAGTTAAGTAAAGTTTCTGCAAAAATGATTCATACCTTTATGTTCGTCAGGTGTGCATATGATCAACAAGGTGTAGTTTTGAATTCTCTGACAAAGATAGATGGGATCCTTGGGCTTAGCAGGGCTAAAGTTAGCCTGCCTTCTCAATTGGCGAGCCAGGGAGTCATAAATAATGTCATAGGGCATTGCCTTACAGCTGATGCAGGTGGTGGTGGTGGATATATGTTCTTAGGAGATGACTTTGTGCCGCATGGGCAGATGAAGTGGGTTCCGATGCTTAATCTACCTTCAATGTGAGTATATAATATTTTGAGGTTTATATGTATTTGTATTGAAAATATCAATATTCTAACTTAATTTTGGTCCCTTTGGATGCTCAAACTTTACATCTGTTATGAAACAATCAACTTGTTGAATCAACTAATTGTAAGCATTTATATAAAGCTAGCCTAACGTACCGCGTTTTAGCCTATGTAATATGCCACTTAACCGTACTGGTTCCAGGAACCGAAAAGAGCCTTGTGCCAGGTTACACTGGTGTAAGTACAATTAGGATGTCTATTTTGGGAGGGAGAGAGTATTATATAAGTAGTTTCCAGAAGCTGTGCAATTTCAAGTTAACAATTGGATTTCTTTAAAGCTTTCATTGGAGCAGCTGGTCAATGCAAGTAATGAAGTATTTGTTTCACATGTTTTATATTTTCCTCTCTGTAATAAGAGTTGCAATATAATTTCGTTTGATTTTTGTTAAGTTATTCTTTGATAATATTCTTTTTCTTTCTTTACTATTAAAAGCATGAATTATGTCCAGTGAATGTCCATTGAGAAAATTTAAATTATTTAAAAGTTTTCCCAGTTGGTTGCATCATCCCACACCAACCTAATTCCTAGTAAAAATTCTTTTTGTTCTCTAGGTGTTGCACTTCCACAGTTATCTTTCTTGGAAAACACTTCTGTTCCTAATATTGTACCCTTTTTCTATCTTAATAATTTAATTCTTTGTTGAAGTAAGTTTATTTTTTTATCTTCTATATTATTTCATTGTACTTGAGGTTTCTTATCTTGCAGCTTCTTAGTGGTTCAGCATTAATCTTTAATCATAGTCATTTGGTTATACTATTTCCTTCTATGCTTTCCAGGAGTTCTTATGTTACTGAGGTGTCCAAAATCAGTTACGGAAACAAACAGCTTAGACTAGATGGTCTGGAAAATGGGCATGTAGTATTTGATAGTGGCAGTTCTTATACCTACTTCACAAAACAAGCATATGCTGATTTAGTAGCTACTGTGAGTAGTTTATTTATAGTTCCGTGGACAGATCTAAAATATCATTCTCTGGAAAGTATCACCCTTCCCACTTAATTTTGATCACATTGATTGCAGCTTCAAGATGTTTCTGCCGCAGGCCTCATTCAGGATACATCAGATACTACACTGCCCATATGTTGGCGAGCTAAATTTCCTTTAAGGTATGGTCCCTGAATATGAGAAAATATTATATTAAGAAGCATGTGCGATTCGGCGATTCCCTTCAAGTAAGTTTAGTATCAGGTGCAATCTTTTAAGCAAGTTTATTTCCAGAATCCGAAAATTATTAGGCCATTCATTTAATATTGTAAAACATCAGGGAGTAGGGAAAAAAGTGGAACCTTACACCTTCTATCGGCTGAAACTAGCAGCAGAGATAGATCAAAAACGAAAAATCAACAACGTCCACCTAAACCACCAACCGCCGCCACCACCAGGAATTGCTGCCCTCCGTTATTATCACCATCAACACCAACCTCACACACCCAAAGCCATTTCTTCTCACTCTCCGCCTCTCAAAATCAGCTCACAAATTATAGCAGCAGCAAAAAAATATCATAGCTCCTCACAAGAAATTAAACATGGTAAAGTAAGATGGTGGTGTTTCCATCTCAAAAATGAAAACTTTAACGAAGCTCAGGGAATCGCACCACCAAGAGACCGCCATGATTGATATATGTGTGTAGAATATATGTGTGTGTGAGAGAGAAATTACCGGAAAAATGAGTGAAAGAGAGTTTCAGATGATCTGGGATCCCAAAATCAATTCCCTAAACCCCATCTACTTCTGCTTCATCTTCTTCTTCTCTTTTATTTTTTTTCCTTCAAAAAATACTTCACTAATATTAAATAAAGGAATAGAAAGAGGAAAATAGGGTAGCAAGGTTCTGAAGCCCAAATCTCACAAATTACTTTAGTTTCAGGGGAAGTGTTTTCTGGCTTAATTTTCTCTTCTAATCCATGAATCTGATGTCTTATATGCCCCTTACGTTGATGATGACCAAAGAGTTACTTGGGTCATCTTCTTGCTCTCTTAGCCATCTTTGCAAGGCAGACTTGTTAGTAAATTATTTAAATTTCTTTTGGCTGTCATTAGCAAAGCAAGAACAAATTAGAAAAGAAAACTTAATACAGTAAAACCTCTATTTAGGAATAGACTTGGGACCAAACTATTTGTATTCTAATTGAGAGGTTATTACTAAATAGAGGTATTTGTACAAAATATTTTCCGAACACCCAAAAATATTCACTTTAACAAAAATATCAATAAGAACTCCCTAATAATTATTATTCGAAAAATATTTATGCAAAGTTAAAGAAAACATAAATTATTTAGATTTTTAAACTACGAAAATGTAGTCTTTTATAGGAAATGTAGTCTTTTATAGGAAAATATGATCTTTTATAGGAAATGTAGTCTTTTATAGGAAAATGTAGTTCTTTATAGAAAATATAGCCTTTTAAAATTAATATTGTCTCTCTCTCTCTCTCTCTCTCTATATATATATATATATATGAAATTATTACTATATAGAGGTATAATTTCTTAATACGGGACTTAAAAAGTATATAACATATTACAATTTAGAGGTTATTCCTATTTATAATTGGCCCAAATTGGGACTAAATTTTTTTATAATATTGTAGAGGTTATTCTTATATAGAGTATTCCTAAATAGGGGTTTTACTGTACTTATACTTTTTGATAAGAATAAAAATTAATAATATATTATAACTATAATCCCAATTGGTCTCCATAATTCTTACTTTGGAGGAGTATGTGTGTGTGTGTATTTAAACAATCTACATATTTTTGATAACCTACATCGTCTGCTCCTACAGATCCGTTCAAGATGTTAAGCAATTCTTTAGACCTTTAACCTTTCAATTCAGAAGGAAGTGGTTGATTGTCTCTGTGAAGCTGATGATTCCTCCTGAAGGGTACTTGGACATAAATGTAAGCGCATTTTTCTTTTATATCATTCTATCATCTTTTCAGAAGTCGAACAGTTTGAGTTTGTATTTTCTACTGTAAAGCCAATATGTGACAAGACTCCTTGTATGGCAGAATAAAGGCAATGTGTGCTTGGGAATACTCGACGGAAGTGAGGTACATGATGGATCCACTATTATACTTGGAGGTATGTTTGTTCCATGAGTAATAAACCTAATAGGGAGTATATAAGACTTTATAGTTTGCTAATTGTAGTGTACAGGAAAATTGAATCGTATTGAATCTATAGGGAATTCGTGACTCAATCCAGAAATTATATGAGAGTAAAATGCATAAGTAGCCACTGTACTATAGGGGTATTTGGTTATTGTGCCCCTTTTTTGGTTTATGCAAAACAATCTCTTTACTCTCTAAAAATTTGGATTGTTCCATTTAGGCTTTAAAAAGCTTTCTCCTTGGATTTGAACCTACAATATCTTAGTCCCAAAGACCAAAAAATAGTATGCTTACCAGCCGAGCTAAGAGTACCACTAATAATTTTCACACAAATATAGTTAAATCATATAAACAAAACTCTCCTCTGTCATTACACCAAAGACTGCTGCCAGCTCTGAAATTTCCTATTCCCATGCCTCTTATTACACGGTTTACACCATAGCCTCGAGTTATTCTCCATGTAAAAAGTTACGAAAATTGGTATGCCAGCTAGAATGTTGGAAAATTGCTCTATGGCTATTTGGGATTTTCTTGATTTATGTTTGGTTTCATGTAATTTATGTCATAGAATAGTAATTGTAGCTTGCTAGTAGTTGAAATTTTAAGCTAATTTTTCACCTATTAAAATATTAAGGTGTGGAATATGTAGTCCTCCACCTAGTGTTTTTGCTTCAAAGCTTTGTCATATTTTATTGTATGTATACAATTACCAAAAAATAAAACAAAATACCATTATCAACATTGATTTTGATAAATAATTTGGCAGAGGAACAGCTGTGACAAATGAGAATCAAATTACTTTTACTAGCCATGAGAGAGCAGTGGAGGAGGGGCATATGTATATTTAAGTGGAATAATACGACCAACTTTCTTAGCTGAGTTGGTAACTCGGTATTCATAACATTTTTTAAGTCTTTGAGACCAAGAGGTTGTAGGTTCAAATTTGGAGAGGAGGTCTTTTAAAAGCTCAAATAATGTTAAGCTGATACGTCAGCATTCCATCTGTGCAAGTCAACAATTTTTCATATTGTAAAATGTTCGTTTTGCATTGAACAAAAGAAAGGGGCACACTATCCAAATACCCCTGTATGCTTGTGCATTTTACTCAACTATATGACATCCACTCAGTTCCTTATAAGTAAATAAATTCTGAATTTGTTTGTATTCATCTTTGTTGACTTCCCGCAGTCTTATTTTGTGTGATTTTCTGATTTTTGCCTATAGTAAAGGAGTTAGTAAAGAAAAGGGTTAGTAGATTACTTTGAGAAGTATGTATAGTTAAAATAAAACAAACCACCTTCTCTGTCTTCCTTTTCAGTTCTATTTGGATAATTCTAGGTCTTACTCTCAAGACTAGAGCCAAAGAATCAGATTTCTTAGTAATTCTCAATATAGTTTTTCTTAGTAATTCTTATGGCAATTGGAATTTTTACATTTTAATCTTCACTAATTAACTTTTATTCTTATAAATTTTTGATTTGATATAAATGATGAATTTAAAGTTCACAAACCAGCATGCTTTTATGGTTAGAGAAGAAGGATCACAGTAGGAATGTTGATGATGTGATTGCATAGGCTTCATTTAAAAATGCTTCATTTTCAATATCTTTTCAATTACATGCTTATATTTTTAGCATCTTCAGTAATCCCTGTTCGACAACAATATGGTTTTAGCATTTTTGCTGTATTTCCTTTTGTCTTTATAGTCAATATTGTGCACATTGAGTTTCGGGTTACCGTTGGCTGGATCTATTACAAGAGTAGTCGGTATTTATTTTATTCTGTACGTGAGAAAGTAAAAACTAGTATTATCAGTGGACTGGTTGCTGCAGAACACAATTATTAACGAAAATCACAATATATTTTGTTTTTTGTGCTTTAAAAATTAAAATTATGTACGTATAAGGGAAATATTAAACCAGAGGGAATTATAATGTCATATCTACTGTGTTTTATGACATGAGTAACCTTGCTGTCTATCTCTGTGTCACACAAACATGCACACCGACTTGTTTGACCTAGTGCATATGGTTTGCCTTTTGCAGATGTCTCATTGCGTGGACAATTAATCGTATATGACAATGTAAACCAGCATATTGGATGGATGCAATCAGATTGTGTCAAGCCACAGAGCTTAAATCCTCCACCAGTTTCGTGAGGCATGTATATTTTCGGACAATTTTAGAGGTAGCATTATGTATTGATTTGCTCAGCAACCGTCCGTACCTTGTAAAATCTTCCCTAGTCTGAATTCTGTATAGTATTCTGGCCCTATGTTGTTAAATAAACTGCCTAAAATGTGTGATTTTGATGCTGCCTATCAGACTCCTTTATGGTTTGAAATGATTTTCTGGAGTTATTCCTGAATTCTTGCACATAATATACATTGACAAAGTATGATGTACCATACTGCAAGAACAGTGTAAAACAGTGGTCTTATTTCCCACTCCATATTTTGGATTAGGATCTCCTCCATTACTCATTTTACTCGGTTTTTTGAATTTATATTTAACAACACAAATATTGCTTTTAGCTAGGGTACCAATGGAACAATTCTTTGCGACGAATTTTATGGTGTCGCTAAAAATGTAATATTTGTGACCCTAAGTGTGTATCGGAATTAATAAATTGGGTTTAAGGTAATAATGGAGAGGAAACTTAAAATAGAATGAAGCCCATGTAATCAAATGAAGGCATGAAGCAATTGAATGCAGAACAACTTCAGTTCCAAGTTGCAAAAAAAATTAAAAATTAAAATATGTATTTCAATTGCATGAAGAACTAAGCATGAAAGTATAGCAGGGTAGTGACAAAATATCTTACAACATCAGCTGTGCAGAGTGTGTTGAATATATAAGACTGCATCAGTTGCAAATTTCTTCGATTAATCCCATTCAGAACAAAGCTTCAATGCAGAAGCAATCAATTGTGTAAGTTTTAATTAAGGCTGTCAAATGAACCAAACGATTCGTGTTTGATTCGTATTCGCTTGACTAAAAGTTCGTTTCGAATTCAAATATAAACAAATATTAAAGTTCAATAAATTACTCAAACTTTTTCAAATTGTAATTTTCTATTGATACTCGGAAAATATTCGCTCAAAAAGTTCAAACTGCTCGAGCAAAATAATGCTCTACTTAATACCTAAAAGAGTCGATAAAACTTTATTTCAGACTTCATAAATTTTATAAACCAAATCTGATAGACTCCACGACATGCTTGCGTGAGGTGGTCATCGCCCCAATCGTTTCTAGCAAGCTATGAAAGTGAATCACTCACAACACCTTAACTTTTCGCTTATATGTAAGTGGTAATCATGGTACAATTGTTCGCGCTAAGAAATTTGCATTGAATGGACACCAGCAACACTTTGACACAATGCTTATATATAAGCAAGAACTAGACGATTGATGCGGTAAAAAACGTCACACAACTATGAATTGTTATATGATAAGTCGATGCAAACGAACACGGTCTTGATGACTTGAGCTCTAATGTAATCATCCTTGAGTTGAATTCAACACAACTACTTAACACCATTTGTTGAACCCTTGAAACTTGAATCGAAAGATTATCATAAAATTCTTACCCTCTCATGTTTGTGTCAAAATATGAGTAACTCAATACTCTACTCGGTTCATCTACATCCCTAATTTTAAATTGTCAAGACTGTAGATCAATCGTAACCGTCACCCAATGGCTTTACAGCTAAAGCAAGAAAGAAGCTTTTACTCTTAATTTTTATATTTTTAGTAAAGAGCAGCAGAATACAATTTGGCTTTTATTATAGCTATACAATTTTCTGGGATCCAACTTGTATGGTTTACCCTAATAAATTGGCATCTCTTCATCTAAATTTGAAACTCCTACAAAATCTTGTCCATAAGCTGACACCCTCTTCAACTGCTATTGACTCGACTGGTTCCTTGAAGTTTGCTTTCTCTTCAAAAGAATCAACAAGATTTTGAAGCCTTGCAACAAACTCTATCAAAAGTGATGTAAATGTTGCCAAAGACAATACACTAGCACTTTCATATGTCTTTGATTCTTCTTCAGGAGGAGTTTCATGATCTTTATCAACGCCGTGCCTGGGCAGTGATCTCTGTTTCGTGAACAATTTATCAGAGGTAACAACACGCGCAGGTGGAATGGACTCGACGTCCATGTTAGAGTTCCTGTCATCCCAACTCACTCGGATTGATCTAAGATCAAGCACAGCTTCACTGCGAGACTTATATTCAGGAAATCTTGTCTTTTTCATCTGTAGTTAAATAATCTTGGGGAACTTCCGGGACCTCTGGTGTTTTTCCAATTTCCCAGCTTTCTGCATTGACAAGAAGGTATGATTTTTGATCGACCTTTTTTTGTAGATCTTCAGCAGCATTGTGCACTTCATACAGTATGCTTTCTGTTCCTAATTTCTCCATCCTTTTAACTTTATTCCCAAGCTCACGTAATACTTTGGCACCAGCAGTACCTACCCTCTGAAGTTCACTGCGAAATACGCGTCTTCTCTCAGCAGGAGCCTACGTAAACAAGTAGAGTAAGCATTTGTTTCATACATAATTCCACAAAGGGAATGAGTCAATCACTTGAAATGATAAAAATAAATGGGTATCAGGCTATCCTACAACTGTAAACTGCTTCAATTGTGAGCAACAGAAAACATACTCGGAGAACATTGTTGATATTTTCATAAGAATAAAAAGGAACAGTACATATCAGCAACTTTTAAAATATAGTCCTGTACTTAATCCCGCATACAAATTTGATATGATCACAGCTTAAGAGTAACTAGCATCATGTACAATAAATAACGATAGAATTTTAACAGTATTGGATCAGACTACATACAATTACTTTAAGAGGGACAGACCAACTCTTAACTGCTGATTCATTCAAAAAGAAGAGGGGGGGGGGGGGGGGGGTAAGATTTCACATCAATATATAAATGAAACAGCAATCTTTTTCTTTTATCATTGTATACCTAAGGGGAAGGGGTGTGAGGGGATCGTAATGCTATATCTGAAATATAAAACCATAAAATATACATTACGCCCTGGAGTCTTATGCCCCTCCATCTCAAACACAGCCGACCTAACCAGTGCATGTAAGGCCTCTCAAGCCTTTCACTCAACTCTACCACACGAGGAATCACCCTCAACAAAAGGTTTGACTGAGGACTCCTCGTAGAGAATAATAAAAACTTGTGATCTACTCAGCCATAAGAATAGGATTCCCCCGACTCTAACTCTATAACTTCAATATATAGAGAATATATATGCATGGTGCAAAAGGATCAGAAGAACATGGAAATGGAATCTTTAAAAGTAGATGTCACTAAATTTAGCTCTTATTTAAAATAAAATAGAATTACAAAAAGACAGTGAAAGTTTTCTCCCCCATCTTCTGCGGTTTTCCACATAGGCAGAGAAACAAATTATATTCCTTGAGACTTTTAATTTAGAGTGCCAAATTCACTTTTGTCAGGTTCTTTCTACATCAAGCACCTTTGCTTAAAGAATAGAAATTGATTTAGATCATTCAGATGCTTAAAACTAAGTTGTAGAAGGGGTAATCTAGTCCATTCCAATTATTAAGTGTATTGGATTGTAAAAGAAACAAACATTTTGTAGACATCCCAGATGGGAAGTGTGACACCCATTTTTGGACACAGTATAATTTTAATTTTCCAGGCACATGCAGAATTTGTAGAAGAGAGTTGGATATAGAAAAAGCATAACACCTGTATTTCAGAAAGAATACACCCATGCAATGCCATGACCATGAATGCGCAATGCCTTAATGAGCCAGCCACTTTGACATAGTTTTTCCAAGGATATCTAAGCATTTTGTAAGGACCATGTGGTGGCTCCCAGATAGCAAAGCCCAACTGCGGATATGAAATTTAGTTTAGGCAAGAAGTTAATTTATTGTCTAATTAATTGCACATGCAGCTCAATCAATACAAAAGATTACCAGAGCATCTTCCTGGCTTTTGGACTCCACAACTGATCTGTAGGCACTATAAACTGGATCATCGGAAGATTGGTAAGTAAGAATTTTTGAAGGGACCCTCTCATATTCAACACAACAAACGTACCCATTGACACAGCCTGAGAAAGAAGCTTCAAAATATTAGTCAGTATAACAAGAAAATAACTGTTAAATTGTTGAAGACTAAGCCTATTCCTATATAGTACATTTGGTTCTACAAAAGCAATATACAGATAGTACAACCAACTAAGAGTTCAACACAGCAGGACTTACTTCAGTAAAAGCCGTGTTTTACATTGGCAAAAGCATTATCAGTTACTTATACAAGTTTTCTTTTAAAAAATTTGAAGTAAATAAGTTTAATGTCAATTAACCTTCCAAAGAATTAGCAACACCCATAAAATTTTTTGATACCAAATTGTGCAGATCCTCTCCGGCCCAGATAGGATAAATGCAGATATTTACCACCAAACAAACACCAGCACCCAGCGCGATGAGGATGAAGCGGGTTACTGCGGTATGTATGAATTCTCTTGTCCGATAGCCAGATACCATTATGAAACAATATGTCAACAAGAACACCCGAAAACCATATTCATACGGCTTCATTGTGGGGTACAGTTTTGCATAAGTAGCCAAAAATCCTAAAAGCAGAAACATATTATAAATAAACAAAAGTACAATTAAAATTCATAATGACAAACTAATTCATGTCTGACATAGTACACAAAAAGCAAACTGCCTGCCTCTTACCTGTAATAAATATGCTGAAAATAATAAAAGCTTCTTCCCATTCTCCAGCCAACTCAGACAACTCTGCCATCCCAAGAGCGAGTCCACCAGCTGATAATGTCCCAAGCCCTCGGTTAAAACCTTTGCTAAGAGTTGCTCCTGCTGCAGAACATAGCACATCCACATTAAGAAATAAATTATCCGTGTAGATATGTCCAGATCAACGTAGCAGAAATGCTAAAATGGTAACAAATTGAGTCATGGTAAGAACATTATATAACTGAGATTTTTCCACAATGCTAACCAAGTTAAATTGAAAACATAAGTTCCAAATTCCTTTAACTTTAAATTCATAGGATGAAACATACAAACTAATTACTGAAGAAAGACAATTCTTAAAAATTAAGCATCAGTAGGCTAACTTCATGTAGAATGCTTTAATTCGCAACTTTTCAATTGTAGTGTCCAATATGAAAATTTTAAAGAAATAATTAAAGAACTTGCGCATTCAGTGGCCCTAAAATTAGAGCTACATATGAAACATGATGCGGTGGAAGAGTCCAATTCGGAAGTAGATTAGGTGTTTGGATGCGTTCAGGTATGTAGAACATTAAAGTAACATAACTTTTGATCTTGGAAGAGTTACGGGGCTCATAATATATCAAATCGAAGCATGCAACGAGCTCTACAAGGCTCATAATATATCAAATCGAAGCATGCAACGAGCTCTACAAGACTTATTGCCTTCGGCCATGACAAATGACTTTTTAAGCCCAAAAACCTGTTTTAAGCTGTCTAGTTGCAGGTCAAATTTTTGTCAAACTTGGATTTTTTTTTTTTTAAATTTTCATTATTTTAATTTTCCTATTCCCAATTGATGTTGGAAAGTTGTTTAGGACTATAAATACGCTTATTAAGGCTTGTGAACAATTATATTTTGATCAATTAATATTATTGTTACCTTTGCTCTCTTCTTGAGTTGTTTTTCCTTATGGATTCAAGGGCTTATCTTACGTTTTTGTTGGTATGTTTAAACCTTCAAACCACGCTTGTGTTAGAGCGTTACAACCTAAACAAATTCCTCTGCGTCAAAACAATAAAATTATTTTTAAAAGTATTTAAAAATGCATCTCTAATTTTAAAACGATGGGAGGACTGAGTAGGGGGTATTGATTATGCTCTTCTGCTCTAGTTGTGCAAGACTCCACCAAACTCGAGGTTGGGCAAGGCTTGAACTTCAGTTTTACAGACTTTTGGTGACCAGACTACATAAAATTTTTGAGTCGGCCCTTGCACCAAACAGTTGGGCATACTATTAAGTGACCTGTTAATCTCTACTGTTTGATGGTGGGCAGCTAAAAATGCTCCCACCTAAGTTTAGCTAGGGATCATTCCCCATATACATATATTAGATTCTGAACTTTAACAGTCTATAGTTAAGTTCTATGAATTTTCGCTAAAGAAAGTGTTCAAAATCTCGAGGTTAACTCAATTGCAGGGAATATATGCAAATCAAAATTATCAGGAGCATAGCAATAACAATTGATTAAACTTGGAATGTAAAAACTAACAAGGTAGAAAACAAGAGTATTGTTACACATACCGATACTGAATTCAAACACAACAACAACAGTAAGAATAGCCCAAACAGAGTATTCACTAAGCTCTTCAATGGGCTCCATGAAGAAAATCAACAAAGATATGAGCACCAAAGCCAATTTCACCAAAAGAACAACACCCGGATGGCTTATCTCCTTGTTCATCTTCTTCATTGTTATTTACATCGCCAGGAAGCTCTGAAAATCCCCTTTTACATGGGAGTAAATTTTCTCTTTTATCAGCAAAACTGTGCCTAAATGACACTAATTTGGGTATCATCAATCCCTTTTTCTCTCGCTTCAAACTTTAGAGAGAGAAATTGTTCCTGACTGAATCTGTGTATATGACTCATTTGATTTCAATATATATATAATGCCAAAAAAGTTACTTGAGATGAGAAGAGTGTGTCCTTCCTTACCTGTTGCTGATGGCTATGGGAAGTATTTGGACTTCGGAGAACAAATATATAACAACGTTTAACTTGTACAAACTAATATTTCCCCAACAAATTTGATGAAAAGTGTCGTAATATATATAGCGACGCTAAAAAACGATGATTTTATATGAAAATATTATTTTTTGTTCTGAATTTATCGTTTGATCGGATAAAATCATACTACCTTATTATATTACTCGTCTTTCACTTTGCAGCCGGGAGACGGTGACAGTTCGATCAACTAACCGTCGTCTATACTTTTAGCGACGCTTATATGTTGTCCGTCATTAAAAGTATAGACGACGGTCAGATGACCAAACCGTCACGTATCCGTCTCATAAAAGGGGATGGAAGATTGAAATAAGATAAAGTGTATCTTGACTGATCTCTCTTTATCGATTTTCTTAACTTATCTATCTTCTAAAATTATAGTTGTATACTCAAATATTTTAAACAATACTACTATTAATATACCAAAAATCAATCAACACATTTACTATGTTTACTATCTATTATTTTGTCTTTAAATTTATTATATACATCATATTTACGAGACAAAATGTGTATATACTTATATTTCAAAAGCGTGTATTGGGATCTTAAAATTTCTCCCTTATCTAACTCATTGAAGCTCCACACCCCCCTTTTACATTATACTATATGTTGTCGTCGCTAAAAGTATAAACAACAGTTTGCCAGATGAATAAATCGTTAAGATTAAAATGCCGCTAAAAAGGGTGAGTAGTAAATTAGAATTAGATAAAGGGTATCTTTCTCGATCTCGCTATCAAAACGTGATCCTCAACTATATATGAAGCTCAACTACTATGTTAAATCAATTATTTTCTTAACTTATAGCATTCTTTATCATTTGAGATATTTTATATTATAATTTAATTATTAAAATTAAATTAAAGACTAGAATACCAAAAATATTAAAAAAATAAAATAAAGATTTATGAATGGTAAACCTTTTGTTAGTATACTTTAAGACATGATATATAATTTAGCTTGTTATTTTATTAAAGTGATACTCCACAATATAGTTAATTGGTCCATCTAATTTATAAAAATAATAATTTATTTTTCCTTGAAATTAAAATTCGCAAAATTTTGAAATTTAAAGCAAATAAGAAGTTATTCAGAATTATTGTATTAAAAAGAACTTCCACTTAAAAATTTATTAACTTCAAAATATAAATGAATATCTATCAAAACTTAGAAAATTGTAAATTTATTACAACCACAACTAATAAAATATATATTGTAATATAAATTCCGTTAATATAATTGATAAAGATTTGTAGGTTTTTTGTTGTTGAGTTTTAAGTATAATTATAAGTTTGGACAAGTGCTAAATGTGTTAATTGACTTGTTATAAATTAAGGCTATTATTGGCTCTTTAATATAAAAACATGTACAATAATCCGTTTAGGAAGTGCATATATTACTATACATAAATAAGGTAATATATTTAATTAGATCTTTTGTCAAAAAATAGTCTTAATTCGGAAGGGAGCTTCTAGGTAAGTTCGGAATTTTGTTTATTAGTGATAGTCACTATTTGTGGACAAATAATCAGCAACAGGATATACAGATCGTGGCTACCTTGGCTAGCCACTTTATCAACTCGCCCACTTTGGATAAGCTAAAATAACGAGTGCCTTATATTCGTGGAATTCTCTCCATTATATCTTTCTATCAATTTTTTAATACATATTTAACGACATAAATTTACATAAGTTACATGATGAAAATTGTTATAAATAATTGTATTATGAGAATTTGTTGAGAATTAAGTCAACGTAACCAAATAATATATAATAAAAAAGAGTTAAAATAATACAAAATTTAACGTGAAAAATCTTTATAACGAAAAATCACGGCTCAAAGTTTGAATATTCAATATATCAATAATAGTCACTTACAATAATCCTCGCAAATTTACACTCTAAAACTTGAGATGACACAAATTTTTGCATGAAATAAAAGTTGTAAAACATTTCCTCCTGCAATACAACTTTTTTGCATAGAATATAAAAGTTGTAAAAATTTTCTCTTTTTTTCTCTCACAAATACAAAACTCACTCCACCCTCTCTCAACTCATAGGATGCTACATGATTTTTGGTTGTGCTACATTTCAACAACTAAGCATAAAACTATATTTATAAAATACCCACAAATCTTCTCTTCCAATTCAAAATATGACATTTCCAAAATAAAACTCCTATTATAAATAAATTCTTTTTCAAAATAATACTCGTATTAAAAATATGTTTTTTTCCTTTCCACAATAACAATTCTATTGTGAATATATAGGATTCGAGTAGTATCCCAACAATTTATCTCTCAACTCGAATCCTCAAATACTCCAACTTCATCATCGTCATTGTTGTCGTAGTCGCCGTCACCATCTGCATCATCTGCATCCTGCGCATCATCCGTATATTGCGCATCATCTGTATCTTCCACATAATCTGCATTACCCGCACTATTGGCATCATCTGCATTATCAGTATCCTACACATCATCCGTATCTTGCGCATCATCTGCATCTTCCTCATAATCCGCATTACCCGCACTATTGGCATCATTCGCGTCGCCGACACAATCTATATCACCCGCACTATCCGTTTCATCTACATTATTCGCATCATCTTTACTGTGAAAACCCAAATTTTACGAATAAAGATTTAATTTTTCTCAAAATATTTTTTTTTATTAAGGTGTGGATTTGTTATAATGTTATAGTTGTGGGTAATATTTATAGATTTTACAAAGTATGCAAGTTGTTATATAATATTTGATTGGTCGGGAAATATTCGTTTTGTCAGGGAATATTCGTACGACAACACAATATTGGTGGACCCCACAACATAATTATTGTCGGATTGAGAAAACGTCAAAAAATATTTTATTGAAAATAACGGCGGAAGTTTTACCGTTGTTCTTGTTGAACTACTCAATAGTAAAAGTGCGATGTCGTGTGGTTGCGTAAGTAGACACGGTGTATTGATTATTAATGCTTATGTGAGAAGTCACTCGGTTTGATTCAATTATTATTCGATATTTTATATGATGACGAAGTTTTGTTTTATTCGTATTATTAACGTAATAAAAGCGAATTTTTTTTATATAAAAGCAGAATACTTTTATAAAGTTATTCGTTTTATTAAATTTAATAGTAAAATCTTTTATATAAAATAGAATACTTTTATAAAGTTATTCGTTTTATTAACAATAATTAGATTATATTATATTTTATTATACATAGTATTTGCATAAGACATACGCATAGTAAAATCTTTATTCAAATTATTCGTTTTATTATATTATAAATAGAATATATTATATTTTATTTAAAAGATTTTGCTTTTAAATATGGACCGTCCGATTAAAGTAAATTAATGCGGACCGTTTCATGGATTGGTTCTTATTCATTCCATTCTTCTATAAATAGAAAGCTCATTCCTTCATTATTTCTTTTTTAATTCAATCGAAACTCTGAGAGAGAAACTATAGAGAGAATTCTTCTTCTATAATCTTGGCATATTTCTTTAGAGTTTAAGAAAGTTTTGAGCGTAATATAAGTTTTCTTGAGTATATCCTCGCCTCTACCAAATTGGAATACTCTTCTTTTTACGGTAAGGGATATTATTTATTTGTGCACTGTAAGGGATATTATTTCTTTTGTATTCATGAAGAGAACTTACATTATTCCATCTTTATTATTACATTGGAATAACTTCGTGATATCTGTGAGCTACCCTATACTTGGTGATATTCTTCTATTATTCTATTTCTTGTTATTATGTTAGAATAACACTTTGTATATGCAAATAATCGCATACATGGTGATATTCTTACATTATTCCATTCCTTATTATTATGTTGGAATAACCTATAAATGCAAAATCTTCGCATACATGGTGAAATTTTTCTATTATTCCATTCTTTACTATTACATTTAGAATATCGCATACATCTTTCTGTGGGACTGGTTCCATTATTTATTATTTCGCATTTATTATTACATTGGAATATCACATCGGTGTGAATTTCACACGATTGGTTAGATTATTCATTATTACATTGGGAATAAACACATGCATGCGGTCTCTATCGCATGCATGGTGAATCATACATTATTCCATTCTTTATTATTACATTGGAATAACACGTACATGTGGATTGCTACACGTGCGTGGTGAATGATCTTTTATATTCATTTCTTATTAAATTGTGGAAAATATCTGTTTACGTTGATTATGATGAGAGTCATAATAAAAGCATTGGATTGATGAAAATCATGGGTATATGAAGTATTAGTAAGTGTTATGATGAGTTATGTTAGTTATTATGTAAAAACATGAAAGTTTCTTAGAAATCACAGAGGGTTGAAAAATCAAATTTTGGTAAAAATGTAACATGAAATTCAATTGACCATATCTCCTATTATATTTTGAATTTTTGAGTGTGGTCAAGTCCTAGAGTTAGATCTATGAGTTACCTAACTTATCCAAGTGGAATCACTGGAAAAGGTGTTGTAGATTTTCGTGTGGACTGATTTTAGTAAAGGGGTCAGAAACTGAAAATTTCCAAAAAGCTTCTGCCATGATTTTAGAGGGGCTGTTTTGGCCACTTAAATTATGAGAAAAATTCCGGCCTTTTGGGACATGTAAGTATACGGTATAAAGTACCTCCTGTCCAAAAATGAGCTCATTCTGACTTAAAATGAGCAAGTTATGACTATTTCAATATTTAAGTTTTTCTTACGAAAAATGCTATAACCGGAGTTCTATAACTCCGATGACCATGAAATTTAAACTAGAAACTCACGTTAACATGTGTAAGATTCTGCTAAGATTTGGGAATTTTTGGAGTTAAACTTGAGGTAGCTAATTTCTTAAGGAATTAATTGGAAATTGATTTTTGAAAAATAGTAAATAAATTTTATAAATTCCGAGAATAACATATGTTCATTATGGGACTATATTATGCTAAATCCCAGAAAAGAAATATTTTTGGGACGAATTTGGTATTTTTCATGAAAATAATTTAGTTATGAATTTATGAGTTAAATATGTTATGTGAAGTAACAAAGTTGGAAGATAGGATTTTATGGCTTGGAAATCCTATATAAGGTATATGTAGATTGTTGATAAGGGATTTGATCATTGATGATGAAATCTTATGAGTATGACATTTTAAATGATTAAATGCATTATTTGATAAAGTGTAAACAATTGAAATAAATTGTTTATAAGTTTAAGAAGTGATTAAAATATTATTATGATATTAATGATATTGGATTATGAATTTATTATGTGACTGATAATATTTGGATAAATTTAAATTCATTAATATTTATTCTTGTTTTCAGTTGATTAATGTTTATATCATTTTCATCATCCTCATGCTTATATGGTGATAAAAGTTATCTTTGGCTTACGTGTGAAGATGGACTGTTGATTATTGAATTGTATATCTTTGGCTTACGTGCAAAGATGGATTGTTGGTTATTGGTTTTATTGTTGTATATCTTTGGCTTACGGGCAGAGATGAACTTGGTATGATTATGACCAGGGATTATTCGGTCATGATCAATCTTTTTACGGTCATGATTATACCGAATAATCCCTGGTCATAATCATACCAAGTCCATCTATGCACTACAGGCCACAGATGACTTTCAACACAACACAAGCATGAGAATGAGGTATTGACGTATATAGGGTTTCAAACCTCTTTAGAAACATTCGCGTCATTCGCTCCTCATTATCGACCAAATGGGATGCGAACCGCGATAACTCCGTAAACTTAGCCTCGTACTGTGATATGGTCATATTATTTTGTTCCATTGCTTATCTCAACATTTTCAGATGCCATTTTCAAATACTGCCACAAAACAAGGGTTAAATAACATATCACATATTATCCCTATACTCTGACCGACCAATTAATTACCAAATAAACTTAGGTAGATCATACTAGCGAAGGAATTTCCCGTCTCTCCCCTCCTAGTTCTTGTCTCACATCTTAGCCAGGGATCATATCCCTAATCTTTGATACCAACTGTGACGCCCCCAAAATTAGGTATACATCACCCATCTTGAGTCGCCAAATACATGGTACAAAAATACAAAATACAACTTAATAATACAACTTGTGTAGTACAATACTGATTGAAATATAAACCGAGAGTTTAAACAAGAATATCGCTTTCTAGACAATATCCATTCTCAATGGAGTCCTCATAGACAAAGATATACAAACTCAAATTCATCCTCGTTACATTTATTGTCACACTATTTAATAGAATAGTGAGGACTACTAATGTTATCATCTCGATGAATCACTCAGTTCCCGACTCGTCCCGCCTATATTCTTATTTCTGAAGAGAAGCGGTGAAGGAAAGGGTGAGCTCAACTAGCCAAAGAAGAAATATTATGACTAAGATAACGCAGAATAAATTATCATTAGTCTTCAACAATGTAAAACTTATAAAATAAAATAGACATCAAGTTTAACTGCAGCGGAACAAGCAATTCATTAGAAGAGTCAAGTAGAGAATAAAATCTACTATCTTATATGGTTTAAAAATATTTTTATCAGTTTTTATCGCTAAGACTCAGCTTAATAAATAAACCACATCATCGAACCATCCCTGCACTACGGGCCAAGGATATTCATTAAATCATCAATGGTCATAACTATACCGAATAATCCCTGGTCATAATCATACCAAGTTCATCTCTGCCCGTAAGCCAAAGATATACAACAATAAAACCAATAACCAACAATCCATCTTTGCACGTAAGCCAAAGATACACAATTCAATAATCAACAGTCCATCTTCGCACGTAAGCCAAAGATAACTTTTATCACCATATAAGCATGAGGATGATGAAAATGATATAAACATTAATCAACTGAAAACAAGGATAAATATTAAAGACTTTAAATTTATCCAAATATTATCAATCACATAATAAATTCATAATCCAATATCATTAATATCATAACAATATTTTAATCACTTCTTAAACTTATAAACAATTTATTTCAATTGTTTACACTTTATCAATAATGCATTTAATAATTCAAAAATGCCATACTCATAAGATTTCATCACCAATGATCAAATTCCTTATCAATAATCTACATATACCTTATATAGGATTTCCAAGCCATAAAATCCTATTTTCCAACTTTGTTATTTCACATAACATATTTAACTCATATGTTCGTAACTAAACTATTTTCATGAAAAATATCAAATTAGTTCCAAAAATATTTATTTTCTGGGATTTAGCAGAATATAGTCCCATAATAAATATATATTTTTCTCGGAATTTTTAACATTCATTTACTATTTTTCAAAAATCAATTTCTAATTAATTCCTTAAGAAATTAGCTACCTCAAGGTTAACTCCAAAAATTCCCAAATCTTGACAGAATCTTACACATGTTAACGTGAGCTTCCAGTTTAAATTTCATAGTCATCGGAGTTATAGAACTCCGGTTATAGCATTTTTCGTCGGAAAAACCTAAATATTGAAATGGTCATAACTTGCTCATTTTAAGTCAGAATGAGCTCATTTTTGGACATGATGTTCTTTATACCATATACTTTCATGTCCCAAAAGTCCTGAATTTTTCTCACTAATTAAGTGTCCGAAACAGCCCTTACAAAAACGTGGCAGCAACTTTTTCGTAATTTTCAGTTTTTGCCTCCTTTGCAAAAATTAGTCCACACGAAAATCTACAACACCTTTTCCAGTGATTCCACTTGGATTAGTTAGGTAACTCATAGATCTAACTCTAGGAATTGACCACACTCAAAAATTCAAAATATAATAGGAGATATGGTTAATTGAATTTCGTGTTACGTTTTTACCAAAATCTGATTTTTCAACCTTTTGTGATTTCTAAGAAACTTTCATGTTTTCTCATAATAACCAACATAACTCATCATAACACTTACTAATACTTCATATATCCATGATTTTCATCAATCCAATTTTTTTATTATGATTCTCATCATAATCAACGTAAACAGATATTTTCCATAATTTAATAAGGAATGAATACAAAGGATCATTCACCATGCATGTAGCAATCCACATAGACAGGTTATCCCAACAGAATAATAAAGAATGGAATAACAGAAGGATTCACCATGCATGTGATAGAGACAGCATAGACAGGTTATTCCCATCAGAATAATAAATATGGAACCAGGTCAGGTGATATTCACACCGACAGGATATTTCGACAGAATAATAAATGCAGAATAATAATTAATGGAAACAGTCCAAATAGTAAAAGTTACGGATAGGATATTCCAGAATATTAAATGCGGAATAATAAATATGGAACTGTGTCGTGTGAAATTCACTGCAAGCGGTGATATTAAAATGTAATAATAAAGAACGGAATAATAAAGAATTTCACCAAGTATGCGATACTTCAGATAAACAAAGTTATTCCAACATAATAATAAAGAATGGAATAATGAGAAGAAGATCACCAAGTATTGGGTAAACCGCATATACAGGTCATTCCACCAAGTATAGGGTAAACCACGCATACAGGTTATTCCAACATAATAATAAAGAATGGAATAACATAAGGATTTCACCAAGTATAGGGTATGCTGCTATATACATTATGTATAGGGTATGCCACTTTTACAGGTTATTCCAACAGAATAATAAAGAATGGAATAACAGAAGTTCTCTTCATGAATAAGAAAGAATAACACCCCTTACCTTAGAAGAAACTTGATATTGGAATAGAAAAGAAGCAGACTTTTCTTCTTCTTTCTCTCTATAGATTTTCTCTCTATAGCTTCTCTCTATAATTTCTCTCTATAATAATGGCTCTAAAGCTTTGGTGAATTGGTGAGAAATGAAGAAGAATGAGCTTCTATTTATATAAAAACATAGTTTCGATAATTGCACGTTTGGGGCTCGAAATATTACAGTACAATACCTTCATCTTTTCCTTCATTTTTAATTCAGTCATCCAAGTATTATCAAACTTGTACCAACTCCCCTAATAGTAAATCATGTGAATCAATAGTAAAATTATGTGACTCAATAGTAAATCATGTGACTCAATAGTTCTAAACATGTGAAAAAATAATTACAGTATAGTACCTCCATCTATACCTCCATTTTTAACTTAATCATGCAAGTATTATCAATCTTGCACCAACTCCCCTAATAGTAACAAGAATGTGAATCAATAGTATATCATGTGAACAAATAGTTACAATCATATGAAATAATAGCAATCAATTGCTCATTTATCTGGTTAAATATATACCCGATTGGTCAATATAACCTCCAGACATCAATTATTATCGAAATAAATGTCGATTTTCACTAACACAAACAATTTCAACATAATGAAACCATTTTTATCAAAAATATAAATTTTGAAATTTCAAAGTTTGACTTTTCCCGAAAAAGTCAACTGTTGACTTTTTGACCAAATAGTGAATTCTGGAAAATTTTATGTTTATAGACTATTTTTACTAATTTCGACATTCCGGACTCAAATATCACGTCCGCGTCTCCAAATTCAACTCCGAACAACATTCATCAATAATATTATAACTCACAATATTTATCAACCAGGTCGTTCCCAGGAAAGAGGGGGCTTTCCGATAAGGATTTCTCCTTATTGGCGCGCAATTAGATGACCAAACCTCTCCTTGACAGAACTTCTAGACATTGTAAATATTTCAATTTATTAATATGAATAACTTTGAAAAATTCACATATCACCCTTAACTTTAAACTTTATCAATTTAACCATTTACTAAAATAGAAAAATTGAATATTTTTATTTCATAAAATTCGGGATCTTACACTTGGTGACATTCTTCTATTATTCTGTCTTTATTATTCCGTTGGAACATCCTCGCATGTGCTTTATCTTGGGACTGGTTTAAATCTTTATTATTCTCGTTGGAATATCACATGCGTGTGTTTTACACCTAACACGGTTTAAAATCTTTATTATTACATTGGAATAAACTGCTACATGCCAATACCGCATGCATGGTGATTTTTTGTTGTTATTCCATTCTTTATTATTCATTGGAACATCCGCTTGCCGGTGTGAATTTCACACGACTTGGTTCCGTTATTATTATTATATTGGAATAACTCGCCAATCACGCAAGTACCGCATGCATGGTGATTTCTTTTTGTTATTCTATTCTTTACTATACTCATTTGGTTAAAGTTTTGACTTCTATACTCCATGAAATTAGTAGAATATCCTTGATATTTGCGCTTCATCCAGTATCTTTTCATGAAAATATTCTTCTGAGCATTCTTGAATTTTACTCTACAAAGCAGTATCATGTTGACAATTTGGACGTTATTGGTTCCTGGACAAATTAATTCTTGAACTTGTTGTTAGGTTTGTAATATTCATAACGCAATCAAATTGCAAAAATTTAGCGGAAGCGTGTAAAATCAGAGTTTAAAAATTTACAAACCATATACCCGGATCATCCTTTATGCACAATTATTAATTAAACGAAAAGATAAAGAATAAAATCATACCCTTGAAGATCGAGCTTCCTCATGTACAAGTTCACCTCCAAATCCTTTCGCGTTCAATCTTGAATCCACCGGGGTTTTGTTCCTTCCTTTGATCAACGTTAGCCACCCATATGTTTGGCCTCTAGAGGTGATCCACCAAGGAAGAAGAAAATTCAAGAAGAAGGGTGGTTGGCTAAACCCTAGTTTTTCTATCTCTATAGAAAAGGTGTACTCTCCCAACAATTGGAATTATGTCGTTGTAAAAGTCAACAACCCATATAACCCATAATAAGACTCCTCTTATTAATAGATGTGGGCAACCCACCTTAACAATTAAGGAATTGAGTTTTATTTAATTAATTAAATTCTTTTAATTAATTAAGCTCCCTAATCTTATTAGGGATAATTAATTAAACTCTTTTAATTAATTTAACCTCCTAATCTTATTAGGAATAAATGAGAGTACTTATATTAAATTAATTCCTAAACTCTTTTAGAAATTAAAATAATAATAATTGTAATAATATTAATAAGACTCCTCTTATTAATTTATATTTAATATTTCTAAAATGTTAAATAATAAATATTAAGCTATTTAATTTATTCTATCACCATAGATTAAATTAAATATACATAATATATTATTACGATTATGCCATTAACTTCTTAAATAATTATTCTTCCTTTTATGGTGTGACCCTTTAGGTTCTCCATATTAAACCTAGGTTGTGAATAAATCAATTAGAACAATTCTAATCTTATTTAAATAAATAAATTAAACAATTAATTTATTTAAATAAATAATATTTATTCTACAATAAGGATAAGCCTCCCTAATGATCAACGACTTTCTAGATAATATAGATTTCAACATTAATCATTAAAGAACCTTTGAGTAAATAGTTCTGCACAATTCAATCCTTCCACCATACTGATGTCCCAATTAAATATAAGACATGGAATTCTTGTCAAGTCTTATTTTATTTAATTATATGTATTTCGATCCTCAAATGCACAACTCAAATAATGCAAATTAGAAACTCCTTTCTAATTTCATTCTCGCTTAAGGCCAAGGACTCTTTGGGTTGTCATTTATCGAATCACATAGGACATTTCTCTTCTTTTATTAGAAGTGGTAGATTCTTTATTGATCATACATTATCTCCATGTACAACTTATTATGCCCAAGCATACCCTTTGATATACCCTAAGGGTCTTAAGGAATAAGTCAAAGTATAACTCATCATACACAAGATACTATGATGATCTCAAGTCCAAGGATCACTTGACTACTATCACTACTCTGAGAATTCCTATTGACGAGCAAATAAAACTCCATTAGGTATTCCATAGCGAGCCACGTTCGGTGAACTTATTCTCTAATAAGCACCTACATACTTGCTTTAGTGTCTCCACACAAATGATCATGAGATCAATCATCCTCATCCAACGAAAAAAGCAACGTATGTACCAATCTATCCAGATTCACTAATCCCCAATTTAGTAATCCAATGATTGGGAACTATTTTAGTTTTAAGCTTTCTAAGAATTTAGATCTCATTAGAATGATCATCATCATTATTCTAAAAGCATTGCTTAAAACTATGGGTTTATCACATATTATAAAACAACATCATGTAGATAATTAAAAAGCCTTTAATAAATTAATACTTTTTATTAATAAATGAATAAGATTGTTACAAAGTATATGCTTTATCATCAAACATGATTGGCTTGTGTGCATACTACTTTCAATCTCCCACTTGCACTAAAGCCAATCGTCATGGTATCTTATACTCTTCTTCTCTAAGTGACGATTATCCTGCTGTTGGATAAGCTTTAGTTAATGGATATGTAATGTTGTTCTTGAGAGACCACTATCACTATAGTGATTTCCCATCTTTCAATGATTCTAATAATCAAATAAAAGTGCCACAACACATGTTTAGATCCAAGATGAGACTTAGGAACTATTCCTAGTTCTGTAATGAACTTTTATCCAAACAATCAACTTGTAGCTTCATTTATAGCTATTTACTTTGTCTTTATCACTAAACCAAAGAACTCTTTCTTTGTTTGGAACCTTTCCAATTCACGCACCTTCGTTCAAGATAACGCTTTACCTTAAAGTGGGTTTTTCATCATCTTAGTGCGTCTCGAAAAACTTGAGTCTCGTTAAGCCCTTTAGTTTTAATTCGGACCCACCATGTATGCTCACATCCTTAGTGCTTGGGTTAAGAACTTTAAGATGTTTTTTTTACCGTCTTACGGTGATCTTTCTCGAATATGACCGATCAACATCAGGTCTCGTATATTTCATTGCATACATGATTGTCACTCATGCGATCTCTCTTCTTTGGAGTCTATGGGGACTATTAAGAGAGATTCACTCCATGGCTCATCAACATGAGACATCTCTTGGAGCTTGCCATGCTAAACGACTTTAGCATCAAATGAATATACATTACTTGGGTTAAGTCGAGCATCCTCTTGAATCTATCTATATAGATTTTATCCCCAATTAAGATGCTCTTCCAAACCATTCATGGAGGAATGTTTAGACAACTTTATCTTTACTGATTGTAGCATTGGTATGTAATTCCTCATCCGTAGTATATCAACATATAATACTAGAAATTTCACGACGCTCCCACTGACCCTTTTGTACACACTAGAAGTCTTACCTCATCGAATGTAACTCTGGATCATCATCTTCTTTGATGTGTACCTCATCATCATCATCTATGATGAATCCATACCTCCTAGGTATCTTTGGTACTATTCGCATTTACTGATCGGTTTGTGGTACAATAGGTCTATCTCTGAGTTCCTCTTATTTGACTTATAGTGTTTTGTGGTTCTTGAACTCTTCAAGATCTATTATCCTCCCACTAGCCCCTTTAATCATAAACACCTTTATCTTAGAAGGCAGCGTGTTTCGCAATAAACACGTTTTGCTAAGTAGGATTATAGAACATATACCCTAAACTTACATTAGGATGTCCCATAAATCGACACTTGTCAAATCTTGTCCCAAGCTTATCCTTTTAAAACCTTTTCACATAAGTTGGAACCCCTTATCTTAACATACTTAAGATTAGGAATCCTCCCCATCCATAACTTTTATAGAGTCTTGGAAATAGGATTTTGAGGTTACCATTTTCGTAGATATGCAAGACCATTTCTAGGACATTATCCCGGAAGGATCTTTGGAATGTCAAGTAAAATCATTATGGACCGCACCATGTCCAACAAGGTACGATTTTTCATTCAGATACATCAATCAATTATTGCATATCAGGATGTGTCCATTATGAGAAAACCATTTGAGATGATCTAGAAACTTATTGCACAAGTATTTATTCCTTGATCTAATCAAAGAATCTTAATACTTTGTCAATTTGTTTCATTTCTGAATTCTTTGAACCTTTCAAATAATTCACACTTGTATTTCAGCAAATACACACATTTAACTCTTTGAATGATCATCTCCTTTTTTTATACTAATTTGTTCAATATGCAAAATTATTTTCATGTAAGTCAAGTATACAAAATTTATTAAGTAATATTCCAGTTCTATACAAAACATTATTATTATAAATAGAACAACAATTGTTCTTAATTATAATACCAAAGATTTCATTGTCCAACAATAAAATGGAAATAATGTTTTCAACGAGAACTAAAATACAATAACAACTTATTGACTTAATAGATTTGCAGTAGGTAGTGCTAAACTATAAGTTTTCATGGCTAATGTTGCAACCTTTGCTTCATTTCCCACACATAGGATTACTTATACTTGTTTAGCTTTCTACTACTGCTTGGTCCCTTCATAAATCTATATTTATGATAACCAAAGTCGGTATCCAATACCCAAGTAGAACCTTGACTTAAAGAAAAATTTATTTCAATCATGAACAAAAGCAGATTAGAACCGAAACTTCACTAAGCTTCTTTGGTTAGCCTCTCGCAAGATGCTTCTCGCAGATTTCTTTCCAAAGGTTCAGGCTTATTGCGGTGGAAGCAAACTCCTTTTGCTATCCGTGTCGCTTTTGTTCTTATTATCCTTTGTTTATGCCTTTCTATTTACCTTCTTTGAATCGTTCTTCTTTTCAAAAGATCCTTTGGCCCCTACCAAGTAAGACTTGGTCTTTCTTGGTTGGAAAGTGACTCTCAACATTTTTCAACATGTTAAGCAAATCAAAGAAAGGCGATAAGCTAGCTTGTTCATATGAAAAATTCACAACAATTGTGAAAGGAGTCAGGGAGTGAGTGCAAGATCAAATCTTGGCTCAACTCTCCATCCATGACAAAACCAAGTTGTCTAATTGATCAATCAAATTGATTATGTTAAGAACTTTTTGTCTGCATTTATAGTGCCATTGGCCATTCTAGATCGGAAGAGCTCCTTAGATATCTCGATATCTATCGGCCCCACTTTCTCCTCACCATCAACTACTTGATGTGCATGAATATAGTAGGAGCATCCATAGTTTCATCTTGTGCCAAGCTCGTTATTAATGGATGCGAGCATGATGCATCGAGCCAATGTGCATCATCTTGCCACTTTCTAAAAGTAGCAATGTCTTCCTCGAGGCATTATGCGCAACCATTGCAGATCCGCAACCATTGCGCAGGATAGGCGTATTAAGGACATAAGATAGCTTTTCAAACTATGAGAACTATTCTCAAATTCCTTAACCAATCCGTTTAATTCTTGATTCGATTAATTTAGCATCTAATATGCTTTGCGGTGATAGTAATTTTAGACATTGTAAAATTTCGTAAATGAATTTGTAATTAACAACATTTTAACATACATTCTATTATTAATTACCAAAATAAATTAGGTCTTGTTTTAAATTGGTATCTCCCACTATTTTCTTCAAACTATATTACCCTCACTTATATAGTTCGGCAAAAATCTAATTAAAGATTTGCTAGTGAGAATAAGGATCCCATTTCAAATGTATATAGCCTTGTGGTGACACAACAAATTATATATAAATAAATAGGTAGACAACTTTTGTCAATTACATCAACTATGCAACTCCTTGTATTTTGCATCCTAGATTATTTTGATCAGTGGTGGTACATCCGAATCAAAATTATCCAAGTTAAGTCCCGACCTAGCACTCCATATATTCAAAAAGAAAATATCATCCTTGTGGTGACACAACAAAACAATATTGTTCAATTTTCTTTATAAGCATCAAATGTGATAAATTAACATCTTAAATACTTAATACTTGCCTTGTGGTGACACAACAAACTCATATTAAATATTTAATACTTTATTAATTTTATCATGCTAGAAGGCGACGTTCGATATTCCAAATATCTTTGAACGCTTAGAACTTAATATAAAATTTTGAGGGGTTTATTATTAATTTTGTCTCTCATCTTGTTTAAATGCATGCATTTATATATATATATATAAATTACGCGTTATATTAATAAACATGCGAAGCATGTTTGCATAATATATAATATATATAGTATAAGCATGCACATATAGAATACTATATTCTACCCGAATTGATTATGGACTTTTATTCTAGTTTGGTTCACTAGAGCCACCAAGTGAACCAAAAGGTCAAACCCTAGGGTGCAAGAAATAATATTTAAATATAACTATTACATTTAAACCGGGCTCCATTACAAACGGGTCTTCTTCACTTGCCTCCTTGCTTCCTTTGATCTCTAATTTTCTAAAATTAATTCTAACTATTCCTATTACAAAACTATTTAAAATAAATAGAAACCTTGATCGTGATTGAGGGGAAGTACATGGGAGGGAGATAGAATTTACATTAAGAAAATTAGAAGGCGAAAGCACGCAGTAAGACCCCATTTAATAAAACCCATACATTCATGCATCTAACTAAAATAAAATCCAATCGCATTGGTCGATAATGATAATCAATCCCATTTATTATCATACATATCACCATATGCATCAATAAATAACATTCATCCATGAATAATAAACATTTAATATATATATTGATATCATTTAATGGGCAAATTTAGTTAGTATAAAATCTATTTTTAAATCAAAATAAACTCCTTTATTTTAATCCAAATTTAAATCAAAATAAAACTATTTTATTTTAATTTATCCAATTTTGAATAAAATAAACTATTTTATTTTAATCAAAATCTTTAATCAAAATAAACTCCTTTATTTTAATTAATTATGGAATCCAATTCCATGTAATAAAAAAAAATCTTTAATTAAAATAAATTCTTTTATTTTAATTAATTATGGAATCCAATTCCATAAAAAAATATATATTAAAGGAAACACGGATTATCTTTCCTATTCACAAATAAACTCCTTTATTTTGAATAATATGAAATCTTATTACATATTTAAATAAACTCCTTTATTTAAGGAAATTAGGATTCTCTTTCCTATTCACAAATAAACTCTTTTATTTTGAATAATATGAAATCTTATTTCATATCTAAACAAACTCCTTTATTTAAGGAAAGATGGATTTACTTCCCTATTCGCAAATAAACTCCTTTATTTTAGGAAAAATAAAATCCAATTTCAACTCCAATTAGTTATCATGGAATCCAATTCCAACTCTAATTAGTTAGCATGAAATTCTAATTTTAAAATTAAAATAAATATTTTATTTTAATATTAAAATAAACCTTTTATTTTAAGATTAAAATAAACCTTTTTATTTTAATTATAAAATTATTAAAATTAAAATAAAACTTTATATTTTAATATTAAAATAAACCTTTTATTTTAAAATTAAAATAAACTTTTATTTTAATTATATAATAATTAAGAAATATATATATGTATATATATATATTCGTAATATATATATATATATATATATATAACTGCCTTTGTTGCTTCCTAAAACCGCAGTATGATAGCATTGAATTTAAAAAAAAAAATTATTTCGATTTAAAATGCGTGTTTTCGAGTTTTTCTTTTTTTTTTGATTTGCGTGCCTGTTTTGGTCTTTGAGTTCCGTGAATCAAGCTTAAAAAAAAAATCAGCACGTGGCCAATGTTATTCACCTGCTAATATGAAAAAAAAGTGCGCTGCATTTTTTTTTTTTTTTTATTATTAAATTTTATACAATAAAATTATGCCCAATTAAATTGTTCTAAACACATATCAATATACATATCAAATTTGAACAATTAATAATTTACATAAAGGTTTGGCTCTGATGCCACTGTTAGGTTTGTAATATTCATAACGCAATCAAATTGCAAAAATTAAGCGAAGCGTGTAAAATCGAGTTTAAAATTTACAAACCATATACCCGGATCATCCTTTATGCACAATTATTAATTAAACGAAAAGATAAAGAATAAAATCATACCCTGAAGATCGAGCTTCCTCGTATACAAGTTCACCTCCAAATCCTTTCGCGTTCAATCTTGAATCCATGGGGTTTTGTTCCTTCCTTTGATCAACGTTAGCCACCCATATGTTGGGCCTCAGAGGTGATCCACCAAGGAAGAAGAAAATTCAAGAAGAAGGGTGGTTGGCTAAACCCTAGTTTTTCTATCTCTATAGAAAAGGTGTACTCTCCCAACAATTGGAATTATGTCGTTGTAAAAGTCAACAACCCATATAACCCATAATAAGACTCCTCTTATTAATAGATGTGGGCAACCCACCTTAACAATTAAGGAATTGGGTTTTATTTAATTAATTAAATTCTTTTAATTAATTAAGCTCCCTAATCTTATTAGGGATAATTAATTAAACTCTTTTAATTAATTTAACCTCCTAATCTTATTAGGAATAAATGAGAGTATTTATATTAAATTAATTCCTAAACTCTTTTAGAAATTAAAATAATAATAATTGTAATAATATTAATAAGACTCCTCTTATTAATTTATATTTAATATTTCTAAAATATTAAATAATAAATATTAAGCTATTTAATTTATTCTATCACCATAGATTAAATTAAATATACATAACTATATTATTACGATTATGCCATTAACTTCTTAAATAATTATTCTTCCTTTTATGGTGTGACCCTTTAGGTTTCTCCATATTAAACAGGGTTGTGAATAAATCAATTAGAAACAATTCTAATCTTATTTAAATAAATAAATTAAACAATTAATTTATTTAAATAAATAATATTTATTCTCTGATAGGGATAAGCCTCTCCTAGCGATCAACGACTTTCCAGATAATATAGATTTCAACATTAATCATTAAAGAACCTTTGAGTAAATAGTTCTGAAGACAATTCAATCCTTCCACCATACAATGTCCCAATTAAATATAAGGCATGGAATTATTGTCAAGTCATATTTTATTTAATTATATGTATTTCGATCCTTAAATGCCTAACTCAAATAATGCAAATTAGAAACTCCTTTCTAATTTCATTACTCGCCGCCAAGGACTCTTTGGGTTGTCATTTATCGAATCACATAGGACATTTCTCTTCTTTTATTAGAAGTGGTAGATTCTTTATTGATCATACATTATCTCCATGTACAACTTATTATACCCAAGCATACCCTTTGATATACCCTAAGGGTCTTAAGGAATAAGTCAAAGTATAACTCATCATACACAAGATACTATGATGATCTCAAGTCCAAGGATCACTTCATCTACTATCACTACAGAATTCCAATTGACGTGCAAATAAAACTCCATTAGGTATTCCATGGCGAGCCACGTTCGGTGAACTTATTCTCTAATAAGCACCTACATACTTGCTTTAGTGTCTCCACACAAATGATCATGAGATCAATCATCCTCATCCAATGAGCAAGCAACGTATGTACCAATCTATCCGGATTCACTAATCCCCAATTTAGTAATCCAATGATTGGGAACTATTTTAGTTTTAAGCTTTCTAAGAATTTAGATCTCATTAGAATGATCATCATCATTATTCTAAAAGCATTGCTTAAAACTATGGGTTTATCACATATTATAAAACAGCATCATGTAGATAATTAAAAAGCCTTTAATAAATTAATACTTTTTATTAATAAATGAATAAGATTGTTACAAAGTATATGCTTTATCATCAAACATGATTGGCTTGTGTGCATACTACTTTCACTTGTTTTATTGAATTCTTATATCATTGTCATCATCCTCATGTTTATATTATGTTGAAAGTCATCTGTGGTCTGTAGTGCATAGATGGACTTGGTATGATTATGACCAGGGATTATTCGGTATAATCATGACCGTAATGTTACAAATGATGTGATAATAGTCCTCATTGGCTCGTAGTGCATTGATGGACAGTTTTTGGTATGATTATGGCTATGGATTCTCTTGCCGAGGAGCAAAGATGAATTATTTTATGGCATAATCGGGGACCAGTTAATGAAAACACGATTATCTTTGGCCCGTAGTGCATGGATAATTCGTGGTCGTGATATCTTAAAGAATATCCTTGGCCCGTAGTGCGTGGATGATTTAATGATGTGGATTATTTATTGAAGTGAGTCTCGTGATAAAAGTGATGAAAAACTTTTTAAATCATAAAAGATAATAGATTTTATTCTCTACTTGACTCTTTTAATGGATTGCTTGATCCGCTGCAGTTAAACTTGATGTCTATTGTATTTTATCAGTTTAGCATTGTTGAAGGCTAATGATAATTTATTTTGCATTATTTAAGTCATAATATTTCTTGCTGGGCTAGTTGAGCTCACCCTTTCTTTCACTGTTCTCTTCAGGAAATAAGAACGTAGTTGGGACTAGTCGGGGAACGGAGTGATGGTCCGAGATGGTGTCTTAGTAGTCCTCACTATTCTGTAAAATAGTGTGATAATAAATATAACGAGGACTCTATTTGAGAATGAATATTGTCTAGAAGACAATATTTGTATTTAAACTCACAACATATATTTTGTCGTATTTTACACGACTGCTGTATTATTAGTTTGTATTTGAATTTTGTACCATGTATTTGACGACTCAAGATGGGTGATGTATACCTATTTTGGGGGCGTCACAAGTTGGTATCAAAGCTTAGGGATATGATCCTTGGCTAAGATGTGAGACAAGAACTAGGAGGGAGATACGGGGAATTCTTTCGCTAGTATGACCTACCTAAGTTTATTTGGTATTTAATTGGTCAGTCAGAGTATAGGGATAATATGTGACATGATAATTAACCCTTGTTTTGTGGCAGTGTTTTAAAATGGCATCCGAGAATGTTGAGAACATCAATGGAGCACAGGAGACCGTTGAGTCTCCACAGATCAATAATCAGGATAATGTGCATCAGGAATGAGACATTCCTCAGGCAAACAACAACACTAACCAAATGATGAACGATGGAATGTTCAGAGGCTTTATGTAATTCATGTAACATCAGACAAGAGCGGCTCCTGTCCAAAATGCAGGTGGAAACACTGGCAACTCTCGGATGGTCACCGCCAAATAGTTTAAGGAACTGGGACCACCGAAGTTCTTTGGAGAGCCAAAATCACTTAAGGCGGAGACGTGGATTAAACAGATCAACAAGATATTTGATGTCTTGGGATGTTTCGACTAGCAAAAGGTTCCCTTTGCCACCTTCATGTTGCGTAAGAGGAGATTCTTGGTGGGAATCAGTAAGCGTACTCCAACTACGCATGATGAAGATGACTTGGGAGAAGTTCTAAGAATTATTCAACGACAAATACTTTCCTGAAAGTATTAGTCACATGAAAGAGTTAGATTTCATCAAGCTAGAGCAAAACAACATGACCGTGTCGCAGTACGAAGCCAAGTTTTCCGAGTTGTCTCGGTTTGCGTCCCATTTAGTTGATAATGAGGAAAGAATGACGCAAATGTTTTTAAGAGGTTTGAAACCTGAGATACGTCAATATCTTATCTCTCATAAACTGTGTTTGTATTTAGATGTTGTTAATAGGGCTCAGTTATTGGAGGGCGATAATGAGTTAAACCAACCAAAGGAGAGCAGCCGGTAAAATGATAATATCAGTGATAACAGTCATCAAAGCGGTGACAATAAGCGTGGAGGGAATCAACATGCCAGAAATGGTAACCACTTCGATGGTAATCATGGCCAAAACTATAAGAACGGACATTTCTAGAAGAAGAAATTCAACAAAGATGGAAAGACGTCAGCATCAACACCTGTCGTTAAGTAAGGAGAACGACCACCTATCATATGCTTGAAGTGTGGAGGAGAGGACACATCGGCCCCAATCATGCGATGCCATCCAAGGCATGTTACAATTGTGGAAGAGAAGGTCACTGGCCCGATTTTGTGCGTGCAATCAAGACAAGTCCAAATTGGGAAGGAAGCACCAAAGGCTGTTCCAGAAAAGTCAAAACCAATAGTGCAAGGGAGAGCGTTTGTTGTGACCTCCCAGAAAACAAGGAACCCAAACGAGGTCATCACGGGTAAGCTAATCATAAACTCTAGCGAAGTTTATACTTTATTTGATACTGGTTCTACCCACTCTTTCATTTCTCCTACTTGCGCTCAACGTTTAAATTTGACTCCGGAGAAATTGGATTTTGATTTATCTGTTGAAACCCCGTTGGGAGAAACCTTTATTACATCCACGATTTATAAGTCTTGTTTGATTCAAATCGGTACCTGCACGTTACCTGTCGATCTTATTTATTTGAAAATACTTGCATTTGATGTGATTCTAGAGCAATCATCATGCAAAAATTGATTGTTTTCGTAAGGTTGTTAGCTTTCATATTCCTAACCAACCTATTATGCGAATTCAAGCAACCAAACCATTAAAATCAATCACTGTCATCTCAAGCCATAAAGCTATTCATTTATTGAAAAACGGATGTCAAGCTTTCTTAGCTCATGTCACAGATCTAAACAAAAATACGTCAGTTTTGAATGATATTTCTGTTGTTAATGAATTTCCTGACGTATTCCCTAAAGAACTTCCTGGACTACCCCCAGAGCGTAAAATTGAATTTTGTATCGACCTTGAACCGTTATAAAACCCATTTCCAAAGCCCCATATCGAATGGCTCTATTGAACTTCGGGAGTTAAAGACCCAACCGCAGGAATTGTTAGACATTGGCTTTATTCATCCTAGTACTTCTCCTTGGGGTGCTCCTGTTCTATTCATGAAGAAGAAAGATGGGAGTATGCGACTTTGTATTAATTATCGGGAGTTGAATCATGTCACCATCAAAAATAGGCACCCATTGCCACGTATTGATGACCTGTTTGACCAGTTGCAAGGAGCCAAATTCTTTTTAAAGATTGATCTTCGTTTGGATATCACCGATTGAAGATTAGAGGCAGATGACATTCCAAAGCGGCTTTTAGAACTTCGATGCGGGCATTATGAATTCTAGTCATGTCTTTTGGATTGACTAATGCTCCGGCCGCCTTCATGGATATGATGAACCAAAGTATTGAGGAATATTTGGATCACTTTGTGGTCGTCTTTATTGATGACATCCTCATATATTCCAAAACCCGTGAAGATCATGAGCAACACTTGAGGTCGATACTCCAAAAGCTTCGTGAATATAAGCTTTATGCCAAGTTGAAGAAATGTGAATTACGGCGAGGAAGTAGCATTTCTTGGGCACGTGGTATCAAGTCATGGAATATCATTGACCCAAAGAAAGATTAAAGTTATTCAAAGTGGGAGCAACCTAAATCGATGATAGAAAGTCGTAGCTTTCTCGGTTTATTTGGTTATTATCGGAGATTCGTGGAAGGATTTTCTCGAATCGCTACTCCACTAACTCGGTGACTCGGAAAGATACAAAGTTCGCTTGGAGCGAGGAATGTGAGAAGAGTTTTCAAGAACTCAAGAGGAGACTCATTTCAAAGATTTTGTTCGACAATACCATCCGGTTCGGAGGATTTGTCATCTGATGATGCTTGAGCAAAGGTTAGGATGTGTTCTCATGCAACATGGGAAGGTCATAGCCTTTATGCCTCACGACAACTCAAAGAATATGAGAGGAATTATCCTACTCATGATCTAGAGTTAGCGGTATTGTTATTCTTGCACTAAAGATTTGGAGGCATTACTTGTATGGGGAGAAAGTGGAAATCTTTACGGATCATAAAAGCCTCAAATATTTCTTCACTAAAAAAGAACTTAACATGCGACAACGACGTTGGCTTGAACTGTTGAAAGATTATGATCATACCATCCAATACCATCCTGGAAAAGCAAACGTGGTAGCTGATGCATTGAGTAGAAGATCATATGCGAGTACGAGTGCGATATTGTCAACGCAAAGGCCCATTTTGTGTGACTTGCAAAGGATGGAGATAGAGATAAAGACTCCAAAGACCCACGTGATGATGGCGAATATACGAGTAAAACCAACTTTAATTGATAAAGTTAAAGCTGCTCAAACTACAGACCTGGAGCTGATGCGTATGAGGAAGAAAGTGCAAGAAGGTGCTATGCCGAAAGCAAGAATCGATAATGAAGGAATACTTCGAGTCAACTCCAGACTTTGTGTTCCTAACGATCCTGAGTTGAAGTATAAAATCATGATGGAGGCGTACAACACACCGTTTGCAATCCATCCTGGGAGTACCAAAATGTATCGTGATCTTCGTCATTCATTTTGGTGGAGCAATATGAAGAGAGAGATAAAGCGCTGTTTATCTCAAGGTGTCTAACTTGTCAACGAGTTAAGGCGGAGCATCAAGTACCAAAAGGTCCATTGCAACTACTTGAAATTCCAGAATGGAAGTGGGAGCACATTACCATGGATTTCGTTACTGGTCTTCCCAGGGTTTCTCAAGGAATTGATGCAATTTGGGTCATTGTTGATAGATTGACCAAGTCTGTTCATTTCTTACCAATACAAGAAACTTATACACTTGAACGTGTGACGCCCCCAAAATAGGTATACATCACCCATTTTAGGTCGTCAATAACGTGGTACAGAAACAACTACATCTTTATTAATACAACTCATAAACTATGAGTTTAAATACAAATATTGTCATCTAGACAATATACATACCCAAGTAAATCCTCATCACAATTATTGATACATTATTATACAAAAATGGTGAGGACTACTAAACAACTTCTAGCATCATTATTCCATACCCCGACTAGTACTCGCTACATTCTCGCCTCTTGAGAAGAAAAATGGAACAACAAGGAAAAGGGTGAGCTCAACTAGCCCAATAAAGAATATTATGACTAAGATAATATAGAACAAATTATCGTTAGTCTTCAACAGGGAAAAATCTGATAAAATACAATAGACAACAAGTTTCAGATCAATATTCGCAGCGAAAATAATAATTCATAGAAGAGTTACGTAGAGGATGAAATCTACTAATATCTATGACTTTAACAGTCCATCATCATTATTTTATCCCTGTAACATTAATCAATATTCATCTTTGCACTACAGGCCAAAGATATTCATCAGTCGGTTATGTTCATCTCAACACCTGTACATCTTTGCACTACTGAAGCCAAAGATATTCATAATAAAATCAATCATCTTTTTGACTACATTGGCCAAAGATATTCGAGAATACCATCATTTAGGACCGAGGATGATGAAAAATATTTTAAAGGAAACGAATCTGTAAGACCAAGTAAGACGAAATTTTTAAATAAAAGGAATTTCCTTTATTTATTATTTTGAAATAGTAAGGGTTGATTTGATTAATGTGGATAGTTAAGGGTTAAATATGCAAATATTTCAAATTAATGAAGTGGTTATAAAATATTCATTATCGTCTTTGGGAATATTCGTTTGGTCGTGGAATATTAAATCTTTGTGGGAATATTAAATACTAATAGTATGACCGTGTGTGGGCCCCATAACGGAAAGTGATTGGATGAAGAAAGCGACAAATATAAGTTGTTTTTAAATAACAGGCGTAGTTGTTACCACAGATTAATCTTTGTTGGAATACCCGGGTGGTTAAAACACACTAATACTGCGTTGTTGAACAAGTAGCACTTGGTATTGCACCAATTATTGATTCTTACGTAAGAAGGCACTACTCAATAATGGTTCTGATGTAATTCTTATTCAAATTATTTTATTGAGTTAATAATTCTTTGCGTTGATATTTTATATTCTTTGTTGTTTGATAATTGTCATTACGTTAAAGATCTTTCATTATCGAAGCAATAATTCATATTATCTGAATAATATTATTAGATAACATTATTGGCAATGTCTAGAAAGTTACATCTAAGGAGAGGTTTGGTCACCTAATTGCGGCAAAGAAGAAGAAATTCTTATTGAAAGCCCCTCTTTCACAGGAAGCTGCACCTGGTTGTCAATATTGTGATTACGTAATATTATTTGTGAATAATTAATTATTGATTTATATGATGAGGAAAATATTGATTTTATGTGGATATAGATGGAGAAAATTTTAAAATGACAATTGTTGAAAATTAATATTTTATCTTTTACGATAAAATAATTTATTTAAATATATTATTTTAATAATATATTAACGGTGATATTTTTACAACGAATGTGGGATATATGAGTATACGAGGAGGAAGAGTATTTTTGTTGCAATAAATGTTTAAAACATGTTAAACATGTAAATTGGACCCCATTTATTATTTGAAATTTGATTATAACACGTAAAATCGCTTCGTTTGTGGATTTCGGTCAATTTCTATTTGGAATTTGGAAAACTTTCTTTACGCAAAGTTGTAGAGAATTTAATTTCCTATAAAAACACGCGAAATTCGAATTTTCTGATGAAAGGGCTATTTATTATGAATTATTGAAGTTCGAAGCTCAAAATAATTAATTTTTGTAAGTTTTAATTATTTATTTTATGAAAAACGTTTTTATCATTTCTTTCTAGAAGGTGGCATGTGGGAAATGCTAGGATCTGAATTCTAAGGTTGGTAGGTATGAATTTGATATATATATATATATATATTAATTTATTAAATTTTACTGCTTTGGTGTTCTAAGCAATTTTCTATAAATAGGGTCTTAGGTTAGAATTGAAAATCACACCGTAAGCTCAAGTTTTCTCTCTCTATATTATCGGCGTATTCTTGTGAGTATTTTGAGTATACTTTGAGTATTGCTGCTCTGGGTGCAAGTCCAAGTCATAGCCTTTATATCCGGTGTGTTTCATTAGAAGATCTTGATCTTTCGAGGTAAGGGATATTATTTTTTTTTTGTAATGATATTATTTCTTCAATATCATTATCTTTGAAATGTTGATCTGAAAGTTTTATCAAATTTGGAACTTTTTCATATGGGGTTACTATTCATGGGTTCTTATTCATGAGTTCTTATTCACGAGTTCTTATTCAGCGAGTTCTTATTCACGAGTTCTTATTCACGAGTACTATTAATGAAGCGTGAAGATGTTTTTGTGGAATTTCTATCTTTTGGTGTCTGGAGTTATTATTCACGATATCTTGAACTATTCACGATATCTGACTTATTCACGATATCGGCACTATTATTCAAAAAAATAAAATTTCTTCTTTTTGTCCAAAATATCTATTACGGATACTAACTCGATTGTATCCATGTTTTGATCATTCTTGAATTTTACACCACTATGATTATTTTTGAGGAATTTTTTTGGGCGTGGATAAAACCAAGTCTGAATCCTTAATCCTTAATCCTTGTCATTTTGTTTCTTTGGATTCGTTTCTTTTAAAATATTTTTATCATCCTCGGTCTTAAATGATGATATTATTGAATATCTTTGGCTGTAGTGCAAAGATGAATGATTCTGAAGAATATCTTTGGCACGTAGTGCAAAGATGAGCAGTGTTGAGATGAACATGACCGATTGATTAATATCTTTGGCACAGTAGTGCAAAGATGAGCAGTGTTTAAATGAACATGACGGTGATGAATATCTTTGGCTTGTAGTGCAAAGATGAATATTTGATTCAGATGCATATTGATTGATGTTACGAGGATAAAATATTGATGATGGATTTATTAAATTCATAGATTATAGTAGATTTCATTCTCTACGTAACTCTTCTTACATGAATTATTATTTCATGCTATGAATATTGATCCGAAACTTGTTGTCTATTGTATTCTATCGATTTTTCCTGTTGAAGACTAACGATAATTTGTTGTATATTATCTTAGTCATAATATTCTTTCTTGGGCTAGTTGAGCTCACCCTTTTCCTTGTTGTTCCATTTTTCTTCTCGGGAGGCGAGAATGTAGCGAGTCTTAGTGGGGTATGGAATGAAGGTTCTAGAGAGAGTTGTTTAGTAGTCCTCACCATTTTGTAAAATAATGAATCAATAATTATGATGGGGATTTATTTGAGTATAGATATTGTCTAGAAGACAATATTATATTTAAACTCACATGTATATATTGTCGTATTTCACAAGACATTTGTATTATTGAAGTTGTAGTTTGCTTTTTTTTGTACCATGTATTTGGCGACTCGAGAATGGGTGTTGTGTATACCTATTTTAGGGGCGTCGCGGTTGGTATCGAGCTTAGGGATATGATCTCTGGCGGAGATCGGGAAATAGAACTAGGAGGGGAGAGCGAGTAAATCCTTCGTTAGTGTGTCCTACTAAGCTTATTTGTTAGTTAGTCGAGATATATAGGGATATTATGTGATATATTGATTTCCTTAATTAACCCTTGTTTTATGGCGGTGATATTTGAGAATGTCGAATTGAGAATATTAATGATTGGAGTAAATGAGGTAGTGGAGATGCTGTCTTTACCAACGAGGAGAACGCGCAACAGTGGTGGCAATGTTCCTCCTGTGAACAACACCACCGCGAGCGGATGATGAAGGGGATGTTTAAAAGCTTTTTGCGAGTTCATGCAAAATCGGACGAGGAGACTTCGTGTTCAAAATCTGAGAGGAAATGATAGCAATTCACGGGTGGTCACCAAGCGATTCAAAGAGTTGGGACCACGAGTGCTGGGAAGCCGGATCCGATTAAAGGCGGAGCGTGGGTCAAACAAATTACCAAGATATTCGATGTCTTGGGATGCGGGAGAACAGAAAGTTCCATTCGCCACCTTTATGTTCCGTGGCGAAGGCAGATTCATTGGTGGGAATCGTGAAGCGTACCCATCCAAATTGCGACTCGGCGATGTCGTAGGAGACGTTTGAACGATTCGATAATGACAAGTACTTCCTTGAAAGTATTCGTCGTATGAAGGAAGTGGAGTTTATTAGACTGAAAGCGAATAACATGGCGGTGTCCCGATGCGAGGCGAAGTTAGCGGAGTTATCGAGTTTGCACCTCATTTGGTGGAGAATGAGGAGCGTATGACGCGGATGTTTACGAGAGGTTTGAAACCCGACATACGTCAAGATCTCATTTCTCATAAATTTTCTCTCTATTCGAGATGTTGTCAGCGGGGCTCGGATTGTTAGAAGCGAGATAACGAGTACGTTCAACCGAGGGACCATAACCGAGGATCATCACAAGAAGATAGCGATCATCGAATAACGATAACCAGCGGAGAAAGAAGAATACGGACGAAAGGCGGTAACCACTTCGGTGGTAATCGTGGCCATGAAAATAGAAAGAAGCGAGTGGGAGGAGATTTTAAAAGAGGAGATTCAACAACGACCATGTGAAGGCGTCGGTGCCCGAGAGCAACTAGTTTTAAGGGAGAGAGCGACCACCGGTTATATGCTACAAATGAGGAAAAGAGGACATATCACCAAAGCGCCCAGCAGATTCAAGGTATGCTATAATTGTGGAAAGGAAGGACATATCGCTCGAGATTATACGATGGTGAAACCTAGTTCGGCCGGGACGGTGACTCAAAAGATCGTCCCGAGAAAAGTCAAAGTCAACGATTAGGAAGGCGTTTGTTGTTGGTGGTGGTCAAAATCGAGAACCCGAACGAAGTTACGCAGGTTAGTTAATTATAAATTCTTCGAAGTATATACCTTACTAGATATTGGTTCTACCCATTCTTTTATCTCTCTTACTTTGCGCTCAGCGTTTGAACTTGACTACGGAGAAATTAAACTTTGACCTATCTGTGGAGACTCCATTAGGAGAAACTTTCATTACATCCGTTGTTTAAAAATCTTGCTTGATTCAAGTTGGCACTTATCACATTACACAGTTAACCTTATTTCCATAGAGATATTTGCTTTTGATGTGATTTTAAGGTTAACTACTCATCATGCCAAATTGATTGCTTTTGTAAGGTTGTTAGTTTTCATATTCCTAAGCAACTTTGTTATTCAATTCAAGCAATCAAACCATTGTAGTCAAACATTTTCATATCAAGCCATGAAGTCATTCGTTTATTACGGATGTCAAGTTTTCTTAGTCCATGTTATGGATTTGAATAAAGACACGTCGATTTGAATAATATTCTGTTGTTATTGATTTTTCCGACGTATTTCACGAAGAATTTCTTGGCTTACTCCCAAAGCGATATTAAATTTTGTATCGACTTTGAACCCGGTGACAAAACTCATTTCTAAAATCTCATATCGAATGGCTCTATTGAACTTCGGGAGTTAAAAATTCAACTATAGAATTTGGTACTGAGCCTTTATCTTGTGACTTCCTTTGTGAAATTCACTAAGCGGACTCTCTGTATGGGGACGTCATATTCGATGCGATAGTAAAGCGATAGGTGTCATTGTGACGTCTTTATCCAAGATTGGGATATGAGTCGCGATTGAGAAGCAACCTAAGTCGATTATCGAAAGGCGTAGCTTTCAGAAGCTTAGTTGGTTATTATCGGAAATTCGTTGAAGGATATTCTCGAATCGCTATTCCATTAACTTGGTGACTCGTAGAGATACAAAATTCGAATGGAGCAAGGAATGTGGGAAGAGCTTGAAGAACTCGAGAGGAGACTCATTTCAAAGACATGTTACGATCATGCCATCCCGGAAAAGCGAGCGTGGTAGGCGGCGTGATGAGTAGAAGATTATATCTTGAGGAGCAAAGTGCGATGATGTCAAGTATCTGCGTAGAGCCAACTTTAATAGAGAAAAAGTTAAGGTTGCTCGAGCCAGGCAGGCCGGAGCCGATGCGTATGAAGAAGAAAGTACAAGAAGGAGCTATTCGGAAGCGAGAATTGATGAAGAAGGAATACTTGAGTCCACTCTAGACTTTGTGTTCTAACGACTCGATTTGAAGTACAAGATTATGATGGAGGCCACAATACGCCATTTGCAATCCATCTGGAAGTACTAAAATGTATCGTGATCTTGACATACATTTTGGTGGAACAATATGAAGAGAGATTGCAAAGTTTATCTCGATGTGTTTAACTTGCCAGCGTGTAAAGGCGGAGCATCTTGTACCTAAGGGTCCGTTGCAACCACTTGAGATTAGGAATGGAAGTGGGAACACATTACTATGGATTTTCGTTACGGGTCTTCCTGCGGTTTCTCAAGACATCAATCTATTTGGGTTATTGTTGATAGATTAACCAAGTACGCTCATTTCTTTACCAAATCGAGAGACTTATTCCTTGAGCGTCTTTCTCGTATGTACGTAAATGAGATTGTGAGATTGCATGGCATGCGGTATCCATAGTTTTAGATCGTGACCCAAGATTCACTTCATGATTTTGGGTTAGAAAGCTATAGACGCAATTTACGATTTGATTTGGCATACCATCCTCAAAGCGGATGGGCAATCGAAAAGGACTACTCAAACTCTTGAAGATATATTAAAACTACGTGTCCTAGATTTCAAAGGAAGTTGGGATAAGTACTTGCCATTGGTGGAATTCTCATACAACAATAGTTATTAAACAAATATAGGCATGGTTCCATTGAAGCATTATATGGACGAAAATGTCGTTCTCGATATGTTGGGATGAGGTGGGTGAAGCAACATTGTTGGGACCCGAGTTAAATGCGATATATACTAGAAAAGATCAAATGATTGACAACGTATACAAAGCGGCACAAGATCGACAAAAAGAGTTATGCGGATCTTCATCGAAAGGGACGTGGAATTTAATGTAGGGGATCATGTATTGTTGCGAGTTGCTCCGTGGAAGGGAGTTACAAGATTTGGGAAGAGAGGAAAGCTCGATCCACGATTTATCGGTCCATTTCAAATTCTTGGCCAGAAGTAGGAAATGTAGCTATAGACTTGCGTTACCTCAAAGTATGTCTCGTGTTCATAATGTGTTTCACATCTCGTGCCGTAAATATGTGAAAGACCGAACCACGATTATAGAGTTAGAGCCGGACGAGATAATAGAAGACTTAACGTATGAGGAGGTACTGTCAAGATGTTGGATAGGAAGGGCATGTCCTACTGCAAAGGTTATACCACAAGTTAAAGTTTTGTGGAGGAATCATGCTTTATAGAGGAAATGACACGGGAGTTGGAAAGCGGAAATGAAAGCGAGGTATCCTCACCTTTTGAAACACACAGTGCGTACGTCGATTTTGAGGACGAAATTTCATAAGGAGGGAGGTTGTAAGACCAGAAATTTTTAAATAAAAGGAATTTCCTTTATTTATTATTTTGAAATAGTAAGGGTTGATTTGATTAATGTGGATAGTTAAGGGTTAAATATGCAAATATTTCAAATTAAGCAAGTGGTTATAAAATATTCATTATCGTCGGGGAATATTCGTTTGGTCGTGGAATATTAAATCTTTGTCGGGGAATATTAAATAATGACGGCCAGTATGACCATGTGTGGGACCCATGCGGAAAGTGATTGGATGAAAGAAAGCGACAAATATAAGTTGTTTTTAAATAGCAGGCGTAGTTATTCACAGAATTAATCTTGTTGGAATACACGGTGGTTAAAACACACTGTCTGGCGTTGTTGAAGCGGTAGCTTGCGGTATTGCACCAATTATTGATTCTTACGTAAGAAGGCACTACTTCGATAATGGTTACGGTAATTCTTTATTCGATATTTTATTTTATTGAGTTAATAATTCTTTGCGTTGATATTTTATATTATTGTTGTTGTTTAATAATTGTCATTCTGCGGTATCTTTCATTATCAAAGCAATAATTCATATTATCTGAATAATATTATTAGATAACATTATTGGCAATGTCTAGAAAGTTACATCTAAGGAGAGGTTTGGTCACCTAATTGCTTGGCGCTTGATGAAGAAATTCTTATTGGAAAGCCCCTCTTTCACAGGGAATTGCTGGTTGTCGATATTGTGATTACGTAATATTATTTGTGAATAATTAATTATTGATTTATATGATGAGGAAAATATTGATTTTATGTGGATATAGATGGAGAAAATTTTTAAAATGACAATTGTTGAAAATTAATATTTTATCTTTTACGATAAAATAATTCATTTAAATATATTATTTTAATAATATATTAGCGGTGATATTTTTACAACGAATGTGGGATATATGAGTATCTGAGGAGGAAGAGTATTTTTGTTGCAATAAATGTTTAAAACATGTTAAACATGTCGGTGGACCCCATTTATTGGTGAAATTTGATTATAGCTTTGTAAAATCGCTTGGTTTGTGGATTTGGTCAATTTCTATTTGGAATTTGGAAAAACTTTCTTCTGCAAAGTTGTAGAGAATTTAATTTCCTATAAAAACACGCGAAATTGAATTTTCTGATGAAAGGGCTATTTATTATGAATTATTGAAGTTCGAAGCTCAAAATAATTTAATTTTGTAAGTTTTAATTATTTATTTTATGAAAAACGTTTTTTTATCATTTCTTTCTAGAAGGTGGCATGTGGGAAATGCTAGGATCTGAATTCTAAGGTTGGCGTATGAATTTGATATATATATATATATATATATATTAATTTATTAAATTTTACTGCTTTGGTGTTCTAAGCAATTTCTATAAATAGGGTGCTTTAGGTTAGAATTGAAAATCACACGAGAAACTAAAGTTTTTCTCTCTCTATATTATCGGCGTATTCTTGTGAGTATTTTGAGTATACTTTGAGTATTGCTTTATCTGGTGCAAGTCAAGTCATAGCTTTATATCCAGGTGTTTAAATTTAGAAATCTTGATCTTTCGAGGTAAGGGATATTATTTTTTTTGTAATGATATTATTTCTTGATATCATTATCTTTGAAATATTGATCTGAAGTTTTATCAAATTTGGAACTTTTTCATATGGGAGTTACTATTCATGGGTTCTTATTCATGAGTTCTTATTCACGAGTTCTTATTAAGCGAGTTCTTATTCACGATTCTTATTCACGAAAGTACTATTAAATGAAGCGTGAAGATGTTTTTGTGGAATTTCTATCTTTTGGTGTCGGAGTTATTATTCACGTATCGGAACTATTCACATATATCGGCCTTTATTCACGATATCTGTACCTTTATTCATAGAAAAATAAAATTTCTTCTTTTTGTCAAAATATCTATTACGGATACTAACTTTGATTGTATCCATGTTTTGATCATTCTTGAATTTTACACCACTATGATTATTTTTGAGGTATTTTTGGGCGTGGATAAAACCAAATACGAATCCTTAATCCTTAATCCTTGTCATTTTGTTTCCTTTGGATTCGTTTCTTTAAAAATATTTTTATCATCCTCGGTCTTAAATGATGATATTATTGAATATCTTTGGCTTTGTAGTGCAAAGATGAATGATTTCTGAAGAATATCTTTGGCTGTAGTGCAAAGATGAGCAGTGTTGAGATGAACATAAATATATATTTGTGGCGCCGTACCCAAAATTAGGTATACATCACACCCGTCTTGGTGCGACACTTACATGATGCGAAATTTAAAACAACTTATTAACATAGCGTAGGTATGCAATCGACATAAGCGTGAGTTTAAATACAAATATAAATCTACTAGATATTATCTACAAACTCGAAAAAAAAGTCCTCATTCTGATTATTATCACCTTTATTTTACGAGAATAGTGAGGACTACTAATCTTATCTTGAGGACCATCACTCGTTTCCCAGGCTTCGTCCCGGCTATATTATCATTTCACGAGAGAAACGGTGAAAGAAAGGGTGAGCTCAACTAGCCCGATAAAAATATTATGACTAAGATAATGCGAGAATAAATTATCAATAGTCTTGATAATGTTAAGCGATAAAATACAATGACAACCCGGTTTTAGCTGCGGTGTGAATATCTGATCCATTAAAAAGTCGAGTAGAAAATAAAATCTACTATCTTTTAGGTTTTAAAGGTTTTCATCCTTTGTTTATAATTTGAGACTCGACTTTAATAAATATTCACATCATCGAATCACCCACACTTTTCTGACGAGGATATTCTTTAGTATCGCGACCACAATTATTCATACCACTACGGGCGAGAATATTTGTGTATTCATTAATAGTCGTGATCGTACCAACAATTTGTCCATCCATCGATGCACTCTGACCCTTTGAGGATTTTTATCACATCATTTGTAACATTACGGTCGTGATTACAGAATAGTCTACATGGTCGTAATCATACCAAGTCCATCCATGCACTCTGGGCCACGAGATGACTTTCAAAAAAATATAAACATGAGGATGATGACAATGATATAAAATTGATAAAACAAGTTCAAAAATTATTTTATCCGAGGAATTATTAACGTCAAATTATCGACATAATCTTTGTTTTGTAGAGTAAAATTCAAGAATGATCGGAAGAATATTTCCATGAAAAGATCTTTGGATGAAGCATGAATATCGAGGATATTCCACTAATTTCATGGAGTATAGAAGTTGAAGTTTTAACTTATTTGGGTATAATAAAGAATGGAATAACAAAAGAAATCACCGTAAATGCGATAGGCCTTACGCAGACGAGTTATTCAGCGAGAATAATAAATAACGGAACGGTCGTGTCGGGGTGAAAATGGAACCGAGTCCTGCAAGCGAGGATGTTCAGCGAGAATAATAAAATGGAATGGACCCGGTCCGGTGTAAAAAACACCGAGATAGGATATTCACGAGAATAATAAAAAGCGGAACCCGGTCGGTGTAAAAAACACCTTGACGAGGATGTTCAGCGAGAATAATAAAAAAACCGGCGGAACCCGGTCAGCGGTGTAAAAAAACCGGTGTAAAAACACTGAGCAGGATGTTCAGCAGAATAATAATAAAAGCGGAACCCGGTCGGTGTAAAACACACAGAGACGAGGATGTTCAGCGAGAATAATAGAAGAATGTCACCAAGTATAGGGTAACCAAGCTTATATCTGAGTTATTCAATGAGAATAATAAGCGATGGAATAACAACAGTTCTCTTCATGAATAGAGAAGAATAACACCCCTTACATTTGGTAGGAGATTGAATCTTTACTGGCGGTGTAGTAACAAAAAATACTCTTCTTCTTTCTCTCTTATTCTCTATACTTTCTCTCTCTATAAGCTTGAATGAATTAAGTGAAAAATAATGAAGCCCTAGGCCTCTATTTATAGAAGATTTCTAGCTTAGCTTTTCTTAGTGTGAAAAAAAAAGTGAAGTGGCTAATGATGTGAAAAGAAAAGTGGTTTTTGTAATGTGTGAAGCGACAAGTGGTTCGGCGCTTTTGTAATGTGAAGCGACAAGTGGTTCGGCGTCGGTAAAGGTAATTACTATTGAAGGTAAATCTACTATTGTGAAGGTAAATACTACAAGGTAATACTATTGTGAAGGTAATTACTATTTGAAGGTAAATACTATTCCTGAGGGTAATTACTATTTGAAGGTAATTACTATTGCGAAGGTAAATACTATTGTGAAGGTAATTACTATTGTGAAGGTAATTACTATTGTGAAGGTAAATCTTATGAGGGTAATTACTATTGAGGGGTACTACTATTGAATGAAGGTAATTACTTATTAATGAAGGTAAATCTTATTGTGAAGAGACTCTTAGATGATGACATATGGCCCCCGTAAAATAATCAAACTTACCACAAATCATTTTTTTTTCATGACACATATTTAATCTTTCACAATTATTAATCATTTATAACTTGTCGTCTCAATTATTGATTTAATCTTATAACATATTATCGGATGATCTTGTGACAATAATTGAATCGATAATATAAGAGATATGATCGTGATTCTTTGTAGTGATAATTGAGCGTAGGTGAGTGACTTCTCACGTAAGCATCGATAATCAATCTGAGTGTCTTTCTTATCGACCACAGCGTATTCTTGTACTTTTACCATAGGGTAGTTCAGCAGTTTTAGCGGTAACACCTCGTAGTTATTTTTATAAAATATTTTTGTCGTTTTCTCGATCAACAATAATTACATTGTGTAGGGTCCTGATGATTGAGCCGTTATGCGAATATTCCTAACAAAAGAATATTCCCAGAGCCAAGCGAATATTTTATAACAACTTGCATACTTTTGCAAAATTTATAAATATTACCCTGACTATAACATTATATCAAATTTATTCCATAATATTCAAAAATAATATTTATAGAAAAATTCATCTTTATTTATAAAATTTGGGGTCTTCTGACCTCCCTTCTTATGAAATTTAGCCCTCGAAATTAGGAGTGCGATACTGGTATGTCGAAGAGGTAAGGATACCTTGATTTCATTTGATTCTAACTCCCAGTCATTTCCTCGACATCGTGGTTCCTCCACAAAACTTTGACTTGAGGTATAACCTTGGGCGTAGAATATGTTCCTTCTTATCAAAATTTGAGCAGGAACCTCTTCATCGTCAAATCTTCCATTATTTAAATGGGTTCTAACTTCGATAATATGGTTCGGGTCTTTCACATATTTACGTAACATAGATATGTGAAAAGCGTTATGAACACGAGACGTATTTGGCGGTAAAAGCGAGTCTATAGGCCGCGATTCCTACTCGATCGAGGATTAAAATGGATAGATGAATCGAGGGTTAAGTTTTCCTCTCTTTCCAAATCTTGTAACTCCTTTCCATGGAAGCGACTCTTAACAACACATGATCTCTCTATATCGAATTCCCGTCCTTTCGATGAAGATCGGTATAACTCTTTTATCGATTTTGTGAGGTTTTTATCGTTGTCGGATCGTTTGAATCTTTTAAAAGTAGTCATACGTACCAACTCGGTCCCAACAACGTTGCTTCACCCACCTCATCCCGACATCTTTGGGAAGCGACACTTTCTTCCATCTGGCGCTTGAATGGAGCCCATGCGATACTTGCTTGATAAGCTGTTGTTGTAGGAAAACTCCACGATGGTAAGAACTTGTCCCGACTCCCTTGAAATCAAGGACCACGAGTCTTAATAGATCTTGAGAGTTTGAATAGTCCTCTCCATTGTCCGTCGATGCGAGGATGATATCTTGAGAGCTAAATCGTGAAATCTGTGCCCATAGCTTTTTGCAAACTAACCCAAAATCGTGAAGTGAATCTTGGGTCTCGATCGAAACTATGGATCTAGGCATACCATGCGATCTTACAATCTCGTTTATATACATCTGAGCAAAGGCGTTCAAGTGTATAAGTTTCTCGTATCGGTGAGAAATGAAGCGGACTTGGTCGATCTATCAACAATGACCCAAATCGCATCGATGCCTTGAGAAACCTTAGGAAGGCCGTGCTTGAAATCCATGGTAATGTGCTCCCACTTCCATTACGGAATTTCAAGTGGTTCTGATGGACCTTTTGGTACTTGATGCTCGCTTTAACTTCGTTGACAAGTTAGACACCTTGAGATAAGCAGTGCTATCTCTCTCTTCGTATTGCTCCACCAAAATGTATGGCGAATATCATGATACATTTTTGGTACTCCCGAGATGGATTGCAAATGGTGTGTTGTGTGCCTCCATCATGATATTATACTTTAAATCGGGGTCGTTAGGAACTGAAATGCAGAGTTGACTCGAAGTATTCCTTCTTCATCGATTCTTGCTTCGGCGTAGCACCTTCTTGCACTTTTTCTTCTTCTCATCATCGCATCGACTCTCAGTGCGTAGCTTGGCGACTTTAACTTTATCGATTAAAAGTCGGTTCTCTTTCGTATACTCGCTATCATCACATCGTCCACAGGTCTTTAATTCTATCTCCATCCTTTGCAAGTCACACAAAATGGGCCTTTGCGTTGACAATATCGCTTTTCGTGCTTGCGTATGATTTTCTACTCGATCGTCGGCTACCACGTTCGCTTTTCGAGGATGGTATTGGATGGTATGATCATAATCTTTCAGCGATTTCAAGCCAGCGTCGTTGTCGCGTGTTGAGTTCCTTTTGAGTGAAGAAATATTTGAGGCTTTTATGATCGTAAAGATCTCCACTTTCTCCCCATCTGAGTAATGCCTCCAAATTTTAAGTGCAAAACAACACATTTGACTCTAGATCATGAGTAGGATAATTCCTCTCATATTCTTTGAGTTGTCATGAGGCATATAGGCTATTACTTTTCCATGTTGCATGAGAACACATCCCGACCCTTTGCAGAAGCATCCTTTGTAGATGACAAATCCTCAAGGCGGATGGTATTGTCGAGCAGTCTTTGAAATAAGTCTCCTCTTGAGTTCTTGAAAACTCTTCTCACATTCTTCGCTCAATAGAACTTTGTATCTTTCAAAGTCAATTTGAGTCGATGGAATAGCGATTGAGAAAATCCTTCCACGAATCTCAGATAATAACCGGCTAAGCAAGAAAGCTCGTGCTTGGTCTTTGATTTAGGTTGTTCCCGACTTTGAATAGCTTGATCTTTCTTTGGGTCAGCGGATATTCCATGACTTGATACCACGTGCCCGAGGAATACTACTTCTTCTTGAGCGAACTCGCATTTCTTGACTTGGCATAAAGCTTATATTCACGAAGCTTTTGGAGTGTCGACCTCAAGTGTTGCTCATGATCTTCACGGCTTTTGGAATAAATAAGGATGTCATCGATAAAGGCGACCACAAAGTGATCTAAATATTCCTTGAATACTCGGTTCATCATATCCATGAAAGCGGCGGGAGCATTAGTCGATCAAAGGACATGACTAGGAATTCATAATGCCGTCTGGGGAGTTACGGCCGTCTTTGGAATGTCGGTGGTTACAATCTTGATTGGTGATATCGGAGCGAAGATCGATCTTTGAAAAGAATTTGGCTCCTTACTGTTGGGTGAACAGGTCATCGATCGTGGCGATGGATACTATTTTTGATGGTGACGTGATTGACTCCAGATAATCAATCAAAATCGCATACTCCCATCTTTCTTCTTCACGAATAGAGCAGGAGCACCCGAGGAGAAGTACTAGGGCGAATAAAGCCGATGTCTAACAATTCCTGCGGTTGGGTCTTTAACTCACGAAGTTGATAGGAGCCATTCGATATGGGGCTTTGGAAATAGGTTTTGTCTAGGGTTGAAGTCGATACAAAATTCAATTTCACGCTCTGACGGGGGTAGGCGGGAAGTTCTTGAGAATCGTCGGAAATTTATTAACAATAGGAATATCGTTTAAAAGCGGCGTATTTTATTTAAATCGTGACATGAGCTAAGAAAGCTTGACATCAGTTTTTTGATAAGCGAATAGCTTTATGGCTTGAGATGGTAGTGATTGATTTTAATGGTTTGGTCGTTTGAATTAGCATAATAGGTTGATTAGGAATATGAAAGCTAATGACCTTACGAAAACAATCAATTTTTGCATGATAAGTAGTTAACGATCGATCCCTAGAATCACGTCAAATCAAGTATTTTTAATGAAATAAGATCGACGGGTAATGTGAAGTGCGATTTGAACCAAACAAGACTTATAAGCGAGTGGATGTAATGAAGGTTTCTCCCAGCGGAGTTTCCACGAGATAAGTCGAAAGTCTAATTTCTCGGTCAAATTTAATCGATGGGCGCAAGTAGGAGAAATAAAAGAATGGGTAGAAGCGGTATCAAATAAAGTATAGACTTCATTAGAGTTTATGATAAGCTTACGTGATGACCTCATTCGGGTTCCTTGCTCTTTGGGAGGTCTGACAAATGCTCTCCCTTGCCTTCTGGGTTTTGAATTTTACGGGATGGCCTTTGGTGCCTCCATCTATTTGAATTTGTCTTGATAAGCGCAAAAATCGAGCTAAGTGACCTTCTCTTCCACAATTATAACATGCTTTGAATGGCATGGTGTGATTTGGGTGATGTGTCCCTCTCCTCGCATTTGAAGCATATGATAGGTGGTCTTTCTCCTTCCTTAACAATGGGTCTTTGGTCTTGGCGTCTTTCCATCATTGTTGAATCTCCTTTTCTTGAAATGTCCATTCTTATTGTTTTGTACGATTACCCAGAAGTGGTTACCATATCTGGGCATTGATTCCCTCACGCTTGTTGTCATAGCTTCGATGACTATTCTCATTTGGTATTATAATTTTTTAAAATTGCTCTCTTTTAGTTCGTTGACTCGTTATCGCGCTCCACTAAGCTGAGCCCTATTTACAACATCGAATACAAACCACGGTTTATGAGAAATAAGATGTTGGCGTATCTCGACGAACCTCTTAAAAACATTGGCGCCGCCATTCTCTTCATTATCCACACAGAGTGGAATATGGCCTTAGTGATAACTCATAAATTTTGCCTCGTATTGCGACACGGTCGTATTATTTTTGTTCGACTTGATAAACTCCACCTCCGCCGTATGGCGAATACTTTCGGGAAAGTATTTGTCGTTGAAACGACTCTGGAACTTCTCCCAAGATATCTTGATGCAATTTGGTTGAGTCGTTTCTGGATTCCCACGATGTCACGCCTCTCAGCATATGACGTAAAAGCGTGAAAGGAACCTTTGCTCCTCGGAGCATCGAGACATCAAATATCTTGGTAATCTGCTTTATCCATGCTTACTTGAAGTGGTTTTGGCTCTCCCTTAAACTCGGTGGTCGGCTCCTTAAATTGTTTAGCGGTGGCTTGAGAGTTTCAAGTGTTTCCACCTACGTTTTGGGGCGAGAGTCGCTCTCGCTTTCTTTGTTGCATAAATTGCATAAAGCCTACGAACATTTGATCGTTCATCATTTTAGTCGGTGTTGTTGTTTGCGTGAGGATTATCGCCTTCACGATGCACATTATCACGATTATTGATATGTGGTGAATCGGCGATCGCTGCGCTCCATTCTTATTCTCAACATTCTCGGATGTCATTTTGAATCTTGCCACAAAACAAAGGTTAATTGACGTGTAACAAATTATATCCTATCTTACGACCGACCGATAAAATATCACACGTAAACTTAGGTAGGTAAATACTAGCGAAGGTATTCCCGTCTCTCCCTCCTAGTACTATTCTCACATCTTAGCGAGGATCGTATCCTAAGCTACGATACCTGTTGTGGCGCCCCAAAATTAGGTATACATCACCCATCTTGGGTGCGACACTTACGTAGTCTGAAATTTAAATACAACTTATTAACATAAGCATAGGTATGCAATCGACATAAGCGTGAGTTTAAATACAAATATAAATCTACTAGATATTATCTACAAACTCGAAAAAAAAGTCCTCATTCTGATTATTATCACCTTTATTTCACGAGAATAGTGAGGACTACTAATCTTATCTTGAGGACCATCACTTTCGTTTCCCAGGCTCGTCCCGGCTATATTATCATTTCACGAAGAAGAAACGGTGAAAGAAAGGGTGAGCTCAACTAGCCCGATGAAATATTATGACTAAGATAATGCGAGAATAAATTATCAATAGTCTTGATAATATTAAGCGATAAAATACAATGAACAACGGTTTAAGCTGCGGTGGAATATCTGATCCATTAAAAAGTCGAGTAGAAAATAAAATCTACTATTTTAGGTTTTAAAGGTTTTTCATCCTTTGTTTATAATTTGAGACTCGACTTTAATAAATATTCACATCATGAATCACCCACACCTTTTCTGCCGAGGATATTCTTTAGTATCACGACCACAATTATTCATACACTACGGGCGAGAATATTTGTGTATTCATTAATAGTCATGATCGTACCAACAAATTTGTCCATCGATGATACCTTCTTTGAGGTTTTTTATCACATCATTTGTAACATTACGGTCGTGATTACAGAATAGTCTCTGGTCGTAATCATACCAAGTCCATCCCATGCCTTTACTGACCCCGAGATGACTTTCAAAAAAATATAAACATGAGGATGATGACAATGATATAAGAATTGATAAAACAAGTTCAAAATTATTTTATCCGGGAATTATTAACGTCAATTATCGACATGATCTTTGTTTTGTAGAGTAAAATTCAAGAATGATCGGAAGAATATTTCCATGAAAAGATCTTTGGATGAAAGCATGAAATATCGAGGATATTCCACTAATTTCATGGAGTATAGAAGTCAAAGTTTTAACTTATTTGGGTATAATAAAGAATGGAATAACAAAAGAAATCACCGTAAATGCGATAGGCCTTGCAGACGAGTTATTCAGCGAGAATAATAAATAACGGAACGGTCGGTGAAATTCACTGCAAGCGAGGATGTTCAACGAAGAATAATAAAGATGGAACCGGTCGGTGTAAAACACGAGATAGGATATTCAGCGAAGAATAATAAAAAGCGGAACCGGTCGGTGTAAAAAACAGACGAGGATGAGCGAGGATGTTCAGCGAGAATAATAAAAAGCGAGGATGTTCAGCGGAATAATAAAAAAGCGGAACCGGTCGGTGTAAAACGAGCGGGATGTTCAGCGAGGATAATAAAAAGCGGAATAATAAAAAAGCGGAACAGGATGTTCAAAGTAATAATAAAAAAACACTGTGAGACAGGATGTTCAACGAGAATAATAGAAGAATGTCACCAAGTATAGGGTAAACCCGCTTATATCGAGTTATTCAGCGAGAATAATAAGCGATGGAATAACAACAGTTCTCTTCATGAATAAGAAAGAATAACACCCTTACATTTGGTAGGAGATTGAATCTTTTGCGGTGGTGTAGTAACAAAATACTCTTCTTCTTTCTCTCTTATTCTCTCTATACTTTCTCTCTCTATAGCTTGAATGAATTAAGTGAAAATAATGAAGCCCTAGGCCTCTATTTATAGAAGATTTCTAGCTTAGCTTTTCTTGTGTGAAAGCGAGTGGCTTTGGCTTGGTTGGTTTGATAATGTGAAGCGAAAAGTGGTTTGGCCTTTTGTAATGTGAAGCGACAAGTGGTTCGGCGTCGGTAAAGGTAATTACTATTGAAGGTAAATACTATTGTGAAGGTAAATACTATTTGAAGGTAATTACTATTATTGGCGAAGGTAATTACTATTGTGAAGGTAAATACTATATCACAAGGTAATTACTATTGCGAAGGTAATTACTATTGAAGGTAAATACTATTCCTGAAGGTAATTACTATTGTGAAGGTAATTACTATTGTGAAGGTAAATACTATTATTCTATTGTGAGGGTAATTCTATTTGTGAAGGTAATTACTATTGTGAAGGTAATTCTTATTGTGAAGAGACTCTTAGATGATGACATATAGGCCCCATAAAATAATCAAACTTAATACAAATCATTTGAAATTTTTTTTTCAACACATATTTAATCTTTTGACAATTATTAATCATTTATAACTTGTCGTCTCGATTATTGATTTAATCTTATAACATATTATCTGAGATGATCTTTGTGTGATAATTGAATCGATAATATAAGAGATATGATCGTGATTCTTTGTAGTGATAATTGAGCATAGGTGAGTGACTTCTCACGTAAGCATCGATAATCAATCTGAGTGTCTTCTTATCGACCCACAGCGTATTCTTGTACTTTTACCTAGGGTAGTTCAGCGGTTTTAACGGTAACACCACCTCGTAGTTATTTTTATAAAAATATTTTTGTCGTTTTTCTCGATCAGAGCAATAATTACATTGTGGGGTCCACCTGATGATTGAGCCGTTATGCGAATATTCCCTAACAAAAGAATATTCCCAGGCAAACGAATATTTTATAACAACTTGCATACTTTGCAAAATTTATAAATATTACCCACAACTATAACATTATATCAAATTTATTCCATAATATTCAAAAATAATATTTATAGAAAAATTCATCTTTATTTATAAAATTTGTCCTCCTCATATACTCATATATCCCACATTCATTGTAAAAAATATCACCTTAGTTAATATATTATTAAAATAATATATTAAAGCGAATTATTTTATCGGAAAAGATAAAATATTAATTTTCAACAATTGTCTCATTAAAAATTTTCTCCATCTATATCCACATAAAAATCAATATTTTCCTCATCATATAAATCAATAATTAATTATTCACAAATAATATTACGGAATCACAATCATGTGACGACCGCGGTTCACCAGGAAGAGGGCTTTTCGATAAGGATCTCTCACTTCTTGGTGTATGATTAGATGACGAACCTCTCCTTGGAAGCGAACTTTCTAGACATTGCCAATAATGTTATCTAATAATATTATTTAGATAATATGAATTATTGCTCAGATAATAGAAAATCTTTGTGTAGTGACAATTATTGAAACAACAATGATATAAAATATCCACATGATAATTATTGAATCGATAAAATAAAATCTTGAATAGTAATTACATGTAAAAATTATTGAGTAATGTCTTCTTTACGTCGAGAATCAATAATTGGTGCAATCTGAGTGTCTTCTGTGTGTTTAAATCACGGTATTCTAACGATATTAAAAGGTAAGCGATAAGTAGTTATTTATAAACCAACTTATTCTTGTCGTTTTTTTCATCCAATCACTTTCCGGTTATGGGGCCCACAAGGCTGGCGCCGTAAATGCGAATATTCCCAAGCGGTAAGAATATTCCACGACCAACCGAATATTCTCCGATAAAATGAATATTTTAAAACCACTTGCTAGTTTGACATATTTGCACATTTTACCCATAAATAATCACATTAATCAAATTAACCCTTACTATTTCAAAATAATAAATAGAGGAAATTCAATTTCATTAACAATAATTTGGGATCTTACAGAACGTCTTGCTCGTATGTACATAAACGAGATTGTAAGACTGCATGGTATGCCAGTATCCATAGTTTTTGATCGAGACCCAAGATTCACTTCACGATTTTGGGTTGGTTGCAAAAGCTATGAGCGCAATTCTGATTTAGTTGACATATCATCCTCAGACGGACGAACAATCGAGAGGACTATTCAAACTCTGGAAGATTTATTAAGACTACGTGTCTTTGACTTTGAGGAAAGTTGGGACAAGTAACTACAGTTGGTGGAGTTTTCTACAATGCGATTTATCAAGCAAGCATTGGCATGGCTCCATTTGAGGCGTTGTATGGAAGAAAGTATCGTTCTTCAGTATACTGGGATGAGGTGGGTGAAGCAACGTTGTTGGGACCGGAGTTGGTGCGTATGACTACGGAAAAGATTCAAACGATCCGACAACGTATAAAAATCTCACAAGATCGACAAAAGAGTTATGCTGATCTTCATCGAAAGGACGTGGAATTCGATATAGGAGATCATGTGTTGTTACGTGTTGCTCCATGGAAAGGAGTTACGAGGTTTAAAAAGAGAGGAAAGCTCAATCCTCGATTCATTGGCCCATTTTTAATCCTCGATCGAGTAGGGACTGTAGCCTATAAACTTGCTTTCTGCCAAGTATGTCTCGTGTTCATGCGTTTTTCACATATCCATATTACGTAAATATGTGGAAGACCCGAACCACATTATTGAGTTGGGCCGGACGAAATAGCGAAAGATTTAACGTATGAAGAGGTTCTTGTTCAAATCTTGGATAAGAAGGAACATATTCTACACTCGAGGTTATACCTCAAGTCAAAGTTTTATGGAGAAACCCGATGTTGAGGAAATGACACGGGAGTTAGAATCTGAAATGAAATCAAGGTATCCTTACCTCTTCGATATACAGTCGTACCCTAATTTCGAGGAAAAATTTCTTAAGAAGGGGAGGTTGTAAGACCCTGACTTTTTTGAATAAAGATGAATTTTCTATAATTATCATTTTGAATATTATGATATAATGTTATATAATGTTATAGGTAATATTTATAAATTTTGCAAAGTATACAAGTTGTCATATTATATTCGATTGTGGGGAATATTCTTTTTGTCGGGAAATATCCAAATGCGATGGATACAATCATTAGTGGACCCCAAAAGCGAAATTATTGTCGGATTGAGAAAATGACAAAAATATTTTATTGAAAATAACGGCGGAAGTTTTACTGGTTGATCTTGTTGAACTACTTCGGTAGTAAAGTACTGATAATACGTGTGTTTCGTAGTAGTAGCACCGGTATTGATTATTAATGCTTATGTGAGAAGTCACTCGGTTTTGTTCAATTATTGCTAATTGTTGATAGTCTTTGATTAGTATCTCACATTATTTGATTCAATTATTGTTGATTTATAAGTTTTGTTTTATTAGTATTATTAACGTAATAAAAGCTGAAAAGCTTTTTATATAAAAATGAGAATACTTTATTAAAGTTATTACATAAATAGAATATATTATATTTTATTATGCATAGTGTTTTGCATAAGAATTTGTATAGTGTTTGCATAGTAAAAATCTTTTTTATATAAATAGAATATATTATATTTTATTTAAAAGATTTTGCTTTAAATATGGGCCCGTCAGATTAAAGTAAATCAATCTGGACCGTTCATGAGTTAATTCTTATGCATTCCATTTTTCTATAAATAGAAGCTCATTCCTTCATTATTTTCTTACGAATTCTTTAAACTCTAGAGAGAGAAATTATAGATAGAAAGAAGAAGAATTTTCTGTTACTTCACTACTCTAATATCAAGTATTATTTTACGGTAAGGGATATTATTCTTTTGTATTCAAGAAGAGAACTTATCTTATTCCATTTCTTTATTATTCTGTTGGAATAACCTGTATACACGGAATACCTTATACTTGGTGACATTCTTCTATTATTCTGTCTTTATTATTCCAGTTGGAACATCCTATCGATTGCTTTCATGGGACTGGTTAAAATCTTTATTATTCTATCTTTATTATTATTACATTTGGAATATCACGTCACGTGTGTGTTTTACCAGGACTGGTTAAAATCTTTATTATTACGTCTTTATTATTACATTGGAATAACTTTGTCTATGTGAAGTACCACATGCATGGTGATTTACATTTGTTATTCCATTCTTTATTATTACTATTGGAACATCACATCGGTGTGAATTTCACACGACTGGTTAAATTATTATTATTCCGTTGGAATAACTTTATACATCTGATTAAATGATGCATGCGTGGTGATTTCTTTTTTATTCCATTCTTTATTATACTCGGTTGGTTAAAGTTTTGACTTTATACTCCATGAAATTAGTGGAATATCCTTGATATTTGCGTTTCATCGATATCTTTTCATGAAAATATTCTTACGATCATTCTTGAATTTTACTCTACAAAAAAAGTATCATATTGACAATTTGGGCGTTAATAATTCTGGATAAAATAATTCTTGAACTTGTTTTATTGAATTCTTATATCATTGTCATCATCCTCATGTTTATATTTTTTTAAAGTCATACGTGGCACTGTAGTGCATAGATGGACTTGGTATGATTATGACCGAGAGACTATTGGTTGTAATCATGGTAGTAATGTTACAAATGATGTGATAAAAGTTCTCATTGGCCCGTAGTGCATTGATGGGCCGCTTTTTGGTATGATTATGGCTATGGATTCTCTTCGCCAAGGGAGCAAAGATGAATTGTTTTATGGCATGATCGGAATAGTTGATGAAAACACGATTATCTTTGGCACGTAAGTGCATGAATAATTCGTGGTCGTGATATTAAAGAATATCCTTGCTTTGTAGTGCGGGGATGATTTAATGATGTGGATTATTTATTGAAATTGAGTCTCGTGATAAAAGTGATGAAAAACTTTTAAATCATAAAAGATAGTAGATTTTATTCTCTACTTGACTCTTTTAATGGATTGCTTGATCATTGCAGATTAAACTTGATGTCTATTGTATTTTATCGGTTTAACATTGTTGAAGGCTTATGATAATTTATTTTGCATTATCTTTGTTATAATATTTCTTCTTTGGGCTAGTTGAGCTCACCCTTTCTTTCCATTGTTCTCTTGAGGAAATGAGAAGCGTAAATTTGGGGACTAGTCGGGGAGCGGAGTGATGGTAGAGATGGTGTCTTAGTAGTCCTCATTATTCTGTAAAATAGTGTGATAATAAATGTAACGAGGACTCTATTTGAGAATGGATATTTTCTAGAAGACAATATTTGTATTTAAACTCACAGCAAATGTTTTGTCGTATTTTACACAATTGCTGTATTATTATTTTGTATTTGAATTTTGTACCATGTATTTGGCGACTCAAGATGGGTGATGTATACCTATTTTGGGGGCGTCACATAAAATACAATAGACATCAAGTTTAACTGCAGCGAAACAATCAATCCATTAAAAGAGTCAAGTAGAAAATAAAATCTACTATCTTTTATGATTTAAAAAGTTTTTCATCACTTTTATCATTTGAGTCTCATTTCAATAAATAATCCACATCATTAAATCATCACACTTACTACTGTGTCAAGGATATTCTTTAGTATCACGACCACGAATTATCCATACACTTTCTGGGCCAAAGATAATCGTGTTTTCATCATCGGCGGTCACGATCATGCCATAAAACAATTCATCATTGCACCTTGGTGAAGAGAATCCATAGCCATAATCATACCAAAAGCGTCCATCAATGCACTACGGGCCAATGAGGACTTTTTTCCACATCATTTGTAACATTACGGTCATGATTATATAGAATATTCCACGGTCGTAATCATATCAAGTCCATCTATGCACTTTCTGCCACAAATGACTTTCAACATAATATAAACATGAGGATGATGACAATGACATAAGAATTCAATAAAACAAGTTTACTAATTAATTTATTAGAGGAACCCGATAACGTCAAATTATCGACATGATACTTACTTTGTAGAGTAAAATTCAAGAATACTCGGAAGAATATTTCCATGAAAAGAATCTTTGGATGAAGCCTTGCAAATATCGAGGATATTTTTATAAATAAAGATGAATTTTTCTATAAATATTATTTTTGAATATTATGGAATAAATTTGATATAATGTTATAGTTGTGGGTAATATTTATAAATTTTGCAAAGTATGCGAGTTGTTATAAAATATTCGTTTGGTGGGGAATATTCTTTTTGTTAGGGAATATTAAATACTGATGGCTCAATCATTGGTGGACCCCCAGCAGAATTATTGTCGGATTGAAAGCGACAAAATATTTTATAAAAATAACGGCGGAGGTATTCTGAATTAAAGCTGTTGAACTACCGGTGGTAAAAATGCGATGTCTGGCGTAGTTGCGTAGTAGTAGCTGCGGTATTGATTATTGATCTTTACGTGAGAAGTCACTTTCATTTATGCTCGATTATTACTTCTGATAATTCTTTGCATCATATCTCTCTTATATTATTGATTGATTATTGTCGCATATATCATACGTATAATATGTTATAGTATTAAATCGATAATTGAGGCGACAAGTTATAAATGATTAATAATTGTTGAAAGATTAAATATGTGTTGATGAAAAAAAAAAAATGATTTGTGGTAAGTTTGATTATTTTATGGGGGGGCGTATATGTCATCATCTAAGAGTCTCTTCGTCGATAGTAATTAACCGTCGATAGTAATTACCGTCGATAGTAATTACCTTTGTCGATAGTAATTTACCTTCGTCGATAGTAATTACCTTCGTCGATAGTAATTACCTTCGATAGTAATTACCCGTCGATATAGTATTACCTTGTGAATAGTATTTACCAACCGTCGATAGTATTTACAACCGTTAATAGTAATTACCTTTACCGTCGAACCACTTGTCGTTTCACATTACTGACGTCGAACCACTTGTCGTTTCACATTCTGGCGTCGAACCACTTGTCGTTTCACATTCTGAGGCGTCGAACCACTTTTCTTTTTCACATCATTAGTCGTCGAGCCACTTGCCTTTTCACACGGCGGTCTTTAAGCTAGAAATCTTCTATAAATAGAGGCTGAGGGCTTCATTATTTTCACGAATTCATTGAGCTATAGAGAGAGAAAGTATAGAGAGAATAAGAGAAAGAAGAAGAGTATTTTTATTCTTACTGCTTCTTTGCGATATTCAATCTCTACCAAATGTAAGGGGTGTTATTCTTTCTTATTCATGAAGAAGAAAATGTTGTTATTCCATTGCTTATTATTACATTGGAATACTTTTTTATATCGTGTTTTTACCTATCTTGGTGACATTCTTCTATTATTACATTGGAACATCACATGCATGTGTTTTACAGGTGTGTGTCTTTATTTTGGAACAGGACATGTGTTTTACAGGTCTTTAAAATCTTTATTATTATTACATTGGAACATCACATGCATGTGTTTTACAGGACTGGTTAAAATCTTTATTATTACATTGGAACATCACATGCGTGTGTTTTACAGGACTGGTTAAAATCTTTTTATTATTACATTGGAATATCTATCGTGTGTTTTTACAGGATGGTTCCATCTTTATTATTACATTGGAACATCATGCGGTGTGAATTTCACGACTGGTTAGATTATTTATTATTACATTGGAATAACACATGCATGCGATCTATCGCATGCGTGGTGATTTCTTTTGTTATTCCATTCTTTATTATACCCGGTTGGTTAAAACTTTGACTTCTATACTCCATGAAATTAGTGGAATATCCTTGATATTTGCGTTTCATCGATATCTTTTCATGAAAATATTCTTACGATCATTCTTGAATTTTACTCTACAAAAGCGATGTCGTATTGATAATTTGGGCGTTAATAATTCTGGATAAAATAATTCTTGAACTTGTTTTATTGAATTCTTATATCATTGTCATCATCCTCGTATTTTATATTTTTTTAAAAGTCATACGTGGCTTTTGTAGTGCGTAGATGGACTTGGTATGATTATGACGAGAGAGACTACCGATTGTAATCATGGTAGTAATATTACAAATGATGTGGTAAAAATCCTCGATTGGTAGTAGTGCATTGATGGGCCGATTGTTGGCATGATCATGACCATTAATGAATACACAAATATTCTTGGCGTAGTGCATGAATAATTGTGGTCGTGATCTTAAAAAGAATATCCTTGGTAGTAGTGCGGGGTGATTCGATGATGTGGAATATTTATTAAAAGTGAGTCTCGGCTATATGATGATGAAAAACCTTTTAAAACCTAAAAGATAGTAGACTTTATTTTCTACTTGACTCTTTTAATGATTTGCATATTCAGCTATGATTAAGCTGGTTTTCTATTGTATTTTATCGGTTTAACATTGTTGAAGACTATTGATAATTTATTACGCATTATCTTAGTCGTAATATTTCTTCTTGGGCTAGTTGAGCTCACCCTTTCTTTCCTTTATTCTCTTGAGGAAATGAGAATATAATTTGGGGACGAGTCGGAAGCAGTGATGGTCTGAAGATAGCATTAGTAGTCCTCCTTTAATACGTGAAATAGTGTGATAATAATTGTAATGAGGACTCCTTTTTGAGTTTGTATAATATCTAGTAAGCGATATTTGTATTTAAACTCACGATTTATGTCGTATTGTACCACAGCAGTTATGTTAATAAGTTGTATTTAAATTACATACCATGTAAGTGGCGACCCAAGATGGGTGATGTATACCTAATTTTGGGGGCGTCATGGGTTAATATCGAGCTTAGGGATATGATCCTGGCTAAGATGTGAGAATAGTACTAGGAGGGAGGCAGGGAATACCTTATTTAGTATGACTACTAAGTTTATGTCTTTATTTTATTGGTTGGTGGGAAGATAGGGATAATTTGTTACATGTCGATTAACCTTTTGTTTTGTGGCGATGTCTGAAAATGACATCGAGAATGTTGAGAATATGATGGGCCTTGATGATCGTTGATTGATTCTGCATATCGATAATCGAGGATAATGTGCATCGGGAGGCGACAATCCTCATCAAACAACAACCTTGACCAAATGATGAATGATCGAATGTTGGAGGCTTTATGCGATTTATACGGCAATGATGAGAGCGACTCTGTCCAAAAGCGTGGGGTGGAAACACGGAAAACTCTCGAGGCGGTCATCGCATTAAACAATTGAGGAATTTGGGACCACCGGAGTTAAGGGAAGCAAAACCTTACGGCGGAAGCATGGATAAAGCAGATTACAAGATATTTGATGTCTTGGGATGCTCAGAGAAGCAAAGGTTCCCTTGCCGCCTTTATTTTGCGGCGGAGGCGGATTCTTGGTGGGAATCGGTAAAAGCGTACTCGACTTCTTTGTCTTGAAGATATCTTGGGAGAAGTTCGGGGAGGCATTCAGCGACAAATACTTTCTGAAAGTATTAGCCACATGAAGGAGGTGGAATTTATCAAGTTGGAACAAAACAATATGGCCAGTAATATGCATGATCGAGGCAAAATTTGCGGAGTTATCACGTTTTCGTCCCACTTGGTGGATAATGAAAGAGAATGGCGCGAATGTTTTTAAGAGGTTTGAAGCGGGAATCGTCGACATCTTATTTCTCGTAAAAGCGTGTTTGTATTGAGGATGTTGTAAATAGGGCTCGATTAGTGGAGCAGCGATAATGAGTCAACCTGACTAAAAAAGAAGCGGTAAGCAAAATTATAATACCGGTGAGTAGTCGTCGAGCGGCGGTGACAACAAGCGTGGAGGAATCAGCGGGCGGATATGGTAACCACTTGGTGGTGTCGGGGCCAAAACAATAGAATGGACATTTGAAAGCGGAGATTCAATGATGGTGGAAAGGCGTCGACACCGGCACCCGTTGTTAAGGAAGGAGAAAGACCACTATCGTATGCTTCAAATGCGGAGGAGAGGACACATCGATCAAGCTGCGTCATGCTTAGTCAAAGCGTGTTATAATTGTGGAAAGAAGGTCAACTTAGCTCGATTTTGTCGTTCTGAGAAGACAAATTGAGCTAGGATGGAGCACACAAAGGCCGTCGAGAAAATTCAAAAGCCGGTAGTCTGAGGAGGCGTTTGTTGTGACCTCCCAAAAAGCGAGAATCGAATGAGGTCATCACGGGTAAGCTTATCATAAACTCTAATGAAATACATACTTTATTTGATCTGGGTTCTACCCATTCTTTTATTTCTCTACTTGCGCTCATCGATTAAATTTGACTCAGGAGAAATTAGACTTTGACTTATCTGTGGAAACTCAGTTGGGAGAAACCTTCATTACATCCCTTTGTTTATAAGTCTTGTTTGGTTCAAATCGGTACCCTCACATTACATCGATCTTATTTCATTAAAAATACTTGCATTTGGCGTGATTAAGGATTGATTGGTTAACTACTTATCATACAAAAATTGATTGTTTTTCGTAAGGTTGTTAGCTTTCATATTCCTAATCGACCTATTATCTTGAATTCAAACGACCGAACCATTAAAATCAATCACGGTCATCTCAAGCCGTAAAAGCTATTCGTTTATTGAAAAGCGGATGTCGAGCTTTCTTAGCTCGTATCGCTGATTTAAAAAAAAATCGTCGGTTTTAAGCGATATTTCTATTGTTAATAAATTTCTGGCGTATTCCAGAAGAACTTCTGGCCTACCCCAGGCGTGAAATTGAATTTTGTATCGACCTTGAAACGGTACAAAACCTATTTCAAAGCCCATATCGAATAGCTCTATTGAACTTGAGGAGTTAAAGACCCAAGCTGCGAGGAATTGTTAGACATTGGCTTTATTAGTCTAGTACTTCTCCTTGGGGTGCTCACATTATTTCGTGAAGAAGAAAGATGGGAGTATCGACTTTGTATTGATTATCGGGAGTTGAATCATGTCACCATCAAAAATAGGTATCCATTGCCGCGTATTGATGACTGTTTGACCCGGTTGCAAGAGAGCAAATTCTTTTCAAAGATTGATCTTCGTTAGGATATCACCGATTGAAGATTAGAGCCGTGACATTCAAAGGCGGCTTTCGGAACTCGATGCGGGCATTATGAATTCTAGTCGTATCCTTTGGATTGACTAATGCTCTCTTTGCCTTCATGGATATGATGAGCCAAGTATTGAGGAATATTTAGATCACTTTGTGGTCGTCTTTATTGATGACATCCTTATTTATTCCAAAAGTAGTGAAGATCATGAAAGCAACACTTGGGTGACACTCCAACCGTGAATATAAGCTTTATGCGAGTTGAAGAAATCACGAGTTACGGCTTGAAGAAGTAGCATTCCTTGGGCGCGTGGTATCAAGTCGTGGAATATCATTGACCCGGCAAAGATTGAAGCTATTGAAAAGTGGGAACAACCTAAATCGATAATAGAAATCGTAGCTTTCTCGGTTTAATTTGGTTATTATCGGAGATTCGTGGAAGGATTTTCTCGAATCGCTACTCCATTATTTCGGTGACTCGGAAGATCAAAGTTCGGTTGGGGCGAAGAATGTGAGAAGAGTTTTCAAGAACTTCGAGAGGAGACTTATTTATTTTTTTGTTTACAATGATACCATCGGCTCGGAGGATTTGTCATCTCTGATGATGCTTGAGCAAAAGGTTGGGATGTGTTCTTATGCTGACATGGAAAAGTTATAGCCTATGCCTCGCGACAACTCAAAAGAATATGAGAGGAATTATCCTACTCATGATCTAGAGTTAGCATTTGTTATCTTTACACTTAAAATTTGGAGGCATTACTTGTATGGGGAGAAAGTGGAGATCTTCACGGATCGTAAAAAGCCTCAAATATTTCTTCACTCAAAAGGAACTCGACATGCGACAACGGCGTTGGCTTGAAGCTATTGAAAGATTATGATCGTACCATCGATACCATCACGGAAAAGCGAGCGTGGTAGGTGGCGCATTGAGTAGAAAATCATATGCAAATCTGAGTGCGATATTGTCGTATGAGCCCATTTGTGTGACTTGCAAAGGATGGAGATAGAGTTAAAGACTCGGGGGCGCGTGTGATGATAAGCGAGTATCTGAGTAGGCAAACTTTAATCGATAAAGTTAAAGGCTGCTCGAGCTTCGGACACGGAGGTGATGCGTATGAGGAAGAAAGTCTGAGAAGGTCTTTATCTTAGGAAGCAAGAATCGATGAAGAAGGAATACTTGAGTCGACTCCGGACTTTGTGTTCTAACGACCACGATTTAAAGTATAATATCATGATGGGCGCCTGACACACCATTTGCAATCCATCACAGGAGTACCAAAATGTATCATGATATTAAGTCGTACATTTTGGTGGAAGCGATATGAAGAGAGATAATATTTGTTTATCTCGAGGTGTCTAACTTGTCAGCGAGTTAAGCGGAGCATCAAGTACCAAAAGGTCCATTGCAACCACTTGAAATTCGGAATGGAAGTGGGAGCACATTACCATGGATTTCGATTCTGGGGTCTTCTAAGGTTTCTCAAGGCGTTGATGCGATTTGGGTCATTGTTGATAGATTGACCAAATCTGCTCATTTCTTCTACAAATCTGAGAAACTTATACACTTGAGCGTCTTTGCTCGTATGTACATAAGCGAGATTGTAAGGCTGCATGGTATCTGCGGTATCCATAGTTTACGATCGAGACCGAAGATTCACTTCACGATTTTGGGTTAGTTTGCAAAAAAAAGCTATGAGCGCAGACTTACGATTTAGCTCGGCATATCATCTCTCGAGAGACGGACGAGACGATCGGGAGGACTATTCAAACTCTTGAAGATCTATTAAGACTCTGTGTCCTTGATTTTGAGGGAGTTGGGACAAGTTCTTACCATTGGTGGAGTTTTCCTCTGACAGCGGTTATCAAGCAAGTATTGGCATGGCTCCATTCGAGCGTTGTATGGAAGAAAGTGTCGTTCTCGATTATCTTTGGGATGAGGTGGGTGAAACAGCGTTGTTGGGGCCGGAGTTGATGCGTATGACTACGGAAAAGATTGAAGCGATCAAATGCGTATAAAAACCTCACAAAATCGACAAAAGAGTTATCTTGATCTTCGTGAAAGGGCGTGGAATTCGATATAGGAGATCGTGTGTTGTTAAGAAGTTGCTCCATGGAAAGGAGTTACAAGATTTGGAAAAGAGGAAAACTTAATCCTCGATTCATCGGTCCATTTTAATCCTCGATCGAGTAGGGCGTGGCTATAGACTCGACTTTCTGCTGAAATATGTCTCGTGTTCATAGCGTTTTTTCACATATCTATATATTACGTAAATATGTGAAAGACCGAACCATATTATTGAGTTAGAAGCCGGACGAAATAGCGGAAGATTTGGCGTATGAAGAGGTTCTGTTCAAATTTTGGATAAGAAGGAACATATTCTACGCTCGAGGTTATACCTCGAAGTCGAAGTTTTGTGGAGGAACCACGATGTTGAGAAATGACTTGGGAGTTAGAATGCGAAATGAAATCAAGGTATCCTTACCTCTTGACATACCAGTCGTACCCTAATTTGGAGAAATTTCATAAGAAGGGAGGTTGTAAGACCCGACTTTTATAAATAAAGATGAATTTTTCTATAAATATTATTTTTGAATATTATGGAATAAATTTGATATAATGTTATAGTTGTGGGTAATATTTATAAATTTTGCAAAGTATGCTGAGTTGTTATAAAATATTACGTTTGGTGGGGAATATTCTTTTTGTTAGGGAATATTAAATACTGATGGCTCAATCATTGGTGGACCCCCAGTGAAATTATTGTCGGATTGAAAGCGACAAAAATATTTTATAAAAATAACGGCGGAATTATTCTGAATTAAAAGCTGTTGAACTACCGGTGTAAAAAATGCGATGTCTGGCGTGGTTGCGTAGTAGCTGCGGTATTGATTATTGATCTTTACGTGAGAAGTCTTTCATTTATGCTCGATTATTACTCGATAATTCTTTGCATCATATCTCTTATATTATTGATTGATTATTGTCACGCGATTATCATCATATAATATGTTATAGTATTAAATCAATAATTGAGGCGATGAGTTATAAATGATTAATAATTGTTGAAAGATTAAATATGTGTTGATGAAAAAAAAAATGATTTGTGGTAAGTTTGATTATTTTATGGGGGCTCGTATGTATCATCATCTAAGAGTCTCTCGTCGATCGATAGTAATTCTTCGTCGATAGTAATTACCTGTTGATAGATAGTATTTACCTTCGTCGATAGTAATTACCGATCGTAATAGTAATTACCCTTAGTAATTACCCTTGTGAATAGTAATTACCTTGTCGATAGTAATTTACCTTCGTGAATAGTATTTACCTCGATAATAGTAATTACCTTCGTCGATAGTATTTAACCGTTAATAGTAATTACCTTTACGGACGTCGAACCACTTGTCGTTTCACATTCTGAGCGTCGAACCACTTGTCGTTTCACATTCTGAGCGTCGAACCACTTTTCTTTTCACATCGAGTCGTCGAGCCACTTGCCTTTTCACACGGCGGTCTTTAAGCTAGAAATCTTCTATAAATAGAGGCTGAGGGCTTCATTATTTTTCACGAATTCATTGAGCTATAGAGAGAGAAAGTATAGAGAAGAAGAGAAAGAAGAAGAAGAGTTTTTTATTCTTACTGCTTCTTTGATATTATTCAATCTCTACCAAATGTAAGGGGTGTTATTCTTTCTTATTCATGAAGAAAGCATTGTTATTCCATTGCTTATTATTACATTGGAATAACTTTTGTATCGTGGTTTACCTATACTTGGTGACATTCTTCTATTGATACATTGGAACATCACATGTGTGTGTTTTACAGGACTGGTTAAAATCTTTATTATTATTACATTGGAACATCACATGCGTGTGTTTTACAGGACTGGTTAAAATCTTTATTAATACATTGGAACATCACATGCATGTGTTTTACAGGAGGACTGGTTAAAATCTTTATTATTACATTGGAATATCTATACATGTGTTTTTTACAGGATGCAGTTCCATCTTTATTATTACTGTTGGAACATCACATGCGGTGTGAATTTCACGACTGGTTAAGTTATTTATTATTACATTGGAATAACTTTTATGCATGCGATCTATCGCATGCGTGGTGATTTCTTTTGTTATTCCATTCTTTATTATACCCGGTTGGTTAAAACTTTGACTTCTATACTCCATGAAATAGTGGAATATCCTTGATATTTGCGTTTCATCGATATCTTTTCATGAAAATATTCTTACGATCATTCTTGAATTTTACTCTACAAAAGCGATATCGTGTTGATAATTTGGGCGTTAATAATTCTGGATAAAATAATTCTTGAACTTGTTTTATTGAATTCTTATATCATTGTCATCATCATCTCATATTTATATTTTTTAAAAAAATCATGGTGGCTTGTGTAGTGCATAGATGGACTTGGTATGATTATGACGAGAGAGACTACCGATTGTAATCATGGTAGTAATGTTACAAATGATGTGGTAAAAATCCTCGATTAGTAGTAGTGCATTGATGGACGAGATTGTTGGCATGATCATGACCATTAATGAATACACAAATATTCTTGGCGTAGTGCATGAATAATTGTGGTCGTGATCTAAAGAATATCCTTGGGTAGTAGTGCGGGGTGATTCGATGATGTGGAATATTTATTAAAGTGAGTCTCGGCTATATGATGATGAAAAACCTTTTAAAACCTAAAAGATAGTAGACTTTATTTTCTCTTGACTCTTTTAATGGATTGCATATTAAATTATGATTAAATTTGGTTATCTATTGTATTTTATCGGTTTAACATTGTTGAAGACTATTGATAATTTATTACGCATTATCTTAGTCGTAATTTTTCTTCTTGGGCTAGTTGAGCTCACCCTTTCTTTCCTTTATTCTCTTGAGGAAATGAGAATATAATTTGGGACGAGTCGGGGAAGCAGTGATGGTCACGAAGATAGCATTAGTAGTCCTCATTTAATACGTGAAATAGTGTGATAATAATTATAATGAGGACTCCTTTTTGAGTTTGTATAATATCTAGTAGGCGATATTTGTATTTAAACTCACGATTTATATGTATTATTATTACCAGCGAGTTATGTTAGTAAGTTGTATTTAAATTACATACCATGTAAGTGGCGACCCGAGATGGGTGATGTATACCTAATTTTGGGGCCGTAAAATCTAAAAGTATTTTGTTTTATATAAAAAGATTTTCTTCTATTTTCCTAATAAAACTAATAACTTTATAAAAGTATTTTAGGAAAATTTTATATAAAAGATGTTAATTTCGCTTTTATAAAATATATAATAATAATCTAATAAAACAAAACTTTTCATCATCAAAAACAATAATTGAATAAAATATAATATATTCTAATTATTAATACAATAAAATAAACAACTTTATAAAAGTATTTTGTTTTATATAAAAGATCTTATTGAATAAAAGCGAATAACTTTATAAAAGTATTACATTTATATATAAAAGATATTTCATTTTATTAATCAATAACCGAATAAAACAAAACTTCATCATCAATGATAATTGAATAAAATAATGTGAGACATCGCAACTATTGTAGCGATAATTGAAAAAGCGAGTGACTTCAATAAACATCGATAATCAATCTGGAAAACTTATGCGACCACGCGTATTCTTTACTTTTCTTACCAAGTAGTTCAACGGTATTTAACGGTAAAACTTTCGTCGTTATCCGATAAAAATAATTTTATCGTTTTCTCGATCAACAATAATTCTATTGTGGAGGTCCACCGATGATTGTACCGTCATCTGAATATTTCTGAAAAAGAATATTTTCCGACTAATCGAATATAATATGACAACTTGCATACTTTGCAAAATTTATAAATATTACCCACAACTATAACATTATATCCAATCCACACCATAATATAAAAAAAATATTTCGAGAAAATTTAATATTTATTCATAAAATCTGGGGTCTCCTGATCTCCCTCCTTATGGAATTTCGCCCCTCGAAATTTACGTGACGATACACAGTATGCCGAGCACGGTGAGGATACATTGACTTCATTTCAGATTCTAACTCTTGAGGTATAACCCTTGAGTGTCGAATATATTCCAGGATTTTAACAGGTACATCTTCATACGTTAAATTATCCGCTATCTCGTCCGGTTCTAAATCAATAATGTGGTTCGGGTCGTCCACATATTTACGTAACATCGATACGTGATAAACGTTATGAGCACGTGATATAATTGGCGGTTAAACGAGTCTATTAATCGAGGATTTCAAATGGGCCAATTAAATCGAGGGTTGAGATTTCCTCTCTTCGTCGATTCTTGCTTCTAGAATAACGCCCTCTTGAACCTTCTTCTTCACATTTATTAGCCCCGAGTGTGTAGCTTGAGCGGCTTTAACTTTATCGATTAAAGTCAATTTTACTTATATATTCGTTATCTTCATGTGGGTCCCTAGAGTCTTTAACTCTATCTTCATCATTTTAAGTTATACGAAATGAGTCTTTGTGTTAACAACATCGCACTTGTAAACACATACGATTTTCTACTCAACACGTCAGCTACCACGTTCGCTCTTCCACGATGATATTGAATGGTACGATCGTAATCTTCAACAACTTGAGTCAACGTCTTTGGCGTATGATACGTTCGTTTTAGTAAAGAAATATTTAAGGGTTGAAGAAATGGGTTTTGTACTGGGGTCAGTACAAAATTCGATTTCACGCTCTAGGGGTAGGCTAAGATGTCTTCAGAATACGCCAAGAAATTTATTAATGATTAAAATATCATTCAAAACTGTTACTCTCTTCCAAAACTTGGATAGTACGTCACATTGATACCAACTGTGACTTCTATCCCTTAACCTGGATAGCACCTCACAATGATACCTATCAACTTGCCATCTTCATTCACGATGTCGCATACAGAAAGTCTGGCTTCGGTGCATTCCACACAAGGAAGTCAACAATGAAAAAATCGGGGATCTTTACTTATGGCTTAATATGACAATGATTGACTTTAGGATTTTTTTTGCTTGAATTCGCATAACAGGTTGGTTAGGAATATGAAAGCTAACAACCTTACGAAAAACATGATAAGTAGTTAACAAATCGATTTCTAAAATCACCTCAAAGGCAAGTATTTTCAAAGAGATAAGATCGACAGGTAACGTGAGGGTATCGATATGAATCAAACAAGATTTATAAATAGTGGAGGTAACAAAGGTTTCTCCTAACAGAGTTTCAATAGATAAATCAAAGTTTAACTTCTCCGGAGTCAAATTTAAACATTGAACACAACTAGCTAGGTGAAATAAAAGAGTGGGTAGAACCGGTATCTCACACAGTATAGACTTCGCAAGAGCTTATGATTAACTTACCCGTGATAATTTTATTCGGGTTCCTCGTCACGAAAAAAAACGCCTCTCTTAAACTCAGGGCTTTGGCTTGTCCGGGGCATCCTTTGACATCACTATCCCAAATTGGACTTAACTTCACCATATCGACAAAATCGAGCTAAGTGACCTTCTCTTGAAGTAATTAAAACACGCTTTGGATTCTTTGCGTGCGGTTTGGATCATGTGTCCTCTCTGTCCGCATTTGAAACATACGACCGGTGGTTGTTCTTCTTCCTTTGAAACGGGTGCTGGTACCAACGTCTTCACATCATTGTTGAACCTTCTCTTCTTAAAATTTCCATTCTTATTCTCTTGGCCATGATTACCACTAAAATGGTTACCATTCTTGGCATGATAATTTCCCCCACAATGGTTATCGTTGTTCCAATGGCCGTTGCCACCGGTACGATTATTATCGTGTTGTTGGTCGTTACCTTTTGGTTGTGCTGACTCATTATCGCGCTCCAATAACTGAGCCCTATTCACAACATCTGAATATAAACAAAGTTTGTGAGAAATGAGGTATTGACGTATATTGGGTTTCAAACCACTTAGAAACATTCGCGTCATTCGCTCCTTATTATCGACCAAATGGGACGCAAATCGGGACAACTCGGCAAACTTAGATTCGTACTGCGCCACGGTCATATCATTTTCCTCCGTTACTTATCTCAATATTTTCAGATGCCATTTTCAAATACTTCCACAAAACAAGGGTTAAATAACATATCACATATTATCCATATACTCTGACCGACCAATTAAATACCAAATAAACTTAGGTAGGTCATACTAGCGAAGGAATTTCCCCGTCTCTCCCCTCCTAGTTCTTATCTCACATCTTAGCCAGGGATCATATCACTAAGCTTTGATACCAACTGTGACGCCCCCAAAACAGGTATACATCACCCATCTTGAGTCGCCAAATACATGGTACAAAATTCAAATACAATCTTTAATATATAACAAGAGAGCTGTGAGTTTTAATACAAATATTATCTTCTAGACAATATCCACTCTCAGAATAAGTCCTCATTACATTTATTGTCACATTATTTCACAGAATAGTGAGGACTACTAATGCTATCATCTGGACCGTCACCCCGTTCCCCGACTCATTCTAGCTACGTTCTCATTTCCTGAAGAGAACAGTGAAAGAAAGGGTGAGCTCAACTAGCCCAGTAAGAAATATTATGACTAAGATAATGCAGAATAAATTATCATTAGCCTTCAACAATGTTAAAAGCGATAAAATACAATAGACATCAAGTTTAGCTGCGATTGGAACAAGCAATCCATTAAAAGAGTCAAGTAGAGAATAAAATCTACTATCTTTTATGATTTAAAAGTTTTTCATCACTTTTATCATTTGAGACTCATTTCGATAAATAATCCACATCATTAAATCATCCCCGCACTACTGTGCCAAGGATATTCTTTAGTATCACGACCACAAATTATCCATGCACTACGGGCCAAAGATAATCGTGTTTTCATCAACTGGTCCCGATCATGCCATAAAACAATTCATCTTTGCACCACTTGGTCAAGAGAATCCATATCCATAATCATACCAAAAGCGTCCATCAATGCACGCTACAGCCGATGAGGACTTTTTCCACATCATTTGTAACATTACGGTCATGATTATACCGAATATTCCCTGGTCATAATCATATAAAGTCCATCTATGCACTACAGGCCAAAAATGACTTTCAACATAATATAAACATGAGGATGATGACAATGACATAAGAATTCAATAAAACAAGTTCACGAATTAATTTGTCCAGGAACCAATAACGTCCAAATTGTCAACATGATACTTCTGTGTAGAGTAAAATTCAAGAATGCTCAGAAGAATATTTCCATGAAAAGATACTGGATGAAGCGCAAATATCAAGGATATTCCATTAATTTCATGGAGTATAGAAGTCAAAATTTTAACCAACTGAGTATAATAAAGAATGGAATAACAAAAGAAATCACCATGCATGCGGTGCCAGATAGATAGGTTATTCCAATGAATAATAATAACGGAACCAGTCCAAGGCGTAAAAGCATGCATGTGATATTCCAAATGAATAAAAAAAGAGAATAATAATAAAGCGGAACCGAGTCCAAATAAAAAGCATGACGAGGATATTCCAACGTAATAATAAAGATGTAATAATAACGACGGAACCGGATCCAACAGTAAAAGCACGCATGAGAGATATTCCCACAGAATAATAAAGAGAGAATAATAAAAAGACGGAACCGTGTAAAGCGTATAAAGCAAACGGGGATGTTCCAATAGTTAAATAGAAGAATGTCACCAAGTATAGGGTTGATCACGCAGCGTATCTGAGTTATTCCAAATGAACAATAAAGAAATGGAATAATGAAGTTCTCTTCTTGAATACAAAAGAAATAACACCCTACACCGTAAAAAAAGCTGGATATAGGAAAAGAAAATTAGCGAGACTTCTCCTCTTATTTCTCTCTATAACTTCTCTCTACAGAGTTCAATTGAATTCGTAAGAAAATAATGAAGGAATGAGCTTTATTTATAGGAAAATGGAATGCATAGTAACTAATCCATGAATGGTTCAGATTGATTTACTTTTAATCGACTATCCATATTTAAACCAAAATCTTTTAAATAAAATATAATATATTATATTTATAATCTAATAAAATGAAAAACTTTATAAAAGATTTTACTATGCAAAATACTATGCAACACTATGCATAATAAAATATAATATATAAGACCCCAACTTTTATAAATAAAGATGAATTTTTCTATAAATATTATTTTTGAATATTATGGAATAAATTTGATATAATGTTATAGTTGTGGGTAATATTTATAAATTTTGCAAAGTATGCAAGTTGTTATAAAATATTCGTTTGGTGGGAATATTCTTTTTGTTAGGGAATATTAAATCTGATGGCTCAATCATTGGTGGACCCCACAATGTAATTATTATCGGATTGAGAAAGCGACAAAAATAATATTTTATAAAAATAACTACGGAGGTGTTACTAAGTTAAAAGCTGAATTGAACTACCGGTGGTAAAAGTACGATGTCTGGCGTAGTTGCATAGTAAGAAGCACTGCAGTATTGATTATTGATGCTTTACGTGAGAAGTCACTCAACTATGCTCAATTATTGCTACGATAATTCTTTGCATCATATCTCTTATATTATTGCTTCAATTATTGTCAAAGTATCATCGTATAATATGTTATAGTATTAAATCAATAATTGAGACGACATGAGTTATAAATGATTAATAATTGTTGAAAGATTAAATATGTGTTGATGAAAAAAAAAATGATTTGTGGTAAGTTTGATTATTTTATGGGGGCTCATATGTCATCATCTAAGAGTCTCTTCGTCGATAGTAATTACCTTCGTCGATAGTAATTACCCTTGTGAATAGTATTTACCTTCGTCGATAGTATTTACCTTCGATTAATAGTAATTACCTTTACCTTTACAGACGTCGAACCACTTGTCGTTTCACATTACATTACGAACCGCGCCAAACCATTTATTCGTCAAGCCACTTGCCTTTTCACACTAATTGCCGGTCTTTAAGCTAGAAATCTTCTATAAATAGAGGCCTAGGGCTTCATTATTTTCACGAATTCATTCAAGATATAGAGAGAAAGTATAGAGAGAATAAGAGAGAAAGAAGAAGAGTATTTTTGTTACTACACCTTCCACGCGGTATTCAATCTCTACCAAATGTAAGGGGTGTTATTCTTTCTTATTCATGAAAGAAAAGCTGTTGTTATTCCATTGCTTATTATTACATTGGAATAACTTTGTATATGTGATTTACCCTATACTTGGTGACATTCTTCTATGATTACATTGGAACATCCACATGTGTGTGTTTTACAGGACTGGTTCCGTCTTTATTATTATTACATTGGAACATCACATGCATGTGTTTTACAGGACACGGGTTAAATCTTTATTATTACTGTTGGAACATCACATCGTCATGTGTTTTACACCGGACTGGTTCCGTCTTTATTATTCTGTTGGAATATCCTATCGTGTGTTTTACCGGATCCGGTTCCATCTTTATTATACATTGGAACATCCGTCGGTGTGAATTTCACGACATTTGGTTCCGTTATTTATTATTACATTGGAATAACTGCACATGCGTCTTGATCTATCGCATGCATGGTGATTTCTTTTGTTATTCCATTCTTTATTATACCCAGTTGGTTAAAACTTTGACTTCTATACTCCATGAAATTAGTGGAATATCCTTGATATTTGCGTTTCATCCAGTATCTTTTCATGAAAATATTCTTCTGATCATTCTTGAATTTTACTCTACAAATGAAGATCATATTGATAATTTGGACGTTAATAATTCCTGGATAAAATAATTCTTGAACTTGTTTTATTGAATTCTTATATCATTGTCATCATCCTCATGTTTATATTTTTTTTAAAGTCATCTGTGGCCTGTAGTGCATAGATGGACTTGGTATGATTATGACCAGAGACTATTCGATTGTAATCATGGTAGTAATGTTACAAATGATGTGGTAAAAATCCTCAAAGGTCAGTAGTAGTGCATTGATGGATGATTGTTGGCATGATCATGACCATTAATGAATACACAAATATTCTTGGCCCGTAGTGCATGAATAATTGTGGTCGTGATCTTAAAGAATATCCTTGTCAGTAGTAGTGGGGGTGATTCGATGATGTGGAATATTTATTAAAAGTCGAGTCTCGGCTATACAATGATGATGAAAAAACTTTTAAAACCTAAAAGATAGTAGATTTTATTTTCTACTTGACTCTTTTAATGGATTGCGATATTCACTGTGATTAAACCGGTTGTCTATTGTATTTTATCGGTTTAACATTGTTGAAGACTATTGATAATTTATTCGCATTATCTTAGTCATAATATTTCTTCTTTGGGCTAGTTGAGCTCACCCTTTCTTTTTCACTTTATTCTCTTCAGGAAATGAGAATATATTTGGAGACGAGCCTGGGAAACGAAAGTGATGGTCCGAAGATAGCATTAGTAGTCCTCACTATTACGTGAAATAGTGTGATAATAATTGTAATGAGGACTCCTTTTGAGTTTTTATAATATCTAGTAGATGATATTTGTATTTAAACTCACGATTTATGTTGTATTGTACACACGCATTATGTTAGTAAGTTGTATTTAAATTACGTATCATGTAAGTGGCGACCCAAGATGGGTGATGTATACCTAATTTTGGGGCGCCACGACCAGATATCGAGCTTAGGGATATGATCCCGGCTAAGATGTGAGAATAGTACTAGGAGGGAGAGGGGAATACCTTAGTTAGTTAGTATGACCTACCTAAGTTTATGTGTTATTTTATTGGTTGGTCGAAGATAGGGATAATTTGTTACATGTCAATTAACCTTTTGTTTTGTGGCGATGTCTGAAAATGACATCCGAGAATGTTGAGAATAGATGAATGTGAGCGGAGCGCAGCGAGTATATCGTTGATTCACAAATGATGACATATCAATAATCGCTCACAGGATGAATGATCAAATAGCTTCAGCCCATACGAACGAAATTTACAAGCCGATCATGTTTGATGATAAAGCATATACTTTGTAACAATCTTATTCATTTATTAATAAAAAGTATTAATTTATTAAAGGCTTTTAATTATCTACATGATCTTTGTTTTTATAATATGTGATAAACCCATAGTTTTAAGCAATGCTTTTAGAATAATGATGATGATCATTCTAATGAGATCTAAATTCTTAGAAAGCTTAAAACTAAAATAGTTCCCAATCATTGGATTACTAAATTGGGGATTAGTGAATCCAGGATAGATTGGTACATCGTTGCTTGCTCGTTGGATGAGGATGATTGATCTCATGATCATTTGTGTGGAACACTAAAGCAAGTATGTAGGTGCTTATTAGAGAATAAGTTCCTTTGAGCATTGGCTCGCTAAGGAATACCTAATGGAGTTTATTTTGCTGTCGATAGGAATTCTGTAGTGATAGTAGTACAAGTGATCCTTGGACTTGAGATCATCATAGTATCTTGTGTATGATGAGTTATACTTTGACTTATTCCTTAAGACCCTTAGGGTATATCAAAAGGTATGCTTGGGTATAATAAGTTATACATGGAGATAATGTATGATCGATAAAGAATCTACCACTTCTAATAAAAAAGAGAAATGTCTATGTGATTCGATAAATGACAACCCGAGTAGTCCTTGGCGAAGCGAGAATGAAATTAGAAAGGAGTTTCTAATTTGCATTATTTGGAGTTGTGCATTTAAGGATCGAAATACATATAATTAAATAAAATAAAGACTTGTGATAATTCCATGTCTTATATTTAATTGGGACATTGTATGGTGGAAGGATTGAATTATGCGGTAACTATTTACTCAAAGGTTCTTTTATGATTAATGTTGAAATCTATATTATATACGGAAAGTCGTTGATCATTAGGGAGGCTTATCACTATTGTAGAATAAATATTATTTATTTAAATAAATTAATTGTTTAATTTATTTATTTAAATAAGATTAGAATTATTCTAATTGATTTATTCACAATAGGTTTAATATGGAGAACCTAAAGGGTCACACCATAAAAGGAAGAATAATTATTTAAGAAGTTAATGGCATAATCGTAATAATATGTTATGTATATTTAATTTAATCTATGGTGATAGAATAAATTAAATAGCTTAATATTATTATTTAATATTTTAGAAATATTAAATATAAATTAATAAGAGAGTCTTATTAATATTATTACAATTATTATTATTTTAATTTCTAAAAGAGTTTAGGAATTAATTTAATATAAGTACTCTCATTTATTCTAATTGGATTAGGAAGGAAAATTAGTTAAAGGAGTTTAATTAATTATCCCTAATAAGATTAGGGAGCTTAATTAATTAAAAATTTAATTAATTAAATAAAACCCAATTCCTTAATTGTTAAGGTGGGTTGCCCACATCTATAAATAAGAGGAGTCTTATTATGGGTGGTATGGGTTGTTGACTTTAACAAAGTCGTAATAATTCAATTGTTGGGAGTATGCCTTTTCTATAGAGATAGAAAAACTAGGGTTTGAGCCAACCACCCTTCTTCTTGAATTTTCTTCTTCCTTGGTGGATCACCTCTAGAGGCCAAACATTTGGGTGGCTAACGTTGATCGAAGGAAGGAACCAAACCCGGTGGATTCAAGTTGAGCGAAAAGGATTTGGAGGTGAACTTTGTACGAGGAAGCTTCGATCTTGGAGGTATGTTTTTATTCTTTATCTTTTCGTTTAATTAATAATTATGCATAAAGGGTGTGATCGGGTATATGGTTTGTAAATTTTTTAAACTACGATTTTACACGCTTAGCTTATTTTTATGCAATTTGATTGCGTTATGAATATTACAAACTAACGGTGGCATCGAGCCAAACCTTTATCGAATTATTAATTGTTTTAATTTGATATGTATATTGATATGTGTTTAGAACAATTTAATTGGGCATAATTTTATTGTATAAAATTAATTAAAAAAAAAAAAAAAAAGTGAAAGCGTTTTTTTTTTTTTTTGCAGATTATTACAAATTTTAAATATAAAAAAAAAAGGAAATATAAGTTTTTTTATTTTTTTTTTTTTTATTAAATCATTGATGTAAGGCTGATTATATATATATATATATATATATATATATATATATATATATAATATTATATTGAAATGATATATATACGTGGAAATCATTGACACGAATATTTAATATAGCTAATGATATCTAATGATTTTTTGATGATTATTTAATATATATGGAATAAATATTATAGGTAAATAATTATATATATATATTTTTTTTTTTTTATATATATGTATATATATATATATATATATATATATATATATATATATATATATATATATATATATATATATATATATATATATATATATATATATATATATATATATATATATATATATATTATATATATATATATATATATATTTTTAATTATTTTATTATTAAAATAAAAAGTTTATTTTAATCTTAAAATAAAAGGTTTATTTTAATATTAAAATAAAGATTTATTTTAATTTTAAAATTAAATTTCATGCTAACTAATTAGAGTTGGAATTGGATTCCATGATAACTAATTGGAGTTGAAATTGGATTTTATTTTCCTAAAATAAAGGAGTTTATTTGTGAATAGGTTAAATCCATCTTTCCTTAAATAAAGGAGTTTGTTTAGATATGAAATAAGATTTCATATTATTCAAAATAAAAGAGTTTATTTGTGAATAGGAAAAAGAATCCTAATTTCCTTAAATAAAGGAGTTTATTTAAATATGAAATAAGATTTCATATTATTCAAAATAAAGGAGTTTATTTGTGAATAGGAAAAGAAATCAAGTGTTTCCTTTAAATAAATTTTTTTTTACATGGAATTGGATTCCATAATTAATTAAAATAAAAGAGTTTATTTTAATTAAAGATTTTTTTTTCATGGAATTGGATTCCATAATTAATTAAAATAAAGAGTTTATTTTAATTAAATTTTTTTATTACATGGAATTGGATTCATAATTAATTAAAATAATTTTAATTAAAATAAAGGAGTTTATTTTGATTAAAGAGTTTATTTTGATTAAAATAAAATAGTTTATTTTATTCAAAATTGGATAAATTAAAATAAAATAGTTTTATTTTGATTTAAATTTGGATTAAAATAAAGGAGTTTATTTTGATTCAAAAATAGATTTTATACTAACTAAATTTGCCCATTAAATGATATCAATATATATATTAAATGTTTATTATTATTCATGAGATGAATGTTATTTATTGATGCGTATGGTGATGTGTATGATAATAAATGGGATTGATTATGGATTTATTGACGATGTGATTGGATTTTATTTTAGTTGGATGCATGAATGTATGGGTTTTATTAAATGGGGAATTCTGCGTACCTCGTCTTCTCTAATTTTTCTTAATGTAAATTCTATCTCTCTCTATGTACTTCCCTTATTTAGCGATCAAGGTTTCTATTTATTTTAAATAGTTTTGTAATAGGAATAGTTAGAATTAATTTTGAAAAATTAGAGATCAAAAAGAAGCGAGGCGCTTGAAGACCCGTTTGTAATGGAGCAGGGTTTAAATGTAATAGTTATATTTAAATATTATTTCTTGCACCCCTAGGGTTTGACCTTTTGGTTCACTTGGTGGCTCTAGTGAACAAACTAGAATAAAAGTCCATAATCAATCAAGGGTAGAATATAGTATTCTATATGTGCATGCTTATACTATATATATATTATATATTATGCAAACATGCTTCGCATGTTAATTAATATAATGGCGTAGCATTATTATATATATATATAAATGCTGCGGCTAAACAAGATGAGACAAATTAATAACAAACCCTCAATTTTTTTATATTAAGTCTAAGCGTTCAAAGATATTTGGAATATCGAGCGTAAGCCTTCTAGCATGATAAAATTAATAGAGTATTAAATATTTAATATGAGTTTGTTGTGTCACCACAAAAAGCAAGTATTAAGTATTTAAGATGTTAATTTATCACATTTGATGCTTATAAAGAAAATTGAACAATATTGTTTTGTTGTGTCACCACAAGGATGATATTTTCTTTTTGAATATATGGAGTGCTAGAGGTCGGACTTAACTTGGATAATTTTGATTCGGATGTGCCACCACTTGATCAAAATAATCTAAGAGGCAAAATAAAAGGAGTTGCATAGTTGATGTAATTGACAAAAGTTGTCTACCTATTTATTTATATAGTTAGTTTGTTGTGTCACCACAAGGCTATATACATTTGAAATGGGATCCTTATTCTCACTAGCAAATCTTTAATTAGATTTTCTTAGAACTATATAAGTGAGGTAATATAGTTTGAAGAAAATAGTGGGAGATACCAATTTAAAACAAGACCTAATTTATTTTGGTAATTAATAAAGAATGTATGTTAAAATGTTGTTAATTACAAATTCATTTACTGAAATTTTACAATGTCTAAAATTACTATCCTTTGCGAAGCATATTAGATGCTAAATTAACGGGGCCAGAATTAAATGGATTGGTTAAGGAATTTGAGAATAGTTCTCATGGTGAAAAGCTATCTTATGTGTCATATCGCTTTATCCTGCAATGGTTGCGAGACAATGCCTCTACGAGGAAGACATTGCTACTTTTAGAAAGTGGCAAGATGATGCTGATTGGCTCGATGCATCATGCTCGCATCCATGAGTAATGAGCTTGGCGTCGACATGAAACTATGGATGCTCTACTATATTCACTGCATCAAGTAGTTGATGGTGAGGAAAATGGGGTGATAGATATCGAGATATCTAAGGAGCTCTTAGATCTAGAATGGCCCGATGGCACTATAATGCAGACAAAAAGTTCTTAACATAATCAATTTGATTGATCGATTAGGACAACTGGTTTTGTCATGGATGGAGAGTTGAGCAAGATTTGATCTTGCACTCACTCCGGACTCCTTTCACAATTGTTGTGAATTTTCATATGAAACAAGCTAGATATCGACTGTTGATTTGCTTAACATATTGAAAAATGTTGAGAGTCACTTTCGACAAGAAAGATCAAGTCTTCTTGGTAGGGGCCAAAGGATCTTACGAAAGAAGAAGCGATTCAAAGAAGGTAAATAGAAAGGCAAAACAAAGGATAATAAGAACAAAAGCGATACGGATAGCAAAGGGTTTGCTTCCTTTGCAATAAGCTTTGGACCTTTGGAAAGAAAGCTGCGAGAAGCATCTTGCGAGAGGCTAACAAAGAAGCTTAGTGAAGTTTGATTTACAAATCTGATTTTTGTTCATGATTTGAAATAAATTTTTCTTTAAGTCGAGGTTCTACTTGGGTATTGGATACCGACTTTGGTTATCATAAATATAGATTTATGAAGGGACCAAAGCGAAGTAGAAAGCTAAACAAATATAAGTAATCTATGTGTGGGAAATGAAGCAAAGGTTGCTTTGCATTAGCTATAGAAACTTATAGTTTAGCAATGCCTATGGAAAAATCTATTAAGTCGATAAGTTGTTATTGTATTTCAGTTCTTGTTAAAAATATTATTTCCATTTTATTGTTGGACAATGAAATCTTTGGTATTATAATTAAGAACAATTGTTGTTTATTTATAATAATAATGTTTTGTATAGAATGGAATATTACTTAATAAATTTTGTATACTTGACTTACATGAAAATAATTTTGCATATTGAACAAATTAGTATAAGAAAAGGAGATGATCATTCAAAGAGTTGAATGTGTGTATTTCTTTGAAATACAAGTGTGAATTATTTGAAAGGTTCAAAAAGAATTTGAAGTGAAACAAATTGGCAAAGTATTAAGATTCTTTGATTAGATCGAGGAATAAATACTTGTCTGATAAGTTTCTAGATCATCTCAAATGTTTTTTTTTCTCATAATGGACACATCATCGATACACGTAATAATTGATTGATGTATACGAATGGAAAAATCGTACCTTGTTGGACATAGTGCGTCCATAATGATTTTTACTGAGACATTCGGTATCCTTACAGGATCATGTCCTAGAAATGGCTGCATATCTCTGAAAATGGTAACCTCAAAATCCATTTGAAGACTCCATAAAAGTTATGGGCGGGGAGGATTCTAATCTTAAGTATGTTAAGATAAGGGGTTGTCGACTTATGTGAAAAGGTTCAAAAAAGGATAAGCTTGGGACAAGATTTGACAAAGTCTGATTTGTGGGACATCTAAAGTAAGTTTAGGGTATATGTTCTATAATCCTACTTAGCAAAAGGTGTTTGTTGCTGAAACACGCTGCCTTCTAAGATAAAGGTGTTTATCATTGAAGGGCTAGTGGGAGGATAATAGATCTTGAAGAGTTCAAGAACCACAAAACCTTATATAAGTCGAATAAGAGGAACTATAGATAGACCTATTGTACCACAATAGAATCGTAAATGCGGAATAGTACAAGAAGATACCTAGGAGGTATGGATTCATCATGGATGATGATGATGATGAGATGATGATCATCATAGAAGATGATGATCGAGTTACATACGATGAGGTAAGAGTTTGATTTTATCAAAATAAAATGGGAGGGTCGATTGGGGGCGTCGTGACATTTCTAGTATTATATGTTGATATACTACGGATGAGGAATGACATACCAATGCTACAATCGATAAAGATAAAGTTGTCTAAACATTCCTCCATGAATGATTTGGGAAGAGTATCTTAATTGGGGATAAAATCTATATAGATAGATTTAAAGGATGCTCGACTTAACCCAAGAGCGTATATTCATTTGATGCTAAAGTCGTTTAGCATGGCAAACTCAAGAGATGTCTCATGTCGATGAGCTATGGGTGTATCTCTCTTAATAGTCCCCATAGACTCAAAAAAAGAGATCGCATGAGTGACAATCATGTATGCATGATGAAATATCTGAGACACGATGTTGATCGGTCGTAATATGGAGAAGTTCACTATAAGGCGGTGAAAAACATCTTAAAGTTCTTAGCAGGCACTAAGGATGTGATCATATTCATGGTGGGTGCGAATTAAAACTAGAGGGCTTTACGGACTCAAGTTTTTCGAGACGGAGAGACAAGATGACGAGAAAATCCACTTTAAGGTAAAGTGTTACCTTGAGCAGTGGTGCGATGAATTGGAAAGGTTCAAAAGCAAAAAGAGTTCTTTGGTTTAGTGATAAAGACAAAGTATATAGCTATAAATGAAGCTGCAAGTTGATTGTTTGGATTAAAAGTTCATTCTGAGAACTAGGAATAGTTCCTAAGTCTCATCTTGGATCTAAACATGTGTTGTGGCACTTTCATTTGATTATTAGAATCATTGAAGATGGGAAATCACTATAGAGATAGTGGACTCTCATGAACAACATTACATATCCATTAACTAAAAGCTTATCCAACGGCGGGATAATCGTCACTTAGAGAAGAAGAGTATAAGATACCATGACGATTGGCTTTAGTGCAAGTGGGAGATTGAAAGAAAGTAGTATGCACACAAGCCGATCATGTTTGATGATAAAGCATATACTTTGTAACAATCTTATTCATTTATTAATAAAAGTATTAATTTATTAAAGGCTTTTAATTATCTACATGATCTTTGTTTTATAATATGTGATAAACCCATAGTTTTAAGCAATGCTTTTAGAATAATGATGATGATCATTCTAATGAGATCTAAATTCTTAGAAAGCTTAAAACTAAAATAGTTCCCAATCGTTGGATTACTAAATTGGGGATTAGTGAATCCGGATAGATTGGTACATCGTTGCTTGCTCGTTGGATGAGGATGATTGATCTCATGATCATTTGTGTGGAGACACTAAAGCAAGTATGTAGGTGCTTATTAGAGAATAAGTTCTTTGAGCATTGGCTCGCTAAGGAATACCTAATGGAGTTTTATTTGCTGTCGATAGGAATTCTGTAGTGATAGTAGTCAAGTGATCCTTGGACTTGAGATCATCATAGTATCTTGTGTATGATGAGTTATACTTTGACTTATTCCTTAAGACCCTTAGGGTATATCAAAGGGTATGCTTGGGTATAATAAGTTGTACATGGAGATAATGTATGATCGATAAAGAATCTACCACTTCTAATAAAGAAGAGAAATGTCTATGTGATTCGATAAATGACAACCCGAGTAGTCCTTGGCGGCGAGAATGAAATTAGAAAGGAGTTTCTAATTTGCATTATTTGGAGTTGTGCATTTAAGGATCGAAATACATATAATTAAATAAAATAAGACTTGTGATAATTCCATGTCTTATATTTAATTGGGACATTGTATGGTGGAAGGATTGAATTATACGGTAACTATTTACTCAAAGGTTCTTTTATGATTAATGTTGAAATCTATATTATACGGAAAGTCGTTGATCATTAGGGAGGCTTATCCTATTGTAGAATAAATATTATTTATTTAAATAAATTAATTGTTTAATTTATTTATTTAAATAAGATTAGAATTATTCTAATTGATTTATTCACAATAGGTTTATATATGGAGAACCTAAAGGGTCACACCATAAAAGGAAGAATAATTATTTAAGAAGTTAATGGCATAATCGTAATAATATGTTATGTATATTTAATTTAATCTATGGTGATAGAATAAATTAAATAGCTTAATATTATTATTTAATATTTTAGAAATATTAAATATAAATTAATAAGAGAGTCTTATTAATATTATTACAATTATTATTATTTTAATTTCTAAAAGAGTTTAGGAATTAATTTAATATAAGTACTCTCATTTATTCCTAATTGGATTAGGAAGGAAAATTAGTTAAAGGAGTTTAATTAATTATCCCTAATAAGATTAGGGAGCTTAATTAATTAAAAAAATTTAATTAATTAAATAAAACCCAATTCCTTAATTGTTAAGGTGGGTTGCCCACATCTATAAATAAGAGAGTCTTATTATGGGTGGTATGGGTTGTTGACTTTAACATCGTACGTAATAATCGATTTGTTGGGAGAGTACCTTTTGCCCTTTTCTTGAAATTTTCTTCTTCCTTGGTATAGAGATAGAAAACTAGGGTTTGAGCACGAAAATTGGACCCATCTTCTTGAATTTTTTCTTTATCTTGGTGGATCCTCATAAAGAGAGCCGGGTATAACATTTGGGTATATTAACGTTGATCGAAAGGAAGGAACCAAACCGGTGGATTGAGTTGAGCGAAAAGGATTTGGAGGTGAACTTGTACGAGGAAGCTCGATCTTCAAGGGTATGATTTTATTCTTTATCTTTTCGTTTAATTAATAATTATGCATAAAGGATGATCAAGGGTATATGGTTTGTAAAATTTTTAAACTCTCCACTTGGTGGATTTGGCGCGAATGTTTTAAAGGTTTGATTTTTATGCAATTTGATTCATATGTGTTTGTATATGAATATTACAAACCTAAATCGGGCCAAAATAATAAGAATGGACATTTCAAGAAAGCGGAGATTCAACAATGGTGGAAAGACGTCAACACCGGCACCCATTGTTAAGGAAGGAGAAAGACCACTATCATATGCTTCAAATGCGGAGAGAGAGGACACATCGATCCAAAGCTGCGCCATGCCAGTCAAAGCATGTTATAATTATGGAAGAGAAGGTCACTTAGCTCGATTTTGTCGTTTCTGAAGACAATTTCAGCTAGGATGGAGGCACCAAAGGCCATCCCGGAAAATTCAAAACCCAGTAGTAGTGGAGAGGAGGCGTTTGTTGTGACCTCCCAAAGAGCAAGGAATCGAGAATGAGGTCATCACGGGTAAGCTTATCATAAACTATAATGAAGTCTATACTTTATTTGATCTGGGTTTCTACCCATTCTTTTATTTCTCCTACTTGCGCTCATCGATTAAATTTGACTCAGGAGAAATTAGACTTTGACTTATCTGTGGAAACTCCGTTGGGAGAAACCTTCATTACATCCACTTTGTTTATAAGTCTTGTTTGGTTCAAATCGGTACCCTCACATTACTGTCGATCTTATTTCATTAAAAATACTTGCATTTGACGTGATTCTAGGATTGATTGGTTAACTACTTATCATGCAAAAATTGATTATTTTCGTAAGGTTGTTAGCTTTCATATTCCTAATCAACCTATTATCTTAATTCAAACGACCAAACCATTAAAATCAATCACGTTCATCTCAAGCCATAAAGCTATTCGTTTATTGAAAAGCGGATGTCAAGCTTTCTTTAGCTCATATCACGATTTAAATAAAAATACGTCGGTTTTAAGCGATATTTCTATTGTTAATAAATTTCGACGTATTCCCAGAAGAACTTCACGGCCTACCCCAGAGCGTGAAATTGAATTTTGTATCGACCTTGAACCCGATGACAAAACCTATTTCCAAAGCCCCATATCGAATGGCTCTATTGAACTTCGAGGAGTTAAAGACCCAACTGCGAGGAATTGTTAGACATTGGCTTTATTCGTCCCCTAGTACTTCTCCTTGGGGTGCTCACATTACTATTCGTGAAGAAGAAAGATGGGAGTATGCGACTTTGTATTGATTATCGGGGAGTTGAATCACGTCACCATCAAAAATAGGTATCCATTGCCACGTATTGATGACTGTTTGACCCGATTGCAAGGAGCCAAATTCTTTTCAAAGATTGATCTTCGTTAGGATATCACCAATTGAAGATTAGAAGCCGCGACATTCCAAAAGCGGCTTTCGGAACTCGAGACGGGCATTATGAATTCCTAGTCATGTCCTTTGGATTGACTAATGCTCTCTCCGCCTTCATGGATATGATGAACCGAAAGTATTCAAGGAATATTTAGATCACTTTGTGGTCGTCTTTATTGATGACATCCTTATTTATTCCAAAAGCCGTGAAGATCATGAGCAACACTTTGGTGACACTCCAAAAGCCGTGAATATAAGCTTTATGCCAAGTTGAAGAAATGCGAGTTCGGCTTGAAGAAGTAGCATTCCTTGGGCACGTGGTATCAAGTCATGGAATATCATTGACCCAAAGAAAGATTGAAGCTATTCAAAAGCTGAGGAACAACCTAAATCGATGACCGGCACGTAGCTTTCTCGGTTTATTTGGTTATTATCGGAGATTCGTGGAAGGATTTTCTCGAATCGCTACTCCATCGACTTCGGTGACTAGGAAAAATACAAAGTTCGGTTTGAGCGAAGAATGTGAGAAGAGTTTTCAAGAACTCAAGAGGAGACTTATTTCAAAGACCTGTTACGACAATACCCATCGGCTCGGAGGATTTGTCATCTATGATGATGCTTGAGCAAAGGGTTGGGATGTGTTCTTATGCAACATGGAAAAGTTATAGCCTATGCCTCGCGACAACTCAAAGAATATGAGAGGAATTATCCTACTCATGATCTAGAGTTGGTATTTGTTATCTTTGCACTTAAAATTTGGAGGCATTACTTGTATGGGAGAAAGTGGAGATCTTTACGGATCATAAAAGCCTCAAATATTTCTTCACTCAAAAGGAACTCAACATGCGACAATGGCGTTGGCTAGAGCTGTTGAAAGATTATGATCATACCATCCAATACCATCCTGGAAAAGCGAACGTGGTAGCTGACGCATTGAGTAAAAAATCATATGCAAGTACGAGTGCGATGTTGTCAACGCAAAGGCCCATTTTGTGTGACTTGCAAAGGATGGAGATAGAGTTAAAGACTCCAGGGACGCATGTGATGATAGCGAAGTATCTGAGTAGAACCGACTTTAATCGATAAAGTTAAAATTGCTCAAGCTACTGACACGGAGGCGATGCGTATGAGGAAAAAAAGTGCAAGAAGGTGCTATCTGGAAGCAAGAATCGATGAAGAAGGAATACTTGAGTCAACTCCGGACTTTTGTTTCTAACGACCACGATTTAAAGTATAATATCATGATGGAGGCACACAACACACCATTTGCAATCCATCACAGGAGTACCAAAATGTATCATGATATTATTCATACATTTTGGTGGTGCAATATGAAGAGAGAGATAGCGTTGTTTATTTCAAGGTGTCTAACTTGTCAACGAGTTAAAGCGGAGCATCAAGTACCAAAAGGTCCATTGCAACCACTTGAAATTCCAGAATGGAAGTGGGAGCACATTACCATGGATTTAGATTCTGGGGTCTTCCTAAAGTTTCTCAAGGCATTGATGCGATTTGGGTCATTGTTGATAGATTGACCAAGTCTCCGCTCATTTCTTACCGATACGAGAAACTTATACACTTGAACGTCTTGCTCGTATGTACATAAAGCGAGATTGTAAGAGCGCATGGTATGCCGGTATCCATAGTTTTACGATCGAGACCCAAGATTCACTTCACGATTTTGGGTTAGTTTGCAAAAAGATATGAAGCACAGACTTACGATTTAGCTCGGCATATCATCCTCGAGACAGACGGACGATCGGAGAGGACTATTCAAACTCTTGAAGATCTATTAAGACTCTGTGTCCTTGATTTGAAGGGAGTTGGGACAAGTTCTTACCATTGGTGGAGTTTTCCCACAACAACAGTTATCAAGCAAGTATTGGCATGGCTCCATTCAAGCGTTGTATGGAAGAAAGTGTCGTTCTCGATTATCTTTGGGATGAGGTGGGTGAAGCAACGTTGTTGGGACCGGAGTTGGTACGTATGACTACGGAAAAGATTCAAACGATCCGACAACGTATAAAAACCTCACAAAATCGACAAAAAGAGTTATCTTGATCTTCATCGAAAGGGCGTGGAATTCGATATAGGAGATCGTGTGTTGTTAAAGTTGCTCCATGGAAAGGAGTTACAAGATTTGGAAAGAGAGGAAAACTTAATCCTCGATTCATCGGTCCATTTTAATCCTCGATCGAGTAGGGCGTGGCCTATAGACTCGCTTTTTACCGCCAAATATGTCTCGTGTTCATAACGTTTTTCACATATCCATGTTACGTAAATATGTGAAAGACCCGAACCATATTATTGAGTTAGAAGCAGGACGAAATAGCGGAAGATTTGACGTATGAAGAGGTTCTGTTCAAATTTTGGATAAGAAGGAACATATTCTACGCTCCAAGGTTATACCTCAAGTCAAAGTTTTGTGGAGGAACCACGATGTTGAGGAAATGACTTGGGAGTTAGAATCGAAATGAAATCAAGGAATCCTTACCTCTTCGACATACCGTATCGTACCCTAATTTCGAGGGCGAAATTTCATAAGAAGGGAGGTTGTAAGACCCCAACTTTTATAAATAAAGATGAATTTTCTATAAATATTATTTTTGAATATTATGGAATAAATTTGATATAATGTTATAGTTGTGGGTAATATTTATAAATTTTTGCAAAGTATGCAAGTTGTTATAAAATATTCGTTTGGTGGGGAATATTCTTTTTGTTAGGGAATATTCATACAATGGCTCAATCATTGGTGGACCCCCAATGTAATTATTATGGATTGAGAAAACGACAAAAATTTTATAAAAATAACGGTGGAGGTGTTACCGTTAAAAGCATTGAACTACCCGGTGGTAAAAGTACGATGTCTGGCGTGAGTTGCATAGTAAGACACGGCAGATTGATTATTGATGCTTACGTGAGAAGTCACTCGGCTATGCTTTCAATTATTGCTTGATAATTCTTTGCATCATATCTCTTATATTATTGATTCAATTATTGTCACAGTATAAATATCTGTATAATATGTTATAGTATTAAATCAATAATTGAGGCGACAAGTTATAAATGATTAATAATTGTTGAAAGATTAAATATGTGTTGATTAAAAAAAAATGATTTGTGGTAAGTTTGATTATTTTATGGGGGCTCATATGTCATCATCTAAGAGTCTCTTCGTCAATAGTAATTACCTTCGTCAATAGTAATTACCCTTGTGAATAGTATTTACCTTTCAATAGTATTTACCTTCGTTAATAGTAATTACCTTTTACCGAGACGCCGAACCACTTGTCGTTTCACATTACAAAAGCGCCAAACCAATTCGTCAAGCCACTTGCCTTTTCACGGCGGTCTTAGCAAGCTAGAAATCTTCTATAAATAGAGGCCTAGGGCTTCATTATTTTCACTTAATTCATTCAAGCTTATAGAGAGAAAGTATAGAGAGAATAAGAGAGAAAGAAGAAGAGTATTTTGTTACTTTACCGCCGCGAGATTCAATCTCCTACCAAATGTAAGGGGTGTTATTCTTTCTTATTCATGAAGAGAACTGTTGTTATTCCATTGCTTATTATTACATTGGAATAACTTTGATACTGTGATTTACCTATACTTGGTGACATTCTTCTATGATTCTGTTGGAACATCCACATCGTGTGTTTTACAGGACGGATTGGTTAAAATCTTTATTATTCTCATTGGAACATCCTGCTGCGTGTGTTTTACAGGACTGGTTAAAATCTTTATTATTATTTGCTGGAACATCACATGCATGTGTTTTACAAGGACTGGTTAAAATCTTTATTATTCGTTGGAATATCCTATCGTGTGTTTTACACCGGATCTGGTTCCATCTTTATTATTCTCGTTGGAACATCCTGCTTGATTGTGAATTTCACGACTGGTTCCGTTATTTATTATTACATTGGAATAACACATGCGTCATGCGGTCTATCGCATGCATGGTGATTTCTTTTGTTATTCCATTCTTTATTATACCCGGTTGGTTAAAACTTTGACTTCTATACTCCATGAAATTAGTGGAATATCCTTGATATTTGCGTTTCATCCGATATCTTTTCATGAAAATATTCTTACGATCATTCTTGAATTTTACTCTACAAAACAAATATCATATTGATAATTTGGACGTTAATAATTCCCGGATAAAATAATTCTTGAACTTGTTTTATTGAATTCTTATATCATTGTCATCATCCTCATGTTTATATTTTTTTAAAGTCATCTCGTGGCTTTGTAGTGCATAGATGGACTTGGTATGATTATGACCGAGAGACTATTCGATTGTAATCATAACCGTAATGTTACAAATGATGTGGTAAAAATCCTCGATTGGTCAGTAGTGCATTGATGGACGAGTTGTTGGCATGATCATGACCATTAATGAATACACAAATATTCTTGGCCCGTAGTGCGTGAATAATTGTGGTCGTGATACTAAAGAATATCCTTGGTAGTAGTAGTGCGGGGGTGATTCGATGATGTGGAATATTTATTAAAGTTGAGTCTAATTTATAACTTGATGATGAAAAACCTTTTAAAACCTAAAAGATAGTAGACTTTATTTTCTACTTGACTCTTTTAATGGATTGCATATTCACCGCAGTTAAACTGGTTGTCTATTGTATTTTATCAGTTTAACATTGTTGAAGACTATTGATAATTTATTACGCATTATCTTAGTCATAATATTTCTTTCTTGGGCTAGTTGAGCTCACCCTTTCTTTCTTTGTTCTCTTGAGTGAAATGAGAATATATTTGGGACGAGTCGGGAAGCGAGTGATGGTCTGAAGATAGCATTAGTAGTCCTCACTATATACGTGAAATAGTGTGATAATAATTGTAATGAGGAATCCTTTTTTAGTTTATATAATATCTAGTAGATGATATTTGTATTTAAACTCATAGTTTATGTCGTATTGTACACGACAGTTATGTTAGTAAGTTGTATTTAAATTCTGTACCATGTAAGTGGCGACCCAAGATGGGTGATGTATACCTAATTTTGGGGGCGTCACATAATATATTCTAATTATTGTCTAATAAAATAAATAACTTTATAAAAGTATTTTGTTTTATCTAAAAAGATTTTACTATTAGCCTAATAAAACGAATAACTTTATAAAAGTATTCTGTTTTATATAAAAAGATGTTTCTGTTTTATTACGTTAATAATACGAATAAAACAAAACTTCATCATCAACAATAATTGAATAAAATAATGTGAGATACTATGCAGCAACTATTGTAGCAATAATTGAACAAAACTGAGTGACTTCTCTCATAAATATCAATAATCAATACCGTGTGCTATTATGCAACCACGCGTATTACTGTACTTTTACTATTGAGTAGTTCAACAGTATTTAACGGTAAAACTTCTGCCGTTATTTCAATAAAAATATTTTTGTCATTTTTCAATCCGGATAATAATTTACATTGTGGGGTCCACAATGATTTAATTGCCGCATGCGAATATTTCCTGACAAAAAGAATATTTTCCAACCAATCGAATATAATATGACAACTTGCATACTTTGCAAAATTTATAAATATTACCCATAACTATAACGTTATATCCAATCCACACCATAATATAAAAAAAATAATTCGAGAAAATTTAATATTTATTCATAAAATCTGGGGTCTCACAATGACGAAGTTTTATTTTATTCGTATTATTAACGTAATAAAAGCAGAAAAACTTTTTATATAAAACATAATACTTTTATAAAGTTATTCGTTTTATTAGGCTAATAGTAAAATCTTTTTATATAAAGCAGAATACTTTTATAAAGTTATTCATTTTATTAGACAATAATTAGATTATATTATATTTTATTATGCATAGTGTTTGCATAGTGCCTGCATAGTGTTTGCATAGTAAAATCTTTATTAAAGTTATTCGTTTTATTAGATTATAAATAGAATATATTATATTTTATTTAAAAGATTTTGTTTTAAATATGGATCGTCCGATTAAAGTAAATTAATCTGAACCGTTCATGGATTGGTTACTATTCATTCCATTCTTCTATAAATAGAAGCTCATTCCTTCATTATTTCTTACGAATTCACTGAAACTCTAGAAAGAGAAACTATAGAGAGAATTCTTCTTCTATAATCTTGAGCGTATGTCTTTAGAGTTTAAGAAATTTTTGAGCGTAGTATAAGTTTCCTTCGAGTATATCCTCGCCCTACCAATCAGAATACTCTTCTTTTACGGTAAGGGATATTATTTGTTGTACCTGTAAGGTGTATTATTTCTTTTGTATTCATGCATGAAGAGAACTTCTGTTATTCCATCTTTATTATTCTGTTGGAATAACCTATATACGCGGGCTATCATATACTTGGTGATATTCTTCTGTTATTCCATTTCTTGTTATTATGTTGGAATAACCTGTATATGCAAAGTACTGCATATATGGTGATATTCTTCTGTTATTCCTTTCCTTATTATTATGTTGGAATAACCTATAAATGCAAAGTACTGCATACATGGTAAAATTCTTCTATTATTCCATTCTTTACTATTCTGTCGAAATATCCTATCTGTGCTTTACGCTGGACCTGGTTCCATTATTTATTATTCCGCATTTATTATTCTGTTGGAATATCCTGTCGATGTGAATTTCACCTGACCTGGTTCCGTTATTCATTATTATGTTGGGAATAACCTATCTGTGTAGTCTCTATCGCATGCATGGTGAATTCTTCTGTTATTTCATTCTTTATTATTCTGTTGGAATAACCTGTCTATGTGGATTGCCACATGCATGGTGAATGATCATTTGTATTCATTCCTTATTAAATTGTGGAAAATATCTGTTTACGTTGATTATGATGAGAGTCATAATAAAAGCATTGGATTGATAAAAATCATGGGTATATGAAGTATTAGTAAGTGTTATGATGAATTATATTGGTTATTATGTGAAAACATGAAAGTTTCTTAGAAATCACAAAGGGTTGAAAAATCAGATTTTGGTAAAAACGTAACATGAAATTCAATTGACCATATCTCCTATTATATTTTTAATTTTTGAGTGTGGTCAAGTCCTAGAGTTAGATCTATGAGTTACCTAACTTATCCAAGTGAAATCACTGGAAAAGGTGTTGTAGATTTTTGTGTGGATTGATTTTAGTAAAGGGGTCGGAAACTGAAAATTTCCAAAAAGTTGCTGCCATGATTTTAGAGGGGCTGTTTCGGCCACTTAAATTATGAGAAAAATTACGGCCTTTTGGGACATGAAAGTATACGGTATAAAGTACCTCCTGTCCAAAAATGAGCTCATTCCGACTTAAAATGAGCAAGTTATGACCATTTCAATATTTAAGTTTTTTTGACGAAAAACGCTATAACCGGAGTTCTATAACTCCGATGACCATGAAATTTAAACTGGAAACTCACGTTAACATGTGTAAGATTCTTCCAAGATTTGGGAATTTTTGGAGTTAAACTTGAGGTAACTAACTTAAGGAATTAATTGGAAATTGATTTTTGAAAAATAGTAAATAAATTTTATAAATTCCGAGAAAAACATATGTTCATTATGGGACTATATTATGCTAAATACCAGAAAAGAAATATTTTTGGGACTAATTTGATATTTTTCATGAAAATAGTTTAGTTACGAATATATGAGTTAAATATGTTATGTGAAGTAACAAAGTTGGAAGATAGGATTTTATGGCTTGGAAATCCTATATAAGGTATATGTAGATTGTTGATAAGGGATTTGATCATTGGTGATAAAATCTTATGAATATGATATTTTAAATGATTAAATGCATTATTTGATAAAGTGTAAACAATTGAAATAAATTGTGTATAAGTTTAAGACGTGATTAAAATATTGTTATGATATTAATAATATTAGATTATGAATTTATTATGTGATTGATAATATTAGGATAAAATTAAAGTCTTTAATATTATCCTTGTTTTAGTTTGATTAATGCTTATATCATTGTCATCATCCTCATGCATATATGGTGATGAAAGTTATCTTTGGCTTACGTGCGAAGATGGACTGTTGTTTATTGAATTATATATCTTTGGCTTACGTACAAAGATGGATTGTTGGTTATTGGTTTTATTGTTGTATATCTTTGGCTTACGGGCAGAGATGAACTTGGTATAATTATGACCAGAGATTATTCGGTATAGTCATGACCATTGATGATTTAATGAATATCCTTGGCCCGTAGTTCAGGGATGGTTCGATGATGTGGTTTATTTATTAAGCTGAGTCTTAGCGATAAAAACTGATGAAAATATTTTTAAACCATATAAGATAGTAGATTTTATTCTCTACTTGACTCTTCTAATGAATTGCTTGTTCCGCTGCAGTTAAACTTGATGTCTATTTTATTTTATCAGTTTAACATTGTTGAAGACTAATGATAATTTATTCTGCGTTATCTTAGTCATAATATTTCTTACTGGGCTAGTTGAGCTCACCCTTTCCTTCACTACTCTCTTCAGGAAATAAGAATATAGCTGGGACGAGTCGGAGAACGGAGTGACGGTCCAGATGATAGCATTAGTAGTCCTCACTATTCTATTAAATAGTGTGACAATAAATGTAACGAGGACTGAATTTGAGTTTGTATACTGTCTATGAGGACTCCATTGAGTATGGATATTGTCTAGAAGGCAGTATTCTTGTTTAAACTCTCAGTTTATGTTTCGTCGTATTGTACACGACAAGTTGTATTATTAAGTTGTATTTTGTATTTTTGTACCATGTATTTGGCTACTCAAGATGGGTGATGTATACCTAATTTTGGGGGCATCACACTCACCGTCCGCATCATCATCAACATTATTGTCTTCATCTTCTCAACATATCCATCATCTTCATCATTCAGCGACTGCAACAGTGATCCTCCATAATTAAGCACAAAATCTTTTATTCATCACCATTAATATAACTCAAGTTCAACTCCTTATCTGCACTCTCTTTATTCCTCACAAGCATGCATCAACTAATCAACTAATTCTCTCTACCTTTGAATCCAATCAAACTAGCTCTTGATACCACTTGTTGAAAATTCAGTCAATGCAACTAAACAATAAAAAATAAAGATAGCGAACAATCACGGGTCAAACTCCAAATTTCTATTATATCAATAATAATGGGTTACAATAATCTTCCCAAATTTTACACTCTAAAACTTGAGGTTATATACACAAATCTCCACGATAAAACTTTTTGTACGGAATAAAAGTTACAAAACTCTTTCTCCCGCAATACAACTTTCTTACACGGAATATTAAAAACTGCAAAAAGCCTCTCCTTGCACAAACACAAAACTCACTCGCACCATCTCTCAACTCTTAGGATGTTACATGATTTTTGGTTGTTTTACACTTCAACAACTAAGGTTGTGTTTGATAAAATTAGTTGTTAAGATCTGAATAGTTTAGACATTTGAATAATATAGAGTATCTAAATAGAATTGTATCTGAATGAAAAATATTGTTTGATAATTATTTTTTCAAAATGTCTGAATTACATGTTTTTACTATTTTAACCCCTTCTTTCTTCTTCTTCTTCTTCTTCTTCTTCTTCTTCTTCCCCCATCCGGGCCATCCCCGCCCCGCCCCGCCCCACCCCACCCCACCTTTCCTCCCTTCTCCCGCCCGCCCCCACCCTCCTTCCTCCCCCCGCCCCACCCACCTCCTCCCTGCCTTCCACGCCCACGCCCACCCCTCCCCACCTCCCCTCCCCCCCCTCCCCCAGATCTGGTGGTCTGGTAATATTGAAGATTTGATCTGGTGGTGGTGGTGGTGGTCTGGTAATATTGAAAATTGATAATATTGAAGAGGGTATTTGTGTCTAAAAAATAACAAAGTCATTAAAAGGCATGTCTGAATAATTTAGATTTGATTTTTTATCTCAACCATTTAGAGGTATTCAGAGTTAACAAAAAAAAATAAATAACAACATTTACCCTCTTAGCGAATAAGAGGTGATCTATTAAGATCTCTTAAGAGATAAACAAACATCACCTAAGTATAAGACTATTTATACCCACAAATCTCCTCTTCTTATTCAAAATATGACATTTCCAAAATAAAACTCGTACTATAGTAAATAAATTCATTTCCAAAATAATACTCCTATAGAAAATATGATTTTTCATTTTCACAACAACACTTCTTTTCTAAATAGAATTCAAGAAGTATCCCAATAATTTTTTAATATATATTTAGCGACACAAATTTACATGAAGTGACATAATACAAATTATTGTAAATAATTGTATTATTAGAATTATCAATAAAAATAATATTTATGTTAGTAAAGTATACATTAAAGAAATTTCGTAATAAAAATATAACGGAGGATATCCTTGCTCGTATTCATCGGCGGATCTACATATAGGGCAAATGGGGCACTGCGTATGCTCAATTTTTTTTTAGGTATAATGAGAGGAGCCAAAAATAAAATTTAATAAATTTAAAGGAGCAAATTTATAAAAAAGTTAAACTTAGATGGAAAAAAAAACTTGAACTACTACTCTAAAAAAATTAAACACACATAATGTATTCAAATTCTAGCTCTCTACTTCGCTAAACTTCAACCCAAAAAAATCTACCCCGAATTGATCCTGAATCCGCCCCTGCCCGCATTTGACCATCTTGCCTAATGCCTATACATCCGTCTGCGTACTTATCATCGACACTGTGAGCAACAATATTAATATATGAATTTGATCCAAAAGCCGGAATTATATTCCTCATATATATAATAATAAGATCTTCCTAAGCGTCCTTAAATATTTATGTCCCAAATCATTAAACAAATAAAGTGACAACACTCCTTTTGTTTGTCTGTTATGAAAGTTAGCTCATGTTCATCAGATAACTCATGATCTTTTAACAATATTTCATTAAATCATGTCCATGATTCAGTATTCATAACTTCCACCAAAAGAAAAGGTAATAAAGGAAGAGGGAAGAAAAAAGGGTTTAAAAAATGAATCTCTTTTAGAGGGAGACTTTCAAAGGAGAAATGAGATTGTGCTTAGAGCAGTACTAGAAGATTGCTGGAACTTCGGGCTCTGCTTGGAAATAGTGAAGAGCAGGAAGAGGAAGCACACAGTAAGCTACAAAAAAATCATTAGTTGTACCTGAAAATCTGCTAAAGCAATAGTAAGGAAATAACATAAAGAAGGGGATTGGTACTTTGAAATTGATAGCATATATGTAAATATAGCAATAATCTTTAATTATCTTTTGTGTATGTAAATATATGCTATCAGAAATAGATTTTGTCTTCAAGAAACTAAGTGTAGAGGTGTCTAAACAAGAAAGAATAGATCACTGATTATGGAAAGACTGACTTTGTTCTGTTGGCATGATTTTGTAGAATATGCGCAAATTTTGGTACAATATAGGTGGGTCTGGCTGGTTTGATGTGAGATTTTAAGTTGGTGGAACATGGAAGTGGGGTTAAGTTAAATTCGGTGGAAAATTTGATTCTAATGTATAATTTCTCTAGCAATAGATAAATCCAAAAATAATTTAACATTGTCTTAGCTAATCAGCTTAAAACTTCTGATCTTTGTGGGAGGCCAGAAACATGAGGTTTTCTCAAAAGTAAATCATCTGCTGGGAAGAAGACAGTGGACAACATCAAGCATAAAGTTTTTAGTTGGGGCCTAGTCCAATTTAATGGAGTTGGAGTTTACAGCCACAAATGGAGCATGGAAGTCATGGTTGGGTATTTGATAGTTGATTAACTCATTTTGTACTTATATATATATATATATATATATATATATATATATATATATATATATATAAATCATAAGGTCTCTAAAGCTCTTTAGAGAAGAAACTAAATAAAAAACAAAGTAAATAAATAAAACATAAATGGTAAGAAGACAAAATTAAAAACCAAATCATAACTTGTACAAAAAAATTAATTACAAAATAACAACAAATTAAATCAAAGAAATCTATTAGATTGTTTCTCTTTCTTCTTATCCTTCCTTTTCTTCTTCTTATTCTTAGAGCTATCGCGCGTCATTAATAGACTTCTCTCTCTTCTTCCTCTTCTTCTTCTCTTTCTCTCTCCTTTTCTCCTTCTCCTTCTCCTTTTCGACTTATCTTTCTCGAGCTTCTATTGTTGTGTTTTCTTTTGTGACTTCCGTCATCAAATCCGGATCCTGACTCGGATTGGGATTCATATATATCATCACCAACATCATTTATTTTCCTTTTAGATTTGTGCAGTACTCTGTTAGAAGAAACTCCATTTTGTGTTTGTTTTTCTTCTTCGGGAGATTTGTTTCTGTCTTACGCCATTTCGGTGGGTTTCAAAAGTGTAAGGTTTTAAGCCCAGAAAAACCCAATGTTAATATTTATTTTATTATTTTAATAATAAATTTTAATTTCATTTTGCATAATTAAATGTGTCATAAATTTTGTCCATAATTATACATTTTATAATTTATGTATATGAAGGAGTGTCATATACAAAAGACATAAATTATATGTTATGTATAGTTAAAGAAATATATTGTTCTCAATCTTAGATGGAAATGGACAAACTATTCTAGTAGATTGTAATACACTTGATTGGATGATTTGTCTTAGTCATGTAAAATGAAGACTTTAATTTAGTGTATTGGTGTATTTTTGAAATATATAGAACTGGATCGTTACGAAAAACTATTTGTTAAATCTTTGTTATTATAAATAATTTTTTAATTATTATTAATGTGCAATTACTCTTAATGTTGAGAGAATAATGAAATTAATTTTATGATGTATGTCACTTTAATATATTAAAGAGTGATATTTTAAATGCAATCAATACCTCAATATGTTGGGTGATATATGTTATGAAATTAGGAAAATATATTTTCAAGATGGAATTCTACAATTAAATTATAATATTCCCTTGATATAATTTATTGGTTGATCACCAGAATCTTGGCCAAGTATTTTAGTAATTCAAATTACTAAAGTATTAATTTAATTTATTAAATTAATGTGTGATCAAAAGTTTATAAATTATGTAGTCTCAAGGATATAAGTAGTAAACGTAGTGGATTAACAGTTTTATTCCTACACGCGTTTATGGATATTATTGTAGAGGAGTATTTTGCAAGATACTAATAGTGGAAGGATTTAATTAATTAATTTTAATTCTATTAATTCTATAGTGCAATTATAACTATTTAGTGGAATTAGTTATAATTAATATAATTCTAATTGATTAAAGAGTTAATCAGAAATTAGTATTATATTGGAGCTAAAATTGTAGAATCCTTCTTGATCCCCTCTCTAGCCCTTATTAAGATATAACAAAATAGCACGATAAAATATATCAGAAAAGTTTTCAAATTATCCTGATAAATATCAGAGAGTTGAGGACTCTATATATTATATCACTTTGCAGTATTTTGAGCCCACTCTCAGAAAAGTACGTAATATCAAAAATAAGGGTCATAGGGAGGAAGATCTGGAGGGAGGAAAAGGCTTCATCAGAATAAAAAGAAATTCTCCATTGTGCTACAACCAAGCACGAGGTATGTAATATAATTTATTTAATTTTTCGATTATGCTAAATTATGAGAAAGATTTTTGGATAATAATTTTTAAAAGTAAAAATTATTAATTTATTTGGAAATCGTTTCCTACAAAAAGTTTATATTACCAATTTTTAGGCAGCTAATTTTTGCATTGTACGGTAATTGCTTGGGAACTCGGGACTTACTTGAGATATACACATGGGAAAGGGACAATGGCAGTGGAGGAGGAGGAAGAATAAAGGAGATCTGGGATTTGAGGGTTTCATATTTGAATGTTCAATGAATGGTGAATAATGTTTAAGTAATTGGTGTTTTGATATTGTATTTTAATTTATAATAATTATTTGGAGTGTATATACTCTTATAAAATCATAATACATGTATACCTACATTTAAAACGTATAATACCTAAAAATCGTACACAAATACTATATATGACAAAAAAAGAGAGACACGTGGCAATCTCCGACGAGAAATTTAGTCGGATCGGTCAAAAGGGAACACAATTGTTGTTTTGAAATACTTAGAAGTATTATTTGACGATTTTCAAACTTTGAGGAACAAATTGCTTTTCGGTCTAACTTAGGGGACAATTTTGTCATTAGCCCTTTAAATTATAAACGAGTATGTATGATGTTTATTACTAAAAATTTTGTTAATTTGCCGATCAAAAAAAATAAATTTTAAATGTGTGATTCTTCGCTTTATGACTTATTGCAATATATCAACAATCCTCTTTTTGTTATAAAATTATGGATGTCTAGATTCATATAATGAATGTCTAGATACATTCTCCTTATCTTTGATTGTAACTCCCATGTCCATTTAGTTTTGAAACTCATGTCCTTTGAATTTTGTAACCTCCTAGTATTTATGTTCTTATATCTATAAATAAGAGCATTGTAAAGAGATTGATATATACAAAAGATTATGAGAATACTTTCTTTCTTCTAATCATATTTGTTCTTAATTTTAGTAATATTTTATAACACGTTATCAGCACGAATTGTTCTTTACTTTTGTCTTGTAGTAGATAATCATATTTGGTTTGTTGATAAGAAGAAGAAAAAAAATAATGGAGCTTGAACTTTTAGCTTACCTTGAGTAGTTAGAATGGACTCAGTTTTCATGGTAATTTAGCAGCAACAGTGTAAGTATGGTTCATACTACTTGTCTTATTATTTGATTTTAAATTTCTGTATGGAAATGATATTTTTGTTTCTGAAATTTATCCCATATCACTTTATTTCAATCTATATATGCATCATTTCCTGAGCTACTTATTATCAGGTTTCTATTTGATCTTGTAATTAACACAAATGTCACGTTTCTGGTAGCCACTCTTCTCATTAAACTTTGAAAAATTGGTGCACCGCAATATTAACATCGATGCTAGCTGGTAGTTGACGAGGATCAAAGTTATAGTAATTGCGCATATGTGAATGACTGACTGACTTCCCTATCAGACCCATTACATTGAGAAGAAAGTAGTAGAAAATTTTGGAACCCAAATGTTGATTTTTATTTTTTAGGACCGTTTAAAAATGTGACGTTCAGTTCAGAGAGGTTTAACACATACCGTACGTCCTATCGTCGACTGATATACGTATAAGTTGCATTTTCTGCTCATCTTCTTTATTTTATGTCAAAGTCTAATATACATACGTATACGATATTTTTGATAGAAAAATTATGTCTCTGCTCCTAGAGTTAATTAATTTGTTTGCAGCATATATATGGTGTCTAGTCAAATCAAGATAACGCCAAAAATAATGATACAAATATCCAATTATATACGTATAATATACGTATACGTATTGTTTCATTACAATTAAATTTGATATACATATAATCATTTTGTTTAACAATAGACGTGTGAGACAATAATAATAATGGACAACTCTGAAGTTTCTGAGAATACAAATTACGTAAGTACACTACTTTTGTGATGTAGTAGTATTAACAAATAATCGTTCCACTTCTCAATTCTCCCACTTTGAAAGTGACTAGAGAAGGGTAAATATTTTTATTGTCTTCTTATAAATTTATACTTAGTTATTTAATTTCTTACGTATTTATATATTTATATAGATGTCAAATCTTATAAATTTGAATTTGTTGCCCTTGATTTATATCGAGCAAGAATTATTTGTAATGGAATCTTGATGCTGACATTCATATAAAGGCAAAGAACCTTGGAGATACAATTAAAGTTGGCAATCATGCATCCCTACAGGATCATGCAAAATTAATGATTTTTATTCGCTATCATCTCCATGAAAAATTAAAAGTTGAGTACATTACAGTGAAAGACTCACTTGTCTTATGAAATGATTTAAAGGAAAATTTTTAAAAGCTCATTATAACTGGTTGCACCTGAAGTTGCAAGATTTTAAAAGTGTTGAGTGAAAAACACTGATGAAGACATGTTAGAGAAAATATTTATTATATTTCATGCCTCGAATATGCTCCTGCAGTAGCAATATTGAGAGCGTAAATTTACAAAATATTTCCTGAAGCGATAAAGGAAACTATGTTTCCAGAAGTGAAATTATGTCTTCTAGTAGCTGTACAAAATAATAAGTTTTTGCTGAAAAACCAACAAGCTCGCTCGACCGATTCTATTACATTCCCTGAAGTGAATGGAACCTCATTTGATAATCATAGAGGAAATTATGATTGTGATAGTGGACGTGAAAGGAACAATCAATATAGAAAAGGGAATGTACATGTCGTACTCCTAAATATTTGGTAGATTTGTACCAAGACTGTGAGACCCCAGATTTTATGAATAAAGATTTAAATTTCTCGAAATATTTTTTTTAATATTATGGTGTGGATTTGATATAATGTTATACTTGGGGGCAATATTTATAAATTTTGCAAAGTAAGCAAGTGGTTATATAATATTCGATTGGTAGGAGAATATTCGTTTAACGAGGAATATTAAATAACCAAGACAATCATTGGTGGACCTCACAACGGAATTATTATCGGATTGAGAAACGATAAATATACTTTATGAAAATAACGGCGGAAGTTTTACTGTTAAGCTGTTGAACTACCGGTAGTAGTAAAAGTACAAGAATGTCGCGTGGTTGCGTAGTAGCACACGGTATTGATTATTGATGCTTACGTGAGAAGTCACTCGGTTATACTCAATTATTACATAAAGAATTGTTGCATCATCTCTCTCATATTATTGATTCGATTATTGTCATAGTATCATCTGCATAAAATGTTTTTTTATTAAATCAATACTTGAGACGACAAAGTTATTCATATTATAAATTGCAATATTTAAAATGTCTAGAAGTTCTGTCAAGGAGAGGTTTAGTCACCTGGTTGACAAATATTGTGAGTTATAATATTAGTGATGAATGTTGTTCGGAGTTGAATTTGGAGACGCAGACGTGATATTTGAGTCCGGAACGACGAAATTAGTAAAAATAGTCTATAAACACAAAATTTTCCGAGCTTCACTATTTGGTCAAAAAAGTCAACAGTTGACTTTTTCGGGAAAAGTCAAACTTCAAAATTTCAAAATTTATATTTTTGATAAAAATAATTTCATTATGTTGAAATTATTTGTGTTAGTAAAAATTGACATTTATTCCGATGATAATTGATGTCTAGGGGTTATATTGATAAATCGGGTAATTTATCGGATAAATGAGCAATTAATTACTACTAAGTCACATGCTTATATAAATATTTGTTCACATATGTGTACTATTGAATTACATTATTTACTATTAGGGGAGTTGGTGCAAGATTGATAATACTTGCATGACTAAGTTAAAAATGGAGGTATAGATGGAGGTACTATACTGTAGTTCGTATTTTTCACATGATTATACTATTGATTCACATTATTTACTATTAAGGGAGTAGGTGCAAGATTGATTATACTTGCAGGACTAAATTAAAAATGAAAGAAAAGTTGGAGGTATCAGATCTGTAATTTTTGAGCCCCAAAACGTGCAATTATCGAAACTATATTTTCCTATAAATAGAAGCTCATTCTTCCTTCATTTCTCACCAATTCACAAAAGCTTTAGAGCGATTATTATAGAGAGAAATTATAGAAAGAAGAAGAGAAGTCTGCTACCTCACTATTCCAAAGATCCAGCTTTTTCTAAGGTAGGAGTATTATTTCTTTCTTATCCATGAAGAGAACTTCATTATTCCATTCTTTATTATTCATTGGAATAACTCAGATATGCTGCTACCCTATACTTGGTGAAATTCTTACATTGTTCCATTCTTTATCATTACGTTGGAACATCCACATCACGTGTGTTCTACATGGGACTGGTTAAAATCTTTATTATTCATTGGAATATCATGTCATGCGCTTTCTACCGGACTGATTCCGCCTTCTTTATTATTCATTGGAATATCCTATCGTGTTATTACATTTGGAATATCCTGCTCATGCATTTTACGCATTGGACTGATTAGTCTTTATTATTTTGTTGAATATATCACATGCATGCGTTTTTACGGACTGATTCTCATTATTTATTATTCATTGGAATAACTCGCCTGCTGGTCTATCGCATGCCTAGTGATTTCTTTTGTTATTCCATTCCTTATTATACTCAGTTGGTTAAAGTTTTGACTTCTATACTCCATGAAATTAGTGGAATATCCTTGATATTTGCGCTTCATCCAGTATCTTTTCATGGAAATATTCTTCTGAGCATTCTTGAATTTTACTCTACAAAGCAGTATCATGTTGACAATTTGGACGTTATTAGTTCCTGGATAAAATAATTCTTGAACTTGTTTTATTGAATTCTTATATCATTGTCATCATCCTTATGTTTATATTTTGTTGAAAGTCATCTGTGGCCTATAGTGCATAGATGGACTTGGTATGATTATGACCAGGGATTATTCGAGTGTAATCATGACCGTAATGTTACAAATGATGTGGAAAAAGTCCTCATTGGTCCGTAATGCATTGATGGACAGTTGTTGGCATGATCATGACCATTATTGAATACACAAATATTCTTGGCCCGTAGTGCATGGATAATTGTGGTCGTGATACTAAAGAATATCCTTGGCCGTAGTGCAGGGGTGATTCGATGATGTGAATTATTTATTAAAGCCGAGTCCCAAATGATAAAAGTGATGAAAAACTTTTTAAATCATAAAAGATAGTAGATTTTATTCTCTACTGACTCTTTTAATGGATTGCTTGTTCATGCAGTTAAACTTGATGGTTGTTATATTGTATCGGTTTAACATTTGTTGAAGGCTAACGATAATATATTATGCATTATCTTAGTCATAATATTTTCTCTTGGGCTAGTTGAGCTCACCCTTTTACTTTTATTGTTCTCTTTAGGAAATGAGCGTGGCGAGGGGACTAGTCGAGGAGCGGAGTGACGGACGAGATAATGATAGCATTAGTAGTCCTCACTATTCGTGAAATAGTGTGATAATAATTGTAATGAGGACTCCTTTTGAGTTTGTATAATCTCTAGTAGACAATATTTGTATTCAAACTCACAGCTTATGTTTTGTCGTATTGTACACGACAGTTGTATTATTAAGTTGTATTTGAGTTTATGTACCATGTAAGTGGCGACCTAAGATGGGTGACGTATACCTAATTTTGGGGGCGTCACAAAGACTCCATAAAAGAAAAGGAAATGGAATTGAAATAAACTTTATTGATCATAATGATCCTGAAGATCCCATGAATTATTTTGACTTTCAAATGGAATGGAAATAACTAATTTTGATATCTATGGTTTCCTTAATGATATGTTGATAGAAATGTTCATACCAATTAATTATTTTTATTTCATTATAATAAGTATTTGTTTATTATATGTTTTATTTATGTTTCAAGTAATAAAGTTAAATTTATGTTTTGCATATATGAAGTTGTATGGGCAGAAGCTCATCAAACTTTAAAGGCTCTAGAAGAACAATTATTCATCAAACATAATTGAAGACTATTGAAGAGTGATTATTCATCAAATTTAATTAAAGTCTCTGGAAGAGCGATTATAATGTTTTCAAAGGGAACAAAACTTTGTATTGATGATTCTTTATATTCTTCTGAGACAAGCAGAAATTTGCTCAGTTTTAAGGATATACGTTATAATGGTTATCATATTGAAACCAATATTGAAGGCAGTGAAGAATTTCTTTATATTACTTCAATAGTATCGAGCCAAAAGCTCATATTAAAAAAAATTGTATATTTTCTCTTCTGGGATATATTATACTAAAATGAGAATAGTTGAAACAAATTTTGTAATACACCAGAAGTATGCAATACACCATAAGTGTTCGGATCCAAATATTTTTATGTCTTGACATGATCATCTAGGATCAATAATGATCATTGAATTATTGAAAACTCCTATGAACATCCCTTAAAGAACCAGAAGATTCTTTTACCTATTGATTATATCAAAGTAAATTAATTACCAATATATGCTTGGGGTCATGCTATTCATAACCTCAATAAGTGATATTTTTTTAAGGTATATTTTGAGGATTGTTATTTTAATGAAACAGTCTTCCCGCCATTTGGGGGATAAAAGTCGTTGCCTGAAGCACGACGTGAGATCATTGCCTGAAGCACAACGAGAGATTAATTGGAATGTTTCAACGTTATTTAATCTTGATCCTTATACAAATCAATATGAACTAGAAGTTCAAAGGATAATTCATTTGCAATGAATTGCAAATCAATTACCAGAATTATTCACCGATAATAAGAAAATAGTGATATCTCACATTCTAAAACATTAATACTCTAGAGAGATTGAAGTCCACAGTAGGACAATCGATTAATCTGTTGAAAAATTGAATTAAAACCACACCTAAAGCGTGGAAGATCTAGCGGTGTTAAAAAAAATTCCCAGAAGAAGAAAGTACAAGAAAAACAAGTTGAAGCCTATAAAGAGGCTATACCCATGAAACAGGCTACAAAATTTATCAATATATCCAAAATTTATGAACAAAAATCTCCTGTAAATAAAACTCTTGAAGAGTTATTCCCTGAAGAGGATGAGTTATCCCCTAAAGAGGATCAGGTACCTGAAAATAACGAGATCTCGATACATTATGTATATACATGAGACGTATATATTGGATAGAAATAAAATCGTTGTCGACAATATATTTTCATATAAATTTGTTATGGATATTACCAGAAGTAATGATCATATATATGAATCACAAATCGTTGATGAATGTAGAAATATTTGGCCAATGTGGAAAGAGGCGATTCAAGTAGAATTAAATTCACTAAGTAAATGTGAAGTTTTTGGACCTGTAGTCCGAACACCTAAAGGTGTAATGTCTGTTGAATACAAATGGGTATTTGTACGAAATAAGAAAAATAAAATTATATGGTACAAAGCGCAACTTGTATCACAAGGTTTCTTCGCAGAGACATGGTATGAAGAAACATATGTTCCTGTAATGGACACAATTACATTCATATTTTTAATTAGCTTGGTAGAAAGAGAAATTAATGGATGTTGTTACATCATATCTGTATGGATAATTATATAATTATATCTACATGAAAATTCCTGAAGGATATAAAATGCCTGAAGCATATAATTCTACATCTCAAAACATGTATTCTATTAAGCTACAAAGATCTTTATATAGGTTAAAGCAATCCAGATGCATATTGTGGTATAATCGCCTGAGTGGATATCTTTTGAAAGAAGGATTTGAGAATAATCCAATTTGTGCATGCATTTTTATCAAAAGATCATAATCTGGATTTGTTATTATTATTGTATTTATTGATGAAAGATCTTGCTCCATAAGAGTCGACTAAAACAACAACTAATTTAAGATGAAAGATATTGGTAAGCCAAATTTTTATCTTGGCCTACAAATTGAACTATGGAATTCTTGTTCATCAATCAACATACACAGAAAAAGTCCTGAAGTAACTTTACATGGATAATGTTAATCCTTTGAGTACTCCAATGATGGGTTGGTCACTTGATATCAAGAAATATCCATTTTGACCACAAGAAAATGATTAATAAACTTTTGGTCTTGAAGTACCATATCTTTGTGAAATTGGTGTTTTGATCTTGAAGTACTATATCTTAATGTAATTGGTACTTTGATGTATCTTGCAAATTTGACAAGACCTGATATAACATTTGCAGTTAACTTACTAGCAATGTATAGTTATGCACAAACTCGAAGATATTGTAATGAAATTAAACATATTTTACGTGAGACTATTGATTTGAGATTATTTAATCCAAATGGTGATAGAACCAAGCATATTGCACCAAAATTATTTTATACACATGAGCCCCAAAAGAATAGCAATATTGATCATGTGATAATGTAGTTGATATATTCATTAAGTCATTACCAACTATGATTTTGAAGAAGATGGTGCACAATATTGGCATACTTCGACTTAATGATATTTTTACCATGAACAATGAAAATTCTATGTTCTTATGAAGGGGAGTAAAAAGGATATGTGCTGATTGTACTCTTTTTCCTTCGCTAAGGTTTTTTTCCACTGGCTTTTCCTTTGCAAGGTTTTAATGAGGCAATCCCAAGGCACTACAAGTTATACAAGAATATTGTACTCTTTTCATTCGCCAAATTTTTTCCCACTGGGTTTTTATTTGGTAAGGTTTTTAACGAGGCATATTCTTAGAAAATTGCTACAAAAGAACTCCATCCATTCTGTATGAAGACAATGCTGCATGTGTAGCTCAATTAAAAGGAGGATACATCAAAGGAGATAGATAAAACATATCTCACCGAAATTCTTTTTCACACATGACCTTGATAAGTGTGGTGACATTGATGTTCAACAAATTCGATCAAAAGATAATCTAGCAGATTTATTCACCAAAGTATTACTAACTGCAACGTTTGAAGGATTGCGTCACAATATTGGAATGCGACAGCTGAAGGACTTAAGGATATATTCATGAGGGGGAGCTAATACGCACTGCACTCTTTTTCCCTTAACCAAGGTTTTTTCCCATTGGGTTTTTCCTGGTAAGGTTTTTAATGAGGCAGATTTCAGTGCGTATAGCTATACAATAGACATCCAAGGGGAAGTGTTATAAAATTATGGATGTCTAGATTCATATAATGAATGTCTAGATACATTCTCCTTATCTTTGATTGTAACTCCCATGTCCATTTAGTTTTGAAACTCATGTCCTTTGAATTTTGTAACCTCCTAGTATTTATGTTCTTATATCTATAAATAAGAGCATTGTAAAGTGATTGATATATACAAAAGATTATGAGAATACTTTCTTTCTTCTAATCATATTTGTTCTTGATTTTAGTAATATTTTATAACACCTTTTACATATATCTATAGCAAGCAGCCAAAGTATAGAATCTATTTGAATATATGGATGATCTCTAGCTTCATCTCCTATTTTAAGTTTGACTTATGAGAAAAAAGACAATAATAATAAAAAAAAAAATGCCTTGCCTTTGCTTCACCACTTTAGAGGGGTTTAGGAATATATATATATATATATGTGTGTGTGTGTGTGTGTGTGTGTGTGTGTGTGTGTGTGTGTGAATAAAAAGTATCTTAGATCGATCTTAGGCCACTTTCAATATAATTAACATCGTTTGATCGTTAACTTAATAATCTAACCGTACGAATGTAATAAGCATGCAAAATATGAGATTATGTAAAATTTCATTTGATTTAAGTCATTAGAATAGTATTGTTATAATAAAATAAATAATTTGTATATAAGTATATATTTCGACAACTCAAATTTTTGTTACTTCTATTGTTATAAGGTTGTCAATTCATAACTTCAAAACAAACGAAATTTTACATAATCTCATATTTTTACATGCTCATATATCTGTACGGTTAGATTATTAAATTGACGATCAAATTATGTTGTATTAGATCGATCTAATATGTCTTTTACTCTCTCTCTATATATAATTAATTTGTGCTAATCACTTAGCTTATCTCTTGCTTAGCCCTTAAGATTACTTGCTCCTTACTTCCTTTACTTATTCATTAAGTTTACTTGGTCCTTACTTATTTTACCCTTAACTTTAAACTTTTATCAATTTAACTATTTACTAAATAGAAAAAATGAATACTTTTATTTCATAAAATTCGGGGTCTTACAATCTCCCCTCCTTAGAGCATTCACAACAGTTTCCCCAATAGACTCTATATCTCCATATTTGAAGAATATATCAATAAATCAGTATCCAACAATTTCCTTATCCTTATATAATTCTCAATTTTAATCCCTATATATGATTTGACTCCTCAGGGTGAGAGAATCAAAAGAGCGTTCCCTATTTATGTAAAATAACATTTCACATCCTATTTATTGCGATTTTATGTTGGTTAAAGGATCTTATCTCACTTAATTGCTGATTTGGGTATATATGCCTATCAAATTGACTCATTTTTATTTTTTAAACAGAGGATTTAGAGAAGAAAGAGAACTATAAAAAAATTAAAAATCAGTCGAATTTTTATTTTGGTCATTTTTGTAAAAAATATTACTACTAATTATAAATTTTATTATTTTATAATTAAAATAATGTTGTTTTAGTTCGCATAAACACATAATGATCGTTGCACATTTTGATTTCTAGTAATATCTATTTTTAAATTAAAATAATTACAATTTTTAAATTCAAACAACAATTACTTTTAAATAAAAAATAGTTATAACATTCAAAACATGATTTAACTGTTGGAACTTTCAAATTTTAACTTTTAAATTTCAAAATTTAATATTTAAGGAATTAATATAAAGAACATGTTGGGTACATAGTGAAAAAATTGAATCCCTATCCCATAGAATGGCCCAATAACACTGCAAAGTAGGGATAGAGATAAGAAAACTGTTGTGAATGCTCTAACAGTTTTATCTAGCTAATTGTGTGTGAAATGGGTGATTCACCTATTTTTTTGTGGCATATCATCAATCACTCAAGGTGCTTCGAACTAACTTACCATCCAAAATTTAATTTTATATAATAAGAAAAATAGCCGCTCTTGTAAATCAAATGAAAATCATATATTTCACCTCAAGTGCAACATATACACCTCAACAAAATGGTTTAGCAGAAAGAAAAAATCGTATATATATTTCATGATATGATTAATTGTATGTTAAATCATGTTTGTTTAATTTGCCAAATAATTTATGGGGTGAGGCACTTCTAACTGCTTGTCATATTTAAAATAGGATTCCTAGTACTGTAATTAAAACTAGTCCTTATGAAATATGGAAAGGCAAGAGACCTAACATAAATTATTTTAAAGTGTGGGGGTGTATAGCTTATTTTCGAGTTCCTGATCCTAAAAGGACTAAGTTAGGAGCTAGAGCTATTAGAAGTATATTTATTAGATATGTTGAAAATAGTAAAGCATACATGTTTCTTGATTTAGAATCTAATGTTATAACTAAGTCAAAGGATGTGAAATTTTTTGAAAATAAATTCTCAAAAGATGTTGAGAATGTGGATATGCCTAAAATTGATGAGTCTATAGGTCTTATAAGGTCTAATGTCGAGGTTGAAGAATCTAGTGTTCTAATTCAATCAAGTGGACCTAGAAGGAGTACTAGAGCTAGAAAAGATAAAGATTTAGATGATGATTTCATTTTTTCTCAGTCTTTATTATTTTTGGTGGAAGGAGGCCAAAATAATGAGGTGGTAATCTTGAGATTGATCCTAAATCATTTAAAGAAGTTATGGCTTCTAGGGATGTTGCCTTTTGGAATTAAGGAAGCTGTAAATGATGAAACAGATTCAATCTTGAGAAATAATACTTGAGTATTGATAGATTTACCTAGAGGTTCTAAACCTATAGGTTACAAATGGGTTTTTACAACAAAGTATAACACTAATGGTACTATTTCTACTTTTAAAGCAAGATTAGTAGCAAAAGGTTTTAGATAAGTAAAGGGTATTGACTACTTTGATACTTATGCACCGGTAACACGAGTTACTTTCATTCGAATTCTTTTTGCCTAGCTTAGCTTCATTGTTTGATCTTTATGTGCATCAAATGAATTTTACGACAACATTTTTGAATGACAATTTGAATGAGGAAGTATATATGGAACAACCTGAAGGGTTTGTTGCTCCCAGAAATGAGGCTAAAGTATGAAAATTAGTTAAGTCCCTTTATGGTCTAAAATAGGCACCAAAACAGTGGCATGAGAGATTTGATGCTTGTTTAAATATAATAGTGCAAATAGGTGCATGTACTCCGAAACCACTTCTGAGTTTTGACCCTCACATTTTGTCTAAAGGTAAGAAAGAAAGAAAATAGACCAGTTACCCATTCCATATCTATCTGCTCCAAAAGAAGGAGAAAGAAAGAAGGAAAATTTTGTTAACTCCCAAACCTTCACCAAACTATTTGTAGTTTCGGCTGGAACCAATACAAGCATTAGGAAATTGAAGTTTCAAGCTAATTTGAGGATAAATGAAACGCAACAGCAGAAAGAAGCTGACCTAAAATTATCAAGCAAGCAAGAATCCAAATAGAAACATCAAACAAGAGGTAAAATAACTTTTATTTGTCCATTCATGAAAATTAGAGTAAAATTATATTGTATATTTCTTTATTTGGTTGTGAAATCAGTTGGGTGTTGAGATTGATTTTTTGCATTAGTAGTTCGTGTGATATATATTGGATTCTTTATATTGATAAGCTATGGGAATTGATATTGTATAAAATTGAGCATGCAAAGATTAAAGCTAGTAAACTAACTTGTTAACTAGTTAGTGTAAATATGTATTCATGAATGGTATAACTGTGATCGGATCCTTGTGGACTGAATTAGAGCCATGGAGATTAGTGTGGTTGTGCGAAGCAATAAAGTTGGCGAAAATGGGTTGATTATGTAGCCCCAACCTATAGAAATCAGTCCACAATTTAGGACGCACGCTCGATGTTTGTAAAAATGTCAAAATGAGCTAAATAGGTTAAAAATGCATAATTTGATGGATCTGAAACCTAAGATAGCTTCTTATATCCTAGATAAAGATATTTTAAGCGCCTCGTGGCATTAAACCAAGCCAGAACGCCTTTTAATAAGAAATGGGAAATATGAAAAGTTAGCGTGTCGGGCTACATATGGCTAACTTTTTCGGCTAGTAATACTTTCTGAAAAATTATAATTTTCTGGGATCTTGTAGTGTGAAATCCCAGCTAGACATAGCCTTTGGAACAGACTCGTTCCGAGTTCGGACGACCGAGTTATGATGTGCCAAAGTGGGTGCATCGAATCTGTCCAAAATCTGGGAATCAGATTTGGACCTGTCCCTTGCGCGAATTTTCTGGAATTATGAGTGCAGAATTTGGAAAATGTTATCGAATAAGAGTTGTAACCCCGGAAGTTAGCTTCGCTTGGCCACAAGAATCGCTCAAAAATATTTTAAAACGAATTAGTTATGACTATTTTAGCGAGAGAGAGTAAAGCTGGGAAAAAGTTAAAAACTGTTATGATTGGGCATTTTTAAGTTCTGTTTTGGGCTGCCTATGATGTCTAAAATGGGTGGCTTATATTTTCTAAATATATTCTCCTATGGTATCTACAATATATCCAAATTGGGACGGGATCGGATTAGCGAATTATGAATTAGAAAAGGGTCCTTTACAATAATATATAACATTTAGTAAGTAATTACACTATTAGTGCATCAACAAAATAATTACAAAAATAATACACTTTTCCATATTTATTTATAATATTAGTGCACTTAGGATTCCTTAATTTAGGGAATTAATATAGGATTCAATTCACAATAATAAGAAAACCTAAAATCAAGGAGAAATAACTACCATAATTAATAATTCAAATTCAAATATCTGGAATCTAACAACAAAAACAAATTCAAATTCAAATTATTCACTAACTCTAAGTCAGTAAGTCCAATAACCCAAACAAAACAAATTACTTGTACATCCGAAACCATAAAAATAAAACCCGATATATACAAATTTTTCCTTTCTTAACGAAGAGAGAGCAGAGCATTGGCCGCCATTGTAATCTGGTGCGAGCCACCTCAAGTAGAAACCTTCATCTTCGAATATTACAGTGGACTCACAGAGAATATTAGTCAAGCTTCAACAACTAGATAGAGAAGCACGTCTATTTGATTTTTCATAATTTCTTCATGTCCGGAAATTTTAATTCCAATTTCATGTTCAAAAGAAAATAAGAACACTGCATAGAAAAGAAAGAGATAAGAGAGTGATGTGTAATGTAATGTTGATAACCAAACCTTCATACCAAGGTAACCAAATTTTTATACCAAGGTAACCAAACCTTTGTACCAAGGTAACCAATCTACCTTCACACCTGCAATATGAATTGGTTACCATGGTCTAAAAGTTTGGCAACCAACTGCATCACATTCAAAATAAATTGATAACTTAATAAAACTGAATTAGTTACCTTGGTATGAAGGTTTGGCTACCAACTGCACTATGAAAAAACTGCAGGTGTGGATGTGGATTGGTTACCTTGGTACGAAAGTTTTGTTACCTTGGTATGAAGGATTGGTTACCTTGATGTGAATGTTTGATTACCAACTATACTATGAAAAAACTGAAGGTGTGGAGGTGGATCAATATATTTTCCATTGTTATGCAGGATTAAAAAAGAGAGAAATTAGAAACAACACAGGAAAGGAAAAAATGGTAACATACGAGAACGTCGAGATCGTCGTGGATGGGGGTGAGGAGGACGTCAGAGAAGCGATTGAGGTTTCCGATCTGAGAGAAGATGACTAGATGAGAGAAGGACTGCAATTTATTTGATTCAACTGCATGGTGGGGTGTGGTTTCAAAATAAGTAAGGCTGAGCATTCTTTTGTGTTGATAGGTTGACCGAATTTATTTGAGAACACCAACAGACATTGCCATTATAGACCATGAAAAGAAGAGAACATATATATATATATATATATATATATATATATATATATATCCTTTTCATATATTGATCGGTTGTCATGAGAAGCGTGTGAAAACCCTTTTTGGATAGTTGATAAACTTATTATTGGAAGGTGAGATTGAAACATAAATATACCAAGCCCATACAACTTATCAAAGCTTTTATTTTAATATGAGGACCCCACATAGTCAACATGTTGTCAGTTTGTTAAAATAAAATGAATTTTTAATATTAAATAATGCTCAATAAGCACGCGACTTGTCTAAAGTTGTGCCTTTTTTCTTTTTTTTTTTTAAGCATTTCCCCATTAATAGCCATGGCTCAGCACATTGCGTAAACTTAAAAAAATATAAAATATTCCCGGCCGCTACAAGCTCTTACGGTTGTTAATTAAAAAATAAAAAATAAAATTCAACCGGCACAAGCTCTTCCGTCTTGGAATAAAAAGAATTATATCCTATTTTATCCTATTTATTAGCTACTGTTATATCCTAGCTACTGTTATATCCTATTGAATATATATCCTTATTTTAGCTACTATTATTGAATATATATATATATATATAATAACAAATATTTTTATAAAATAAATAACAAATATTCTTTATTTGTTATTTTATAAAATAACAAATAAAGAATATAACAAAAATTATAAAAGAATTATAAAATAGGATATAAAATAACAAATATATACTCTTGTCATATAAAATAGGATATAAAATAACAAATATATGCTCTTGTCATATAAAATAGGATATAAAATAGGATTTAATTTTGGATGAGCAAATATATGCTATTTTATATAAAGAATTATAAAATATCTTATTTTATATCCTATTATAAAATAACAAATATTTTATAATTCTTTATTTGCTATTTTATAAAAATATTTTATATTCTTTATTTGTTATTTTATAAAATAACAAATAAAGAATATTTATTATTTATTTTATAAAAATATTTGTTATTATATATATATATATATATATATATATATATATATATTCAATAATGATAGCTAAAATAAGGATATATATTCAATAGGATATAACAGTAGCTAATAAATAGGATAAAATAGGATATAATTCTTTTTATTCCAAGCCGGAAGAGCTTGTGCCGGTTGAATTTTTTTTATTTTTTTTTAATTAACAACCGTAAGAGCTTGTAGCAGTCGGGAATATTTTATATTTTTTTAAGTTTACGCAATGTGTTGAGTCATGACTATTAATGGGGAAATGCTTAAAAATAAAAATAAAAAAGGCACAAGTAGGCAGACAAGTCATGTTTGGTCATGCATTATTTAATATTAAAAATTCGCTTTTATTTCAACAAATGACAACATGTTGACTATGTGGGGTCCTCATATTAAAATAAAAGTTGGTACAAGTTATCTTGGCTTGGTATATTTATGTTTCAATCTCAACCTTCCAATAAGTTTATCAACGGTCAAAAAGGGTTGTCATGACGATTAATGGCAACCGACTGCTATGGAAGGGTTCCCATATATATATATATATATATATATATAGAGAGAGAGAGAGAGAGAGAAAGAATACGTTGAATGAAAAAGAAGAGAGATGACTAACTAATGCAGTTGTTCTAGATGAGGAGAGAGAGAAGAAGTCATGATGATAACTAATCCCTAAATTAAGTAATCCTAATTGCATACTAATTTCCTAAATTAAGGAATCCTAATTGCACTAATATTGTAAATAAATATGAAATTGTATTAATTGTGTAAATATTTTATGAGTACACTATTGTTGTAATTATTTTCAAAAATATAATAGAATATGTAATTCACCCATTAAAATCGCAAAACAAGCATCGAATACTTGAAATTTGCCATTGAGGCCAATTATACGCTAAGCCACTGTTAGGGCCACATGGTCAAGCTTATGGATGTGCCCAACCGTGACGCTATTTAGATGTTGTGGTGTTTTGCTTTGATGGTTTTGATAATTTTGCGTATGGAAATGGAATAGAATTGAAATAATATAAATGTGTGAAATGATTTAGTATTTATAATTTATAAATTATAAATACATTTTATGCGTAAGTTAAACTACAGTTTACGTATAAAAATATGAGCATTCAATGGTTATAAACCAAGCATGTAACGTAACGATATGCTAAAGCCGTGCCGAAGCCTTTTAAAATGTAAATTCGTTCAATATACAAGAGAAACAATAAAAATATTATGTAAACGTAAGTTTACATATGCGGAACCTATTGGTGTAATGAAATATAAAGAGAGTTATATATTAGAATGGAATGTGTTAATATTGAATGTAAAATTTGAAAACAAAAGGGTTTTCGAAATGACTATTATGAGAACGGAATCAAGAATTTATTAAAGGACATGTATAAAACTAAAATACATATGAAATGAGAATTCAATTTATTCGCGAGAGTGAACATTAAGTTATGGATACGCTATGTGAATTAATGATACGAGACGTCTGTGTACGTAATTATAAAATGAGTTAGTATATGGACTAACGCAAGAATATAAAATGTAAAGTTAAGTTATTAATAAAGTAAAGCATTCGCATACGTGGCGATAGCATGGTTTAGTACATGAACTATCAAAAAGTAAGTTAAAGAAATGATGAGATAAGCTATGTTTACGCTATAAAAGGTATTTATAAACCATACAGTCCCAAGTTTACAAATAGAGGCAAGAAATATTTCTATAAATGGATATAAATAGTTTATGCTTTGAAATGTAAAGTATGTATATACTAAAATCACGAGAGAACCTTTTTGGGCATAAAAATGGTTATAATGAACGAAAGTTTCTAAAGAAACATGAAATAGTTTTAAGACGAGAACAAAGGAATATAGTTAATGTAAAGAAATTAGTTTACACTGAGTGTGTGAATTTAGGTTGCGGAACTAATATGTGCATGTATGTATCCTCAATTTATGTAAGATCATCACAAAGCGGATAAGTTATAACATTAAACAACACTCAAGGCAAGTCTTCCAATTTTTTTGTGATTCTATGAATTGGTTATTGTATGAGATCTTTAAGAATATGTTGAATTACATGTTACATGCTATAAACTGTGAAAGTCAATATATGACTAAGCTGATTGAGTTATGAAACTCAATATATGTGATATATGATATGAACATATATTGTTTAAGGTGACGATGCATGAATGGTATAAAGAATTATGAGATATATGTTGAGCATGAAACTACGTGTTATATGAAGCATGAAAACTGTTAGATTTGCTGGGTTGTCGAGCTCAGTCTTGCAAAAATATAATTTTTTGCATGTACGATATGCAACACGATTTCTTGCTATCTGGATGATAAAGAATAGAAGCGTACGTGCAGAAATGATGTTTCCTTTAAGCATGAACTATATTACATCGCGATAACGAATTTTGATGTGTAAATAAGAATTGTGTAAATATTAAATTATTCGAGATATAAAGGATGTTGTATTGAGACTTGAATTCTTATACAATAACTCTGATAAACTGAATCATAAAGTAACTATGATTCTGAAGTATGTAATCGTAAAGGTTGCGATTCGAGAACGAAGGAAAGACAAAGAGAAAAGTTTTAAATTATCCAGATCTTCAGCTATTATTTCATCTTAGTATGACATAAAGTTGAATCAAGATAGTATTTAACGCACAAGATCGAGAAGAGAAATAGACCTGATTTTGGGGGTTGTCACACAGATTTTGGAATAGGAGGGAATAATGTATTAATTGGTATAAAAACCAGATTGTGTTCATTAATTTATGAATAAAGATGGTATATATTAAGATGAAGGTAGTACCATGACGTACCAGGTCCAAGGTTCAAGAGACCCGAATTTGGGGGCGTGCCAACTACACTTTAACCACAAGAATCACCCAAATCGAATTTAAAATCATTAGGTTGTCTATTTTTGAAAATGAGTATTCATTACTAAAAAATTTGCTACAAAAATCCTAGACCATAAACTTCTTAAAATTCATAATAAATCATATGATAAACTTTAACGGTTCAAAATTGATGAAAATATTTTCAGCTTATCGATTAAGAGATGTAATAGAGCTTAAAATATTTTCTCGCTTTTTCATGTTTGTATTTGCAGTTGAGAACTTGCTATTGGAGTTGATGTTAAAAGAGAGGATTGTTCTCAATTTGGAGGTCATCGAAATGCGTTTAGTATTTTTTTTGTTATCTCTATGCATATTCTTTTTATTTTACTTTTGATTAACTATGATTTGATGTATTTAACAATTGTGATGTAAATGATTTTAGATACGACATAAATTTGTTTATGATTGTTACAGAACATTTTATTGTGTTTGTTGAATAAAAAATTTATTATTAATATTTTTTATAAAAAAAATAGAAGGGCTATAGCTAGGGTCGTTGACTGTAGCTATAGAATCATAAAACATCAAACACCTATACCTACGGTCATGACCGTCACTACAGGACACTATAGCCACGTTCGTGACCATAACAATAGCTTCAAACGTCCGTAGGTATAAAGCAAAAACACACTTTAATTTTGACATGTGCAATAGCGTCGTGACTGTCGGTATAGACTGATAACATCGTAATTAAAGGCTTTGGCGACACGACCAAACGCTAGGGTCGGCGGTTGTCGGTAAAACCTTTAGCAACTGTCACAAGGCCTATAGTGTTGTAGGCTTTTTTTCTAGTAGTGATACGATTTGATTTCATTAAAAAATTAAAATATTTATAAATATTATTAACTCCAAATTAAAATACTTCTAAATACAATTAACCTCTAATTAAAATATTTTTAAGTACAAATAACCTCTAATTAAATTACTTCTAAATACAATTAATCACAAATAATATTAATTTTAAAAATATAAAGTTAAACATGATACAAAATAATGTTTAAAAAGAAATTACAATAGAAAAAGTTTGGAAAAAACCCACCATGCACCATTTCTCCTTACCATCACCGCCCTGCGCCACCACTGTCGCCGCAAAACCACAATCGAACCACAACAGCGGCACCACCTCCATTTTCAACTCCTCCATAACCATCATCAAACACTCGGTTCTTTCCATAACCCTAACTTTATCTCAAATTGCACAATCACAACAAAATAATTAAAAAGTTTACATTTAAAGTACAGACCTGAAAACAAATATCTAAAAACATATATCTATGAAAACAAAATTCACAATTTCATTTCAAAAAATGTAAATATCATTCTAACTGAAAAAGATTTGAGGGTGGGACGGGGGCTGGGAGGCGGGAGGCGAGAAGCCGAAGGCAGAGGAGGCGGGAGCGAACGGGGTTGGAGGAAAAAAGAGTATAGTTTAGAACTTTAGATAAATACTCCTATTTCATTTAACTTGTATTTTATTTAATTTGTAAAATTTTGCTATTAATTTTTTAATGTTTTAATAACAGTTTATATTTGTTAAGATGTCTCTTTTTTTCTTTTTCTTTGTAATTAATTCTTGTTTTAATGAAGTCAAACCGTATCTGAATACGATCAAACAGTACAAAATAATTTGGCTTGCCGAAAAATCAAGTATTCAGGTCAATTTTCGTCGAAAATTGAATTTGCATGGGGTGGATATTTTATGCAATTAGGTAGTTTATATAATAAATAATAAACTCAATTATTTTGGTACCAAACTAAAGTTTACTTTGTATATTTAGCCGATCTCAAAAAGAAGAACAAGCTTTGGTTTAGACCACAAGTACATAACGCCAAGTAAACTTTAGTATTTTTTTATCCTTCCAATTAAAATGACGTTGTGTCTTATGTTTTAATCTTATGTACTACGTTCGTGGACTGGTGAGCAACGTTTGCTACCTCAAGTTGACGTCCGGGATAGAAAAATCTACACCATGTTCATGTAGGGCATGCAGCCTCTTGGCGTTTTTGTCAAGCAATGATCACTTCATCCACTAACTCTAAAGATTCTCTCCACACAATTGACAATACTATTCAAGGGTGCCAACAAAAAGAAAAATATGTGGACTGGTGATGAATGTTTGCTACTTGAAGTTGACTGGACTTGAAGACTTGGGGTCATTTGAAAGAATACAAAGTTGAGGATTGAAAAATATGCACCATCACCATGCATGTAGAAAAATCAAACATGGAAAAATGTAGGAAACCGAGTAGCACGGCATGGAAAAATATGCACCATGGTCCATGCATGTAGAAAAATCAAACATGGAAAAATGTAGGAAAAACTCATATTACAAATATTATTTTATTTAATCCTTCAAATTTTATAAATTTCATATTGTATCTCATATAATTTACACGCAACGTGTGTAACGGAGTTATCATTTTTATAGTTTACACTCAATTTCGATATCGCGTGAATTAATTATCATTTTTCTAAGGTGTTGCAGAACACATAACGAGCATTGAACTTATCAAGTTAGAATAAAATTAGAGTTTCATCTTTCATTCCCTAAATATATAAAAACAATACAGGAGTTCCCACAACCACTGCTTAATTTTAATTAATTCAATTAATAAATTATATATTAAAGAACATTTACCTTTTCAAAAGAAATAAGAAAAAAAAAGATATTACCTTAACTTTTATAATTCAATTGTGTTCTTATGAAGATTAAATTTTAAAAAAAATGGAATTATTACACTTTTCTTTCCTTCTTTCCTTCCCACAACTACGTACACTTTTCTTGTCACTTAAGCCTCTTTTGTTGCCCCAGAAGCGTGTGTGTGTGTATATATATATATATATATTGGTTGCCAGATAGGCCCTTATTTTCTAGAATATTAGATTGTAATTTACTTATTTTAAAAGTCCAGTTAGGAAGATTAATTTATGATTTCTAAAACAAATTTATTGAGATGCTCTTTTTCTAAATAAAGAAGAACAAGCTCTAGATTGTAATTTACTTATTTTAGTACTGAAGACTTGGGGTCATTTGAAAGGATCCAAAGTTGAAGATTGAAAAATATATATGCACCATGTAGGGCAGTCTCTTTAAGCTTTAGTCTCTTGACGGTTTTGCACGGCATGGAAAAATGAGCACCCGGCCATGTAGGAAACCAACCGAGTAGCACACGGCAATTTATTTGTTTCATTTCCCTTCAAAATCATGACCATGTAGGAAGATTGAAAAATATATATATATGCACCATGTAGGGCAGTCTCTTGACCGTTTTGCACGGCATGGAAAAATGAGCACCCATGCATGTAGGAAACCAACCGACCGAGTAGCACGGCAATTTATTTGTTTCATTTAAAAATCACTCATCCCTTCATCAAATTCATTTCCCTTCAAAATCATGACCCATGCATGAAGAACAAGCATGGAAAAATCCCAACAGCCAGTTAGTTGTGATAATGAAACGGCTTAAATAACACAACTACTCGTATAAGAGAATTTCTCACACACTTCCTACTTTTTTTAGTAGTATTTAAATTCAGTAAGTTATATTTCAACATCAAGAAAAATATAGAAAAATCAAACATGGAAAAATTGTAACTCTGGACCCCAAGGAAAAATTAAAAGGGTCAAAATTGAATTGTAATTAATTAAGAGCATTGTTCAAGCTCAGCCAGATTAATAAACAATCTTAAATTTTATATTTGAAATCAACTCCTTATTTAAAAAATGTAGCAAAGTTGTAATCAATTTAAATCAGATAAATTAATGATCAATTCTGTAAGTTATATTTCAACATCATGGGGTTCTTTGGACCAAGGAAAAATAAATGAAGGACTAGATAGTTAAACGTACCTGGGATCTATATCAGGAGAATTTATACTTTTAGGGGATACGACTGGAACTTCGAGGGAGTAAAGTGCTATTAGCCCATATATATGTACATACATATCATCAAGTGAGTAACAAAAAATGTATGATCTGCATTTCGTTATATCAGTTACAAGAAATCCCTAATTAACCAGGGTTTCCCAAATTTTAGGGTTAAACTACCTGATAGAGAATTAAACAAAGAATTGATATTTTCACATGTAAATTTTCACAACACTTTAACTTGTGAAAATATCAATTTCAGTTATAGGTATAATATGTAGGTAACCAACCGAGTAGCACACGGCATGCAATTTATTTCGTTTGTTACTTGAAGTTGACTGGGCTTGAAGACTTGGGGTCATTTGAAAGAATACAAAGTTGAGGATTCAAAAATATGCACCATGGTCCATGCATGTAGAAAAATCAAACACGAAAACAAATCATGTTGACGGTTTTGCACGGCATGGAAAAATGAGCACCCTGTAGGAAACCGAGTAGCACGGCAATTAATTTGTTTCATTTAAAATCAAGTATTCAGGTCAATTTTCGTCGAAAAATTAAATTTGCATGGGGTGGATATTGTATGCAATTAGGTAGTTTATATAATAAATAATAAACTCAATTACTTTGGTACCGAACTAAAGTTTACTTTGTATATTTAGCCGATCTCAAAATGAAGAACAAGCTTTGGTTTAGACCACAAGTACATAACGCCAAGTAAACTTTAGTATTTTTTTATCCTTCCAATTAAAATGACGTTGTCTCTTATGTTTTAATCTTATTTGATCCATCGATTTTTTAAGAAGTTGACGTGTTGCCAACAGATTGCTAGACCACATTTTTTCCCCTTTATTTTCAAAGAAAAATAAATAAAAAATAGGGAGCAACGTTTGCTACCTCAAGTTGACGTCCGGGCAAGAAGACTTAGGGTCAGTTGAAAGAATCAAAAATGCAAAATAGAAAAATCTACACCATGTTCATGTAGGGCAGCGTCTTGGCGTTTTTGTCAAACAACGATCACTTCATCCAGTAACTCTAAAGATTCTCTCCACACAATTGACAATACTCAACGTACCAAAAAATCAAATATCTATTCAAGGGTGCCAACAAAAACCAAAGAAAAATGTTACAAATAACGAGATATCAAGAAATATAGATAATATAGATAATAGAAAATAATCAAAGTACCAGAGTATTGAAAAATATGTGGACTGGTGATCTAACAATGTTTGCTACTTGAAGTTGACTGGGCTTGAAGACTTGGTCACTTGGGATCTTTTGAAAGAATACAAAGTTGAGGATTGCATGTAGAAAAATGAAACACGAAAAAAAATATGCACCGTGCATGTAGATATATACTTGAAGTTGACTTGGGGTCATTTGAAAGAATACAAAGTTGCACCACCACCATGCATGTAGAAAAATCAAACACGAATATTCAGCAACCAATCAGTATGTGTTTTACCACTTAATCTAATACATTCATTCATTTTCATTCATTCTCCAAAGACAGAAACATCGATCATGGCATGGGGTACTCTGGCTGGACCACAAGGAAAACATCAAACATGAGTAGCACGCACGCCAATCATTTACCTGAATTTTTAAATAAATACCCCATTTCCTAACACTACAAAATTACTCATCCCTTCATTAATTAAAACCATTAATTAATTTCCCTTCATAATTAATACTTACTCGTAAGCAATGAATCACCGCCTTTTTTTCCAAGTCTTTTTCATAGTCTCCATTCTACTCGTTTCTTCTTCAAAACAAATACAACTAGAAGATGAAGCAGCTGCTCTTTTGACATGGAAAGCCAGCCTCGATCACAACCGGACCCAATCGTTGTCCTCTTGGGTTGGAAGCAGCAGCCCTTGCAATAATTGGACTGGGATTGGTTGCGACAAAGCTGGAACTCATGTATCCCATATAAACCTCACAAGTTACGGTTTAAAAGGTACGCTTCACCATCTTAATTTCTCATCCTTCCCACAACTCATAAGCCTTGACCTTTCCAACAACTCATTCTATGGGACTATCCCTTACGAGATAGGGTTGCTCACAAACCTTAGAATCTGCTACATGTATTCGAACCAACTCAGTGGTTCCATTCCGCGAGAAATTAAAATGCTCAGCTCTCTTGAGGAATTGGATTTGTATACCAACAATCTCACGGGATCAATACCGTCTACCATAGGGAGCTTGGGCAACCTAACCATTCTCTCTCTATATGAAAATTTACTCGTAGGCTCTATCCCGAAAGAGATAGGGAAACTAAGGTCTCTCACTGGACTTGACTTGTCAACAAATCATCTCATGGGGTTTATTCCTACTACTGTAGGGAATTTGGGTAACCTAACATTTCTCTCTCTCTTTGAAAATAAACTCACAGGTACTATTCCTAAAGAGATAGGAAAGCTAAGGTCTCTCACTGAACTTGACTTGTCAGGAAATCACCTCACTGGGACCATTCCCCGCGAGATAGGGTTCCTCACAAACCTTAGAATCTGCTACATGTATTCGAACCAACTCAGTGGTTCCATTCCGCGAGAAATTAGAATGCTCAGCTCTCTTGAGGAATTGGATTTGTATACCAACAATCTCACGGGATCAATACCGTCTACCATAGGGAGCTTGGGCAACCTAACCATTCTCTCTCTCTATCAAAATTTACTCGTAGGCTCTATCCCGAAAGAGATAGGGAAGCTAAGGTCTCTCACTAGACTTAACTTGTCGGCAAATCGTCTCAGTGGGACCATTCCCCGCGAGATAGGGTTGCTCACAAACCTTAGAATCTGCCAAATGATTTTGAACCAACTCAGTGGTTCCATTCCTCCAGAAATGAATAATCTTACATATCTAAAAGAATTTCAAATAGCTGAAAACATGCTCACAGGTCATCTACCACAAGATATATGCCGTGGTGGATTACTTGAACGGTTAACTGCAACTAATAATTTTTTCACAGGTCCTATCCCAATAAGCTTGACGAATTGTACTAACTTATACAGACTTAGGCTTGATGGAAACCAATTTACAGGAAATATATCAGAAGATTTTGGCATATACCCAAAGTTGGACTATATTGATTTGAGTAATAACAGGTTTTACGGTGATTTGTCACTAAAATGGGGTCTTTGTAAGAATCTCAAAACCTTAAAGATAGCCAAAAATAATCTCACTGGAAGGATACCACCCGAGTTTGGCAAAGTAACTCATTTGGTTCTACTTGATCTCTCATCAAATCATATAGCAGGGGAGATTCCCAAAAGTTTTGGAAATATAAGGTCATTAGTTTACCTTCAGCTACAAGACAATAATCTTTCTGGCTATATTCCTCCTGAGATTGGATTGTTGCCCAACTTATGGAATCTTAACTTTGCAAAGAATAATTTGAGCGGTCCGATTCCAAAACAATTAGGCGATTGCATGAATCTTCAGAGCTTGAATTTGAGCATGAATAGTTTTCAGAAGGGTATTCCGTATGAGCTAGGTAACTTGAAAAATCTAGAAAATATGGACCTTAGTCAGAACTTGTTGACGGATGTGCTACCACGGCAAATTGGAGAGCTAGGGAAACTAGTGAATTTGAATCTTTCACATAATGAGATCTCTGGTTCTATTGAATCGACTTTCCATGGAATGTTGAGTTTGACATCTATTGATATATCCTATAATCAGTTTCAGGGGCCTCTTCCCAACATCAAAGCTTTTCAAGAAGCTCCTTTATCTTCACTGGAACATAATAAAGGCTTGTGTGGAAATGTTCCTGGTTTGACGCCTTGTCCCAATGGAGTCAATGTTAGAAAGAGAAAAAATGTAGGTGTAGTGCTCTCTGTCACACTTCTTCTTTTGAGCGCTTCGTTTCTTTTGTTGATATTTGGTGGCATGTATTTTTATTTTCATATGGTGCCGAAGAGCAAAACATATGATCGAAGAGATGTTCAAAATGTAAATTTGTTCACAATATGGAGATATGATGGGAAGATGGTGTATGAAAACATCATTGAGGCCACAGAAAATTTCAACTCCACGTACATCATTGGCGAGGGAGGTTCTGATGTGTGGTGTACAAAAGTGAAGCTGCCAAGTGGTCAAGTTGTTCTTTGTGAAAAAGTTTTTTCATCACAAGATGGGGACTTAAGGAATCTAAAAGTTTTTCTGAGTGAGATTCGTGTATTAGAAATCCGGCATCGTAATATCATGAAGCTCTACGATTTCTGTCATCGCACTCATTCTTGGTTTGAGTTCCTTGAAGGGGAAGCTTTGGGTAAAATATTGAGCAACAATGAAGAAGCAATCTGACTTGATTGGAAAAATAGGCTCAAAGTTGTTAGAGGTGTGGCAAATGGTTTATCATACATGCACCATGAGTGCTCGCCTCCGATAGTTCACCGAGACATATCGAGCAAGAATATATTGTTAGATGTTGATTATGAGGCTCACATATCTGATTTTGATACTGCGAAGCTTTTAAAGGCAGACTCATCTAACTGGAGTTCATTTGCTGGGACTTTAGGTTATGTGGCTCCAGGTACATTTCTTTGTAGTTTTATGCCGAATTTGTATACTAGAATAATAATGCATTATTTATTGTTAAAAAATTTAAGAAATAAGGAACTGGAATTTTTTACTCAAGTTTTTGATAATAGATATGATACAACTTATTTTAAAAAGAAATCACAAGGAATGCATATTAATCATTTTAAATAATAGAAATAATGACAAACCCACAACTTCCTTTCTCATAGTTTTTTTTTACATGATGAGTTTATGTATGGCAGAATTAGCATACACAATGGAAGTAAACGAGAAAAGCGACGTCTACAGCTTTGGAGTGTTGTTACTAGAAGTGATTATGGGGAGGCATCCGAGTGATGACATCTCATATCTTTCATCATCATCTGCCTTACGGTGTCTTATTGGCGGACTTCTTTGGACTAACGCCTCTCACCCCCTACCAATGAAGTGGAAGCGGAAATGGTTTTTGTTGTGAGGCTCGCATTTGCTTGTTTACATCAAAGTCCAGAATGTAGGCCTAACATGAAACAAGTTTCTACGCAACTAACAAAGAAAAAGCCTCTGCTTCAAGATTCACTGCACATGGTTACAGTTGGCCAACTATTTGATCCCCAAGCTCGAAGATCCTGATGACTTCTACGCCCTGACTTGATAGTATGTTCTATATACCCAAACTTCAAATTTTCCACTCACACACACACACATACATTTTATATATAGGGAAGGATAATATCTTAATTAGTCATCAAATATATTTGTTTTTAACGTTTAGTTCCCTATTTACTTTTTATTAGTATTTTGTTGTCCAACATTATTATTTCTGCAATCTGAATCCAACACAAAAATTAGAGGATTAAACATGAGGATTAAACTTGAAAACAACTATAATTTGGGGACTAAACGTGAAAACTAGCTATAGTTTAGTGACTAACGATGGGTGGAAGACAAACTACGCAAAAAAAAAAAAGTAAATAAAAAGTAAAAAATAAAATAATAGTTAGGAGACTAAACATGAAAAACTACAGTTTGGGAATTAAAGAAAGGATTATCCCCCAAAAAAAATGGAGATTTAAATAATTCCATTATGCTACCTCATCATAATACTTGTTGATATTAATTTCTTTTAGAGGTATAGACATTTTCTTTAACTTCGTTTTCTGTTTCCCCTCTTTTACTTTTCCTTCTTTTCTCAAGTTGAAACCATAGTTCTAAGAGATATCATCATATCACGCATGCTGCATTTTCAAATAAAATTGCTACTGCAGCTCCAAATGGTTGTTTACCATAGAGATAATAGAAATTGTGTTTTAACTGACACACATTAAGCATGCTAAATTTCCACACCAAATCAATGAATCTTCATCTATTTAGAAAGTAAGTTCTCCACAAAAACAAAACATATACTCTAGCTACCTTGATGAACATATAGAATGGCTTTTGCGCATCACTCTTTCCTTCCCACAACTAAATATATTTTTCTTGTAATTCTCTCTTACCCTGCACTACCCACCTTTTCATAGAACCCTAGATCAGGTCCCACCATCCCCCAATGCGGGACAAGCCTACTATCTTTAGCCTCGTGCGCACCATTTGTTCAGGGTAGAGTGGCCCTCTCCCGCACAAACGTGTTGCGATAACCTAAAACAAATCTACACCCAACAAGTTGGTTGTCTTTGCCTCTTGCTGAATGACTCTACTTTGAGTTCTTTCCCTATCAATCACACACTTGCTCTACAGCTCCCACTTCTATGCCATCTCCAAGTTGACATCTCGATTTGTCCAGGTTCACACTTCCTCAACATATATATATATATATATATAATGTACAGTATCATAGTTTCATATTTTCCTCTGAAATCTATTTTGTACATTTTTTAGATGCTAAACAAATATGCTAAATGCAATAATATATTATTGATATTGTGTTTTGTGAAAGGGCTCCTTTGCTCCTACCTCACACCTTCTCAGATTCCCTTTGGTACCAAAACCAATTCTCTTCATTGCCCGATGGTGACTTGCTCAGATCTCATAAGATGCGTCATTTTACCGTCTTTTGTTACCCTTGGACGTGATTATAATGTGTGTGTATACATATATAAAGATGTCCAAACATGACCTTATTTTGTGGAATATTAGATTGTAATTTAATATTTTTAAAAGTCTAGTTAGGAAGATTAATTTCTATTTTCTAAATCAAATTTCTTGACATGCTCTCTTTTGCTTGTGATTTCAAACTTCCCCAATGGTTATGGTGGCGCCTTGGATCAAGCATTATGGGACTTAGCTTTCACAAAATGCATCTATGAATTTTTAAGACAAAGATTCACTTGTGGGTGGTGGTAGCTTTATGCATCAACGATAAACATTATATGTTAAGTTCTGAGTTCTAAGTTTCAAACTAATTAAAATTTTCTAAGATATCATAATATAGTGTTCTATTGTTGCTTATGACATGTCTATATATTTTATTTCTATTGAAATCAATTACACCTTGAATAAATTTATTATTAACGGATTGCTTATTAAATTTTATTTATTAAAGGTATTGAAGTTTAATTGGTTTAGGCAATAATTTAATGCATTATCAAAGAAACAAGGCATTGTCAAAAAGCAATTTTTTGACAAATAATATAGTACTTTAATTTCCTAAATAGAAGGATCAGTAATCAGATTGCTCTGATTTCAAACCTTTTACTATTTGAAGAGGAAACTCGATACTCAAAAATAGCAACTTGCTCTCTTCAGTCAAAGGGAAGTAAAAATTGTTGTTTATAATATGAACAAGATTAACTTCCGTAAGTTATACACAGAAGATATCATAAGCTTAATTACTAAATTCTTAAGGTTAAAACATTTTTTTCCAGTATTTAACGATAATTCAAATCACAAAGTAGCTATATGAACAATATGAAACACATTTCCACAGTCATAAGACTTATCAATTCTACAGTTTACTCGTACATCATTTCTATACCGATCTAACAATACACTAAACCAAAAAGAAATTACAGCATATAACATTACCTTATAAATTGAGGACAATTCTTTGTGGCTGGATTGTTTCTTTGCCTAAACTTTGTAACATTCCAAGGTATAACATCCATGGATTCACTTGGAACAGCTATTCCAAACTAGGTGCCTCTTCAGTTGGGTTAGACTCGAAGACATCCGAATTAGATTCCTCAGTTTCTTCTAATAGCTCTTGTGATTGAATTGATTCCTTGTAAGCAGGGGTCTGCTTAAAATCTGTTGCACCTTCATTATACGTCGCCACCGCAATTCCACTTGAAATTAACTATAAGAAGAAAATGGAGAAAAGTTTAAAAAGCCAATCTTAAGAGTCATAATTAAGTTGTGAAATTTTATTAGGAGAAAAGAGAGCATGAAAGTAGCAACAATAGTGCAACTGTAATATATATATATATATATATATATATATATATATATATATATATATATATATCTAAAAGGTAACATACTCATCATCTTCATCTTGTTCTGCATCTCTTAAAAGGTAACAATTCACTCAAGACAAGGGTGAAACAAGAATGATTCAGAAAAATTCCAGCAAATGATTGAGATGTTCCGTCTTGTGTCATGTGTGAACAACAAAATGAGTCGGAAAGAGGCATTGATATACACTATTAGTCAGTTATATGACCTGAAAAAAATTCCGAAAAGGTTTACAATCTTTGCTAAATCAGTGAACTTAATCACAACTGATTTATCCTGCTTACCCATGTTAACACTAACAACTATACTTTTGTACAGTAATAGAACCTGAGATGCTCTCAAAGATAAGTATACATGTATGAAGCCGAATGGACATGCACCAACCTTTCTCACCCATAAAGACAATCAAACAAATGACTTCCCAAAACTAGACTCCACCCGCGACCTAAATCAAGACATTTTGAAGAGACGTGGAAATTTGTGGTCACCCATCCTTGAGTAAGGGTATAAACGAGTCGAACCAAAGCAAACAGAGAGCTGCTAAAATTCAACTCAAAACGTTAAATACATACTTGAATTCGACTCAAATTGTATTTGAAAAATTCTACTCAAATTCGACTCTTCTCGTATATTTATTACTCGTATTCAATCCGACTCGAATCGAATTATATTCAATCTACTAGCGAGTTTCAAATTTAAGCTCAAATTCAAGTCTCAACATAATAACTGGCTTTATAATAAATATAATTATAAATTGAATTTGTTGTTTTACTTAGACACGAGAAAATATATTTACTATTACACTTTACAAATATAAAATCACAATTAAAATTAAAAACAAAACAAAATAATAATAATTAATTATACTAATTTGATTTAATTTTGTATATATTATAAGAGAATGTATCGAGTATCGAGTATCGAATCATAATCGAGAATTCAAGTAATTTGAATCTTAAACGAGTCGAGTATAATTTTATTCAGATTCTACTTATATTTTTATTAAAACTATTTTTTATACTCATATTTGAATCATATTATTAACGAATCCAAGTCTCGCTCGCTTGTATTTTTTTGAGTCGGACCCGAACTGTTTGATTCATTTACAACCTTATCCTCGAGCTTTGGACCAAGTTTTCAGCTCCCATTAACCATACAATTAAGCACAAAAACTTGAAACAAAATTTATAACCACTTTCTCCAACTACCTGCAAACCCTTCGTCTCCATTATTTTTTCCAAAATATCAAGTTAACCCCATAATATGTGTTGCTTCAAAACTCACTCAACTTCAAGTGCAAGTGTTTTTTTAAAAAATTAACAAGACACTAATGCAACATCAAAAATATAACTAGAAACAAGACTCTTTTTTTCAAGTGTTTTTTTAAAAAATTAACAAGACTCTTTTTTTCAAGTCTTTTTCCTAGTCGCCATTCTACTCGTTTCTTCTTCGAAACAAATACAACTAGAAGATGAAGCAGCTGCTCTTTTGACATGGAAAGCCAGCCTCGATCACAACCGGACCCAATCGTTGTCCTCTTGGGTTGGAAGCAGCAGCCCTTGCAATAATTGGACTGGAACTCATGTATCCCATATAAACCTCACAAGTTACGGTTTAAAAGGTACGCTTCACCATCTTAATTTCTCATCCTTCCCACAACTCGTAAGCCTTGACCTTTCCAACAACTCATTCTATGGGACTATCCCTTACGAGATAGGGTTGCTCACAAACCTTAGAATCGCTACATGTATTCGAACCCAACTCGGTGGTTCCATTCATGAGAAATTAAAATGCTCACTCTCTTGAGGAATTGGATTTGTATACCAACAATCTCACGGGATCAATAAGTCTACCATAGGGAGCTTGGGCAACCTAACCATCTCTCTCTATATGAAAATTTACTCGTAGGCTCTATCCCGAAGAGATAGGGAAACTAAGGTCTCTCTTTGGACTTGACTTGTCAACAAATCATCTCATGGGGTTTATTCCTACTCTTTGTAGGGAATTTGGGTAACCTAACATTTCTCTCTCTCTTTGAAAATAAACTCTGGTACTATTCCTAAAGAGATAGGGAAGCTAAGGTCTCTAATCGAACTTGACTTGTCAGAAATCACCTCATTGGGACCATTCCCGCGAGATAGGGTTCCTCACAAACCTTAGAATCTGCTATTTATGTTTTCGAACCAACTCGGTGGTTCCATTCAAGAAGAAATTGGAATGCTCGACTAGATATTGTCTTAGTATAACAACAATCTCACTTGGGATCAATACCTTCAAGTTTGGGAAGTTGAAATCCTTGTTGATCTAGCATTATTCACAAATGACCTCTTTGGTTCCATTCCTCCGAAATGAATAATCTTACATATCTAAAAAGTATTTCAAATATCTGAAAACATGCTCACGGGTCATCTACCACAAGATATATGTCGTGGTGGATTACTTGAAAGGCTTGGTGTAAGTGAGAATTTTTTCACTGTGTTCTATCCCTAAAATCTTGATGAATTGTACAAGCTTATCTGAGACTTAGGCTTGATGGAAACCAATTTACCGGAAATATATCAGAAGATTTTGGCATATACCCAAAGTTGGACTATATTGATTTGAGTAATAACATGTTTTACGGTGATTTGTCACTAAAGTGGGGTCTCTATAAGAATCTTAGAACCTTAAAGATAGCCAACAATAATCTCACCGGAAGGATACCACCCGAGTTTGGCAAAGCAACTCAGTTGGTTCTACTTGATCTCTCATCAAATCATATAGCTGGTGAAATTCCCAAAAGTTTTGGAAATATAAAGTCATTATTAGACCTTAAGCTACAAGACAATAATCTTTCTGGCTATATTCCTCTTGAGATTGGCTTGTTGTCCAACTTATGGAATCTTAACTTTGCAAAGAATAATTTGAGCGGTTCGATTCCAAAACAATTAGGCGATTGCATGAATCTTCAGAGCTTGAATTTGAGCATGAATAGTTTTCAGAAGGGTATTCCGTATGAACTAGGTAACTTGAAAAATCTAGAAAATATGGACCTTAGTCGGAACTTGTTGACGGGTGTGCTACCACGGCAAATTGGAGAGCTAGGGAAACTAGAATATTTGAATCTTTCACATAATGAGATCTCTGGTTCTATTGAATCGACTTTCCCTGGAATGTTGAGTTTGACATCTATTGATATATCCTATAATCAGTTTCAGGGGCCTCTTCCCAACATCAAAGCTTTTCAAGACGCTCCTTTATCTTCACTGGAACATAATAAAGGCTTGTGTGGAAATGTTCCTAGTTTGACGCCTTATCCCAATGGAGCCAATGTTAGAAAAAGAAAAAATGTACGTGTAGTGCTCTCTGTCACACTTCCTCTTTTTGGTATTGAGCGCTGTTTCTTTTGTTGATATTTGGTGGCATGTATTTTATTTTCATATGGTGTAGAAGAGCAAAAGCAGGATGATCGAAGAGATGTTGAAATGTAAATTTGTTTACAATATGGAGTTATGATGGGAAGATGGTGTATGAAAACATCATTGAGGCCACGAAAATTTCAACTCCACGATATATCATTGGCGAGGAGGTTACGATTGTGGTGTACAAAGTTGAGTTGCCAAGTGGTTAAGTTGTTCTTTGTGAAAAGTTTTTTTCATCACAAGATGGGAACCTAAGGAATCTAAAAGTTTTACTGAGTGAGATTCGTGTATTGTAAATCCGCATCATCGTAATATCGTGAAGCTCTACGATTTCTATCGCGAACGCACTCATTCTTGGTTTACGAGTTCCTTGAAGGGGCTTTGGGTAAAATATTGAGCAACAATGAAGAAGCAATGCAACTTGATTGGAAAAATAGGCTCAAAGTTGTTAGAGGTGTGGCAAATGGTTTATCATACACGTACACGTGAGTGCTCGCCTCCAGATAGTTCAATTGAGACATATCGAGCAAGAATATATTGTTAGATGTTGATTACGAGGCTCACATATCTGATTTTGGTACTGCGAAGCTTTTAAAGTCAGACTCATCTAACTGGAGTTCATTTGCTGGGACTTTAGGTTATGCGGCTCCAGGTACATTTCTTTGTAGTTTTATACCGTATTTGTATACTAGAATATAATAATGCATTATTTATTGTTAGAAAATTTAAGAAATAAGGAACTGGAATTTTTCACTCAAGCTTTTGATAATAGATATTATACAACTTATTTTATAAAGAGACCACAAGGAATGCATATTAATCATTTTAAATAATAGAAATAATGACAAACCCGCAACTTCCTTTCTCATAGATTTTTTTTACACGATGAGTTTATGTATTGCAGAATTAGCATACACAATGGAAGTAAACGAGAAAAGCGGCGTCTGACTTTGGAGTGTTGTTCTTTAGAAGTGATTATGGGGAGGCATCCGGTGATGACATCTCATATCTTTCATCATCATCCGCTTACGGTGTACTATTCGCGAGACTTCTTTGAATGAGCGCCTCTCATCCCCTACCAATGAAGTGGCGGAGGAAATGGTTTTTGTCATGAGTCTCGCATTTGCTTGTTTACATCAAAGTCCGAATGTAGCCTAACATGAAACAAGTTTCTACGCAGCCTAACAAAGAAAAAGCCTCGCGCTCAAGATTCATCGCATACATAGTTACTGGTTAATAACTATTTGATCCCCAAGCTCGAAGATCCTTATGACTTCTACATACTGACTTGATAGTATGTTATATATAACCAAACTTCATATTTTCCACTCACACACACATACATTTTATATATAGGGAAGGATAATATCTTAATTAGTCATCAAATATAATTGTTTTTAACGTTTAGTTCCCTATTTACTTTTTATTAGTATTTTGTTGTCGAACATTATTATTTCTGCAATCTCAATCAAACAACACAAAAATTAGAGCAATTAAAATGAATTAAACTTGAAAAATAAGTGTACTTTGAGGATTAAACATGAAAACAACTATAATTTGGGAACTAAACATGAAAACTAGCTATAGTTTAGTGACTAACGACGGGTGGAAGACAAAATACGCAAAAAAAAAAATAAGTAAATAAAAAGTAAAAAATAAAATAATAGTTAGGAGACTAAACATGAAAAACAACTACAGTTTGGGAATTAAAGAAAGGATTATCCCCCAAAAAATGGAGATTTAAATAATTACATTATGCTACCTCGTCATAATACTTGTTGATATTAATTTCGGGTAAAATGCAAAGTAGACCACTGAACTTTAAGAGTTTTTGGGTATTGAGCGCTTTTCTTTTGGTCAACGCAAATTGAGTCCCTTTCTATTAAAAAATTTGGACTTCGAGCCCCAGGCGCCACATGTGCGTTGACCTTTTACACGTGGTCGCTGACGTGACAAAATTTGAAATTAATCCCAAAAATTATGTTGCTGCCATGATTCGAACCAACTATAATTTCCCAACTAAAACTTAAAACTTGGAACCAATGACCAACTAAGCTAACAAGCCTAATTACTATAATTTTGCAAGGATTAATATTTATAACTGAACTAATCATTTCCCTCAAATTAAATAATAATAACAATAATAATAATAATGTGAGAAACTAGACATCATTCATGTGGTATAAAGCATAACAATCTATAGAGTAGTAAACTAAAGTTCATGTCTTCAAGATACTTAGACATGCTATTCAAAATATAATGAAACATAGAAAAGGGGATACATAGCAGCAATATAATGATACATAGAAAAGGGGATATATAGCAGCAACGCAATCGTAGCTTTTGTTTTTTCATTAAATTTCCTTCTTACACAAACGACAATTATTATTATTATTGTTGTTGTTGTTGTTATTGTTTTAGTTATGTACATAACAGACCTAAGGATAGTGGATCTGTTTTAATTTGGGAGAAATGATTTGTTCAGTTATAAATATTAATCTTTGCAAATTTATATTAACTAGGCTTGTTATAGCTTAGTTGGTCATTGGTTCCAAGTTTTAAGCTAGAGGTCAAGAGTTCGAATCATGGCAACAACATAATTTTTGGGATTAAGTTCAAATTTCGCCATGTCAGCCCGTCCACGTGTAAAATAAAATAAAAAATATCCACGTCAGATCTGCCACGTGTGCAGGTCAATGAACATGTGGCGCCTGGGGCTCGAAGTCCAATTTTTTTAATAGAAATAGGCTCAATTTGCGTTGACCAAAAGAAAAGGGCTCAATACCCAAAAAACCCTAAAGTTCAGTGGTCTACTTTGCATTTTACCCTATTAATTTCCTTTAGAGGTATAGACTTTTTCTTTAACTTTGTTTTCTGTTTCCCCTCTTTTCCTTTTCCTTCTTTTCTCAAGTTGAAATCATAGCTCTAAGAGATATCATCATATCACGCATGCTGCATTTTCAAATAAAATTGCTACTGCAGCTCCAAAATGGTTGTTTACCAGAGAGACAATAGAAATTGTGTTTTAACTGACACACATAAAGTATGCTAAATTTCCACACCAAATCAATGCATCTTCATCTATTTAGAAAGTAAGTTCTCCACAGAAACAGAACATATACTCTAGCTACCTTGATGAACATATAGAATGGCTTTTCCGCATCACTCTTTCCTTCCCACAACTAAATATACTTTTCTTGTAATTCTCTCTTACCTTGCACCAACCACATTTTCACAGAACACTAGATCAGGTCCCACCATCACCCAATGCGGGACAAGCCTACTATCTTTAGCCTTGTGCGCACCATTTGTTCAGGGTAGAGTGCCCTCTCCCGCACAAACGTGTTGCGATAACCTAAAACAAATCTACACCCAGCAAGTTGGTTGTCTTTGCCTCTTGCTGAATGACTCTACTTTGAGTTATTTCCCTATCAATCACACACTTGCTCTACAGCTCCCACTTCTATGCCATCTCCAAGTTGACATCTCGATTTGTTCAGGTTCACACTTCCTCATATATATATATATATATATATATATATATATATATAATGTACAGTGTCATAGTTTCACATTTTCCTCTGAAATCTATTTTGTACATTTTTTAGATGTTAAACAAATATGGTAAATGCAATAATATATTATTGATATTGTGTTTTGTGAAGGGACTCCTTTGTCTCCTACCTCACCTACTTCTCAGATTTCCTTTGGTACCAAAACCTATTCTACTGTTGCCGGTAAGTTGACTTGCTCAGACCTCATAAGATGCGTCATTTAACCGTCTTCTGTTACCCTTGGACGTGCTTATAATGTGTGTGTATACATATATAGGGATGTCCAAACAGGACCTTATTTTCTGGAATATTAGATTGTAATTTAATATTTTTTAAAAGTCTAGTTAGGAAGATTAATTTCTGTTTTCTAAATCAAATTTCTTGACATGCTCTTTTGCTTGTGATTTCAAACTTCCCCAATGGTTATGGTGGCCTTGAGATCAAGCTTTATGGGACTTGGCTTTTACAAAAATGCATCTATGAATTTTAAGACACAGATTCACTTGTGGGTGGTGGTAGCTTTGTCTGTGCTGATAAACATTATATGTTGAGTTTTGAGTTCTGAGTTCTAAGTTTCAAACTAATTAAAGTTTTCTAAGATATCATAATATAGTGTTCTATTGTTGCTTATGACGTGTCTATGTATTTTATTTCTATTGAAATCAATTACACCTTGAATAAATTTATTATTAACGAATTTCTTATTAAATTTTATTTATTAAAGAGGTATTGAAGTTTTATTGGTTTAGGCAATAATTAATGCTTTATCAAAGAAACAAGGCATTGTCAAAAAGCAATTTTTTGACAAATAATATAGTACTTAATTTCCTATATAGAAGGATCAGTAATCAGATTGCTCTGATTTCAGACCTTTTACTATTTGAAGAGGAAACTTGATACTCAAAAATAGCAACTTGCTCTCTTCAGTCAAAGGAAGTAAAAATTGTTGCTTATACTATGAACAAGATTAACTTCCGTAAGTTATACACAAAAGATATCATAAGCTTAGTTACTAAATTCTTAAGGTTAAAACATTTTTTCCAGTATTTAACTATAATTCAAATCACAAAGTAGCTATATGAACAATTTGAAACACATTTCCACAGTCATAAGACTATCAATTCTGCAGTTTACTCGTACATCATTTCTATACCGATCTAACAATACAGTAAACCAAAAAGAAATTACAGCATATAACATTACCTTATAAATTGAGGACAATTCTTTGTGGCTGGATTGTTTCTTTGCCTAAACTTTGTAACATTCCAAGGTATAACATAACATCCATGGATTCACTTGGAGCAGCTATTCCAAACTAGGTGCCTCTTCAGTTGGGTTAGACTCGAAGACATCCAAATTAGATTCCTCAGGTTCTTCTAATAGGCAATAGCTCTTGTGATTGAATCGATTCCTTGTAAGCAGGGGTCTGCTTAAAATCTGTTGCACCTTCATTATACGTTGCCACCGCAATTCCACTTGAAATTAACTGTAAGAAGAAAATGGAGAAAAGTTTAAAAAGCCAACCTTAAGAGTCATAATTAAGTTGTGAAATTTTATTAGGAGAAAAGAGAGCATGAAAGTAGCAACAATAGTGCAACTGTAATAATTTGTTTTTTCTTAAACAAAAACTCTTTTCAATGCATTCTTATTACATTAATCAGCCTATTTTAGTTACAAATCAGGGTATAGTTCTCCTCCAAACCATTGGATATTATCATGTTCAAATCATTTAACAGAACAACAACATATGTAATCAAAAAATCCTTAATGACATCAAAAATGACATCAAAGCTAATAGATTCCTGGGAAAAATCCTTAAATCCTTAATGACATCAAAAATCCTTAATGACATCAAAAATGACATCAAAGATAATAGTTACAAATCTGGGTATAGTCCATGAAAGTGTTGATTCCTGGGACACAAGTCCAAGTTAAAGTTTTCATAATATTTCAAAAAATCCTTAATGACATCAAAGCTAATAGATCAACTGAACACTCTCCTCAAACATGCGTATGTGGTATTATACTCATTTCATTTGAGGGCTAAAAATGAAGTTTGAAATTCTACTTAAGAAAGTTGACTGTAGATAGTAGACTCTAAACCTGGGCTGGGGGGAGTTTTCTGCTTATGTTTATAAATAATGAAATGATAATTTCTTACAGAAAGGGAATACTAGGAAGATCTCTTTATTAGTAATTAGGCTTTTATGTTTTTCTAAAGTCGAGTGTCATCTTTGGGTAGCATCAGATAATCAATGCTGATGCTATATGCCTTTTGTGCACTGTAATATTCAAACTGAGCAGCATTTCCCAGGAGATGAAAATTCCCCAACCTAACTCGGTGTGTTACAAGTCCATGAAAGTGTTGATTCCTGGGACACTTGGTAGGGTGAACTATTAACGCCTAACATGATTACATAAAATTGAATGTGTCCTTGCTCATGAAAGAAGTCATGGTTCCTACTGGTCAATAGTTGCCAAACTTTTCGTCTCTTTTAGCAGTTCTCTTACTGGAAATAGTTTGAGCACTCTACATTCTAGAGAGACTGTATTTGTTTTTTTCTTAAAAAAAAACTCTTTTCAATGCATTCTTATTACATTAATCAGCCTATTTCAGTTACAAATCAGGGTATAGTTCTCCACCAAACCATTGGATATTATCATGTTCAAACATTTAACAGAACAAGAACATATGTAATCAAAACAAATTAAGTACTAATAACATAATCCTCATTACAAATATATTGAACCTTGTAATTATGATTGTGAAACACTTACTAAAAACCCATTTTGGAACATCAAACCATAAGCTCATTAAACAAATTCATGATAAATCGTTAATTAAACAAGAAATCTAAGAGAGAGAAATACCGCGAAAAGGATACCAAAAGCCCACAAATACTGAATGAAGAAGCCAAAAGCATCCCATTCTGGCCCTTCCTAAAAATCCTTTTCAGTCCCAGGAAGGTCAGGCAAGATATACCCGTCAAAATTCTCAACACCCCAAAATCAACGATCCCTAATCCACCACTACCATTGGGGCTTCCAATCTCAGCCGTTCATTCATCTTCTTCTTCTTTTGTTGAAGTTGAGCTCCTCTTGTTCTTGCTGTCAAATTTCCCTGTTCTAGAGGAGAGCTTCTTGGCAAGAGAGACTATGTGAGAAGTTCTTGAGGGAAACGGCGGGGACCCACATGGGTTTGATGGGAAGAAGATCGGACGGCGGAGAAAATGGGTTGTTTATGGTGATTTGGTGGGAGTGTTGCAGAGGACTCTAGTGGTGGTGAGAACCATTGGAGTGGCTGCAGAGACTGTTGGGTGCTTCTTCAAAAGTGTAATATAAGGCTGGGAGAGGTGGATAAGAAGAGAACTGTTTTGTATTTGATGATCTGCTCAGCTTTTAAGTATTTGATTGTCAAAGTCCAAACCCCTTTTTTAACAGAAGTAATCCTCAAATTCACTATGTGCATCTTATTTTATTTTTTTTAAGAAATTGATATTTTTATACAAAAAAAAAAATACTCTCTCTATTTCATATTATTTAATTACTATTACTCTATTTCAACTTAAGAGATTTTTACTATAAGTTTTAATTTTTTCTCATTTTTTTCCTGCTCTTTAGCAAATTAATTCACTTTTTCTTAGTTACATCAATTACTTTCTTCATATATATATGTTATTCATCTTTTAGCTCTCCAATTTAATATTTCTTAGGTTTTCTAATGCAGAAAATAAGTGATAAAGATAATTAAATAAATAGAATATGTAATGCAGATATCAAATATACAACCACACGAAGATCATATGGCTATGAATATCCAAATCCCCTGTTGGGGTATATGCAGTATATGGGAATCCTCCTACGACTCGAATCACTTTCTTTTCTTTCCAACTCCATAATCTCATTTCTCATATCATCTTCTTACAAAAAGGACTTATCTTTTAAGGAAGTGCTTATTAGGCCACTCGTCGCCTTGTTTCGCTTAAAACTTGTTTGTATAGTTGTGTTGAGTATTTGGGTTGTGGCTTTGCTGGTTTCTTTATCTGTGTTTTCCAATCTCCCAGACACTTTGCTTGTGTTTGGAGATTCTAGCAAAATCCCCCCTCTATTCGTCTCGGTGGTTTGGGTGGTGTCACTGGTGAAATTAGTGTATGAAGAAATTAGTTATGGAATGGATTTGCAGGCACAAGGAAAAGCTGGTGCAGTTATGGCCAGGAGGCTTGTTGGGTTTCTTTACAACTTAGTAAGCTTTCTGTTAACTGCAATTCTCTTCTACATTTACTTTCCCTGCCCCGACAAGACAAAGGTTTTGGATTAGATATGCCTTGGAAACGATCGATCGATATTTGTATGTTATTGTTATTGAATCAACAAAAGTAATAATAATATCTACCACTGTTTTTTCTTGTCTTTATATATATTTTTATGTCTCCAAATTTATTTTGTTAAGTATCAGATTATTAGTAATTAGGCTTTTATGTTTTTCTAAAGTCGAGTGTCATCTTTGGGTAGCATCAGATAATCAATGCTGATGCTATATGCCTTTTGTGCACTTACTGTAATATTCAAACTGAGCAGCATTTCCCAGGAGATGAAAATTCCCCAACCTAACAAGTCCATGAAAGTGTTGATTCCTGGGACACTTGGTAGGGTGAACTATTAACGCCTAACATGATTACATAAAATTGAATGTGTCCTTGCTCATGAATGAAGTCATGGTTCCTACTGGTCAATAGTTGCCAAACTTTTCTTCTCTCTTTTAGCAGTTCTCTTACTGGAAATAGTTCGAGCACTCTACATTCTAGAGAGACTGAATTTGTTTTTTTCTTAAAAAAAACTCTTTTCAATGCATTCTTATTACATTAGTCAGCCTATTTCAGTTACAAATCAGGGTATAGTTCTCCACCAAACCATTGGATATTGTCATGTTCAAACATTTAACAGAACAAGAACATATGTAATCAAAACAAATTAAGTACTAATAACATAATCCTCATTACAAATATATTGAACCTTGTAATTATGATTGTGAAACACTTACTAAAAACCCATTTTGGAACATCAAACCATAAGCTCATTAAACAAATTCATGTTAAATCGTTAATTAAACAAGAAATCTAACAGAGAGAAATACCGCGAAAAGGATACCAAAAGCCCAGGAAGGTCAGGCAAGATATACCCGTCAAAATTCTCAACACCCCAGAATCAACGATCCCTAATCCACTACTACCATTGGGGATTCCAATCTCAGCCGTTCGTTCATCCCCTTCTTCTATTGTTGAAGTTGAGCTCCTCTTGTTCTTGCTGTCAAATTTCCCTGTTCTAGAGGAGAGCTTCTTCGCAAAAGAGACTGTGAGAAGTTCTTGAGGGAAACGGCGGGGACCCACATGGGTTTGATGGGAAGAAGATCGGACGGCGGAGAAAATGGGCTGTGTATGGTGATTTGGTGGGAGTGTTGCAGAGGACTCGAGTGGTGGTGAGAGCCATTGGTGACCCAAACCCCTTTTTTAACAGAAGTAATCCTCAAATTCACTATGTGCATCTTCTTCTTTTTTATTTAAGAAATTGATATTTTTATACAAGAAAAAAATACTCTCTCTGTTTCATATTATTTAATTATTATTATTTTTAAAAATCAACTTAAGAGATTTTTACTATAAGCTTTTATTTTATTCTCATTATTTATTTTTCCCGCTCTTTAGCAAATTAATTCACTTTTTCTCTGTTACATCAATTATTTTCTTCATATATATCTGTTATTCATCTTTAAGCTCTCCAATTTAATATTTCTTAGGTTTTCTAATGTAGAAAATAAGTGATAAAGATAATTAAATAAATAGAATATATAATGCAGTTATCAAACATACAACCACACCAAGATTTATATTTATTTCGGCCCCTTAGTCTTCTACTCTATGAGCCTGCCTACATTTAAGACTAGGTAATAATACCAAATGAGCAAATAGATAAGACACTGCCCCAAATGTTATTCTTGAAGGAACTAAACATATGATGAATATGCTTTTCACTATGTTTTTTCTTCTAATTTTGTTTAGATCATGTCCCTGTCTATAGGTAACTTGGTGTCAAGTGTTATTTTTGTTTTATTTGAAGTGTGTTCAGGCAAAGGAGGTCATGGTTGGTGTCTATAGGTAAATTGGTGTCTAGTGTTATTCTTGAAGGAACTAAACATATGATGAATATGCTTTTAGTATGGTTTTTCTTCTAATTTTGTTTAGATCATGTCCCTATCTATAGGTAACTTAGTGTCGAGTGTTATTTTTGTTTCAGTACTTACAAGGAGTCATTACCCTCAAAGAACAAACATTATTTGGTTTCTCAAGGCAAAAACGACACACAGAACTCAGAAATAATCACTTTGAAAATGTAGGAAACTGTTTATAATCACTTCACAGATTATGAAAAACTAGCAAGTAAAAGAGTATTTTACTGGTTACACTACTTATTAGCCTTGCCAATGTTAAAAATACTTCTTGCATGTTCTATTTCGTGTATATGTTTTGTTACGATCATAAAGTATGCTCAAGCCTTTCCTGCAGTATCGAACTATATATTGACTTGTTATGCAAGATTACATTAAAAAATTGCATGCGATTCTTTTACCTATTGTAATTTGTTTTAGTACTAAGCTTGTTCATGTTAACAAAATTTCAAGATTCTGCACTACTCATTTAGTCACTCACATGTCTGCATTCAAATTAATAAAGAGTCGTTGCTTAATGTTGTTGCAGTTCTCAGGGAGTGTTACCAGTAACTGATGATAATAAGCCAATATATGGAATTTTGAAGGAAGCACTGTTGGGGGCAATCCGTGATATTGATATAAAATTTTATTTGGTAACATTACTATTGTAGGTTCATGTTTGTTGCAGTTAAAAATCGCCTTCATTATGACATTGTCTTGATTTTATTTTATTTTCAAAATAACGAGGAAGCTTTGAATAACAACTATGCTTCTGGGTCTACTCCCATTGTTGTTCTTTTGGTAGATGGTAAATTCTTAGTTGCCAGTGTTGGTGATTCTAAAGCAGTTTTATGCTCAGATGAAGGTACCTTTACATGTCCCTTTTCTAATTATTGTTCTCAATGCACCAGAGGATTCACATTTGTTTTCATTTTTGGGTGTGAAGAATGATATGGTTTTACAGTTTCCAGGAAATCGATTTCTTGTGCTTCTGATAGTATATAATTTACACATTCATGTCACTTGGAAAAATGCAGATAGTTCGATGACAAAGCTCTATGCCGAAGAACATCATCCAGGTAGAGATGACGAAAAGCCCGTAGAGATCAAATGGTATATCTAGGTCGAGATAGTTCGATGACAAAGTTGTATGCCGAAGAACTGACAAGAGATCATCATCTAGGTAGAGATGACAAAGCTCTATGCCAAAGACGAGAGAGATCATCATTTATGGCATATTGTGTAAACATATCATATATAGCATACATATGATCGATTAACATGCTTTGACACCAATGTAGAAGAATTATTTGTATGCATGTTATTACATATTTACACATAATAGGAGGACCAAAGATATGAAAAACTTTGGTGTGGAAAATCTCCTCGAAACCCAATAAGAACGGAGACCAAATTCACGGTTTGTAACAACTGGGCTTCAACATTATGTATCAGCTAGTAGTTTTGACAGAATATAATCCTCTCTGATAATGGAACTTATAATAATAAAAATAATAAATACTATTAATAGTAATAATTTTAAAATTCTATTTTAAATTTTTTTAAAAATCTGTTAATTTTAAAAAAGTCTTTTTAAAAAAAAAGCTTTTTTAAAAAAACTGCTTTTAAAATTCAAATTTTTTTAAAAGTCTGTTTTAAAAAAAAAACGTTAATTTTTATAAAAACAGATTTTTTTTTTTAATTTTTTAAAAAACGTTAATTTTTTTGAACTGAACTAATATTTTTTATAAAAAGTTTGTTATATAAAAATTAACTTTTTTAAAGTAACAGATTTTTTTTAAAAGTAACAGATTTTTTAAAATTTAAAAACGTTAATTTTCTAAAAAATTTAAAATTTTCTGTTTTATAAAAAATAACTTTTTTAAAGTAACAGATTTTTTTTTAAAAGTAACAGATTTTTTTAAAATTTAAAAAACGTTAATTTTCTAAAAAAAAATTTAAAATTTTCTGCTTTTATAAAAATTAACTTTTTTAAAGTAACAGATTTTTTAAAATTTAAAAACGTTAATTTTCTAAAAAATTTAAAATTTTCTGTTTTTATAAAAATTAACTTTTTTAAAGTGACAGATTTTTTTAAAAGTAACATTTTTTAAAACAGATTTTTTTTAAATTTAAAAACGTTAATTTTCTAAAAAATTTAAAATTTTCTGTTTTTATAAAAATTAACTTTTTTAAAGTAACAGATTTTTTTTAAAGTAACAAATTTTTTAAAACAGATTTTTTAAAATTTAAAAAACGTTAATTTTCTAAAAAATTTAAAAAACGTTACTTTTCTAAAAAATTTAAAAACGTTAATTTTCTAAAAAAAATTAAAATTTTCTGTTTTATAAAAATTAACTTTTTTAAAAAAACAAACTTTTATAAAAATATTAGTTCAGTTCAAAAAAATTTAACGTTTTTTAAAAAATTAAAAGAAAATCTGTTTTTATAAAAATTAACGTTTTTTTAAAAATCAGACTTTTTAAAAATTTGAATTTTAAAAGCAGATTTTTTAAAAAACAGCTTTTTTAAAAATTAACAGATTTTTTAAAAAAATTAAAATAGAATTTTAAAATTATTACTATTAATAGTATTTATTATTATTATTATTTTGAAATTATTATTATTATTATTAGTTTTGGAATTGTTTAGGTGAAGTAGTTAATAGTTTTGGTGCATTTGTCTTTATAATAATCCATTTGCTTTCTCTTTTTTCTTTTCACGAAGAAAAAAGTCAAAGTTTCAACTTACATGATCAAGATTCCTAACGTTTTTTGGACGGAAAATCGATGGAATGATTTATTTTATAATATTTGAAAAAGATAATTTGATTATAACAAAAAAAGTTTCGATTCTAGGAATGAAAACCGAAGGCAAAGTCTGATGATCAACGTTATTTATCCCTAAATCAAATGAGGTGTACCCTCCATGGGCGGTCTATCTATCTAACAAAATATAATTGATTTTAAATTTTCAGCTCACCTAATAAATAATCTGAGTCATCTAAAGTTTGTTCATGTAGTGCAAGAGACATAAGACATAACTAGTTTGATAATGTTATATCAATACAACAACCAAACTTTACAATGTTTTTTAAAATTCATATTCTTTAATTCATAAAAACTTATTTATTTATTTTGGTTTTGTTTTGTCTTTGCCTTTTCTTGTTCATCTACCATCTACCATAGCATGGTCCATTAATCTTACTACTAGTCTACTTACTAGGTTGCAACAAAATCATTTTAACAAATAATTTTCCTTCAATTTTGTTTACAACTTTTTATCCTCAATCTGCAAAACGTTTCATCAAAACGTTTTCCGATACAAAATCTGTACCTAGATAGATTTTCTATAGGGCAGATAGCGACTCGGGCCGCCACGAATATTCGGCAGCCTCCGAATAATCAAATAACCCACCTAACGTTACAAAGTCACCGTTATCTTCGCCAATTCCGAATCCGAACGAGTCGTAACTCGGTAACTCATCTACAAACGCAAAGTTTTCGACTGCGGCAGGTGGATTCGTATCCAAATTGGAAATTTTCTTCTCCGGTTGCTCGTTCGAGGGCGAAATTGCCGGCGGTAGGCCAAGTTCATCGTCGGAGGCGCCCAATAGGTAATCGAGATCGACGGAGTCCGTCACCGGATCCGGATTTAGGATCTCTACTTCGAAGCTTTTGATCACCGAGTCAAGATCTTGAATCTCCGGGTCACTATCCGGGTCGTCGAGGATATTTAAGATGTCTTCTGTGATTTTTATTGTCTCAGGCGAGTTCATTTCCGGAATCTCCGAGACAAGCCGGTCTGACTCGGATGTGTCGGAATTTGAGTCCACTCGGTCTGACTCGGACGTTACGGTAATTGAGTCAACTGTGTCCGATTCAGATGAATCGATAACAGAGTTAACCGGATCGAACTCGGAAGTTACGGAGGGCGAGTCAACTCGAGAACGTTTTGACTCGGACGAAACTGAGTAGTCATCGCGTCCGCGCTTCTTGCCGATATTGCAGTCCTCCATTACAAGTGAGGTGCAAATTTAGACAGAGAATTGCTATTATAGGGGTGTGTTTGGAAACAGAGATATGTGAGGGAAAATAAAGTTAATTTTATTAATAGACAGGAAATGGAAAAGGTAGATTGTATCGGTTGTTGATTTTATTGGTTGGAGAGAGAAGAAAGTAGAAAGGGTGTGTTTGGGAGTGGATTTATAATTCTCCTAGAAGAAGAAATATATATATTTATAGTGGGAGGAAATGGATAGAATTTATATTTTCAAGAGAAATGAAATCTAGAGAGAGAAAGTTGAGGAGATTGGTTATGGGAATGATATTATGGGCACAAGTATTTATATATTTTGCCATGTTTGTGTAAGGGGAGGGGGGAGGTTGACAGGCGCGTGTTTCACGGACATCTTCCCCTTGTTTTTCCCTTTCTTTATTTGGCTTGGATTTTATTTCTCTTTCCCATCCATCTTATTAGCTGTATTTGAATTTCAGTTTGAAATCCGACTCCGGCCCCACTTTCCCTTGCCCAAGCTTGTGGCTTCTTTATAGGAGGAGCAGTTGTTTTCCCTTTAGCTGGCTGGCTCAGCTCGGCTCATTAAAATAAAAATAATACTCTTCTGTTTTATAATATATTACGTTTTAGATGATTTTATTTTTTAAAATTATTTGACGTTTTATATAATCTAGTAGAATTAATTATAATTTTTTTGAGAAAATGTTACAAATGATGAGCGAGAGTATCAGATAAGTATATGGTAAAGGATAATTATTTTTTTAATTTTTGTGCACAATTCTAAAACGTCATATATTATGGGAACGGAGGAAGTAGTATTTTATTAATAAAGTGTGAAACTTTAATTCTTATTATATATAATTATAAATTTATAGTGATATGACTTTATATGGATGTTTATTAATTTAAGGATTTGCCAGAATTAGCATTATATGTATATATAAATTTTCATTTTACAATAATACTTTACATCATTTTATTTTTATTTTTTTATAACTATCTTTTGTCATAATAATATTACTCATTAATTTTAGGAAGTTAATATTTTTTACGTTAAAATAATATTTTTTCATGAGTCTCACTCGTATGAATGTGGAATTCATTCATTACTCATGTAAGAAAAATCATGTAAAAATATCAATTTTATATATAAATATCAATTCCCTAATTTTATAGTTAAGGAGGAGTTTAAAAAAGTTGTAATTATACTTTTATTCGAGTTTATCACTTGCTAAAGTTACCTTGTGCTTTATAATAAAGTCAAGTGTGTTTTAGATTCCTCTTAGTTCATCCCTCCTATTCCCCCATATTCCTCCATAATATTCCTATCCGTTTTAAAATTAAAAATATAATTTAATTTTTAAGTTCAAATAAGGCATATTAAACTTAAAAATTAATATAATTTATAAAAAATTAGAATAAAATAAATTTTGTGATTACTAACTTTTTGTTATATATTATACAATTATAATAACTATATTAACTAAAATTAAATAAATTCACATCAATTTGAAGTTTACTATGTCATCTTTTGGACCTTAAAAATTAAATTATATCTACAATTTTAGAACGGAAGAAATAGTATATAAGGCTCTAATAAATATAAAATATATATTCCTTCTTAAAAGGATAATTTAAAGTATAATTATTTTAGTGCTCAAATGGATGAGTAAGGTACATACAATAAAAGGTAAGTATGTCATTTAGTAGAGTCTATTGATTTAAAAATAGATAAAAAGACCCGTCACTTTATGTAATATTGTAGAATCATTAAAAATATATTTAAAACATATTATTCTATTTTCTCCACTTTATTTTTGTGTAAAAAAAAAATACTTAGTTGATACTTTTAAGTCGATCAAAGTATTATTTTTTATCATTACAATTTTTGAAAGTAGTTAGCATGAAATTTATTTTTGAGTAAGTTAGACAATTGGTCAATAGAGTACTGACACCAAAACGAGACTTTATATATACCAGTATTCTATTAATCAATTAACCAATTTATCAAAAAAATAAACTTCTTTAATTTTTTATCATGTCATCATTTTTAAAGTAATCACTTACTCCTCCTTCCCTTTCACAATCACAGAGTGTCGGGTGTTATTTGTCCAAAACATGAGACTCATTCCTACTTAGAATTCTATAAAATATTATAATATTTTTATGTTTATTATCACAACTTTATAATATTTATTTTTTTACTATTGATTATGTTCTTCGTTTCACATCTTAAATGTGAGTAATTTCTATGGTAATAAAAAATAAATAAATAAAATAATATGTACATTGTTCGAGACTTATAGTTAACCATAATTAAACGTGTAAATGAACCGAGTCGAGTCGAGTATTGAGTTGTTTAAATTTGATTCACAAAATTTATTGTGTATAAAATAAAGTTTGATTGAGACTCGTTTAGATACCGAATCGAGCACGATCTCAAATCGAACCCGAACAGTTTGAATTTTTCAAACGAATATAATCCGTGTATCAATAAAAAATTACAATTTAAATAGATTCAAATAACTTATTAAACATTAAAATTTATTTATATTTAAATTATTTATATTTTAAATTAAATCGAGTCCGAATCGAGCACGAATTACAACTTGTAGTTTAATATTGTGTCCGGATGTGGACTAATCAACATGAAGGGTCCACCTCAGCGAGGTTGCTTGCGGCATCATCAATAATTTGACTCCTTCCTCTCTACCCACTCAAATTAGAGGACGACAACATTATCACTTCATTTTTATACACACATGTTGTACGTTCAAATAATTAAACTCTCTTTTTCTTTTTCTTTTTCTTTTTCTTTTCTCTTTTTTTGGTGCAATGAAATAATTTAACTCCCGACTTTTTAAAAAAGAGTTTTATTTAGATATTTTGGAATTAAAATAATAATTTTTATTTACTAATTTTAGTTCTGAATAAATATGATTCATCTAAAAATTTAAAACATTCAGACTAGTATTGTACACGATAAATATAATAGTATTCACATGTGTTTATATTAATATAAAGTTGATATTACCTTTTATGGAAAGATATCATGTAAAAATATTTAAAAAATACATATAAAAATAGTCTTTCACTTAATTACATGTCTTTTTCATCATTTTTAGAAATGTTATATAGATATTTTATTTTTTTATTACTAAATATTACGTCGTTTTGTCAAATTTAATTATGACAAAGCACATGTATTTTTAAAAATAAGATATTTTTAGAAAAAACAATTTTTAAAATATATTTAAACTTTTAGATATTTTAAAATATTGATTGGGACCCGACTTTTGTCCTTTAAATAAACACAAGAATAAATTTGGAAAGGAAAAAGAAATTGCTATAAATTAGCTTCAATGAATATCTAATACTATGAAATAAAATAAACAATATAAACAAAAAATAATAATCTTATTTTGATAATTTTATTATATATAACACTAATGTTTTGAGTTTGTTCACATTTGCAGAATTTGCGACCATAGGGTTTGAGCGTTTAAATCTTCAAACACACCACACTAATTTTAATGTGTTGCGTTTAAGACACAAACACTGTTTTTAAAAGTTAAAATAAATTATGTTTAAAATAAATTATTATGAGATGAATAAAATTTTTAAATGCATTTGAATTTTTAAATACTATAAATACTAAATAATAATTTATACTTATTTAGAGTAAAATTTTAGCGGGAAAAAAATGTCTTATGACACGAGTTAATTACTTTGGTGTAAAATATGCCTAATCTAAATCTAGGTGTTCTGTTCATACATTAGACACCGGCCCACTTTTCCCGAGACCGGGTAAACCCGGTTCAATGTTCTGAAAGTTCTGGACGGGCTGACACGTGTACGTGCTGGAGTTATTTGACTTGTCAACTTGGGTTAAGTGATGTCACGTGCTTTCTGTCGTTGGTTTCGCGACGATCCCGCCCGATGTGATTAATGATTATATCAACTGTACAGCCTTTTGGATTTTTATTTTTATTTTGAGTATTTTGGGGGCGTTTTTAGTGACATTTCTAGTGATATTTTTTATAAAAAAAAATTTAGTTTTTTTTTGTAGAAGCATAAAAAAATATATAGTATTTATTTAATTGAAATTTTTATAAAAAGCAGTGTTTTAGGTGTAATTTGGATCACATCTAAAGAAATATGGTATAACCCTGCATTTCTTTGTATGTATCCAAATTATCTAAAAACACTATTTTTATAAAAATTTCGATAAATAAATACTATCATTTTTCGAGTGAGACTCAAAAAAAAAAAAGCCAAAATATTTTTTTTTTTAAAAGAAATGTCACTAAAAAATGTCTCCCTAGACTTATTGTTTTATTTATTTTTATTTTTTTTGCTTTGACTGGAAATACAGGAATACCCTTGAAAGTACTAGAAGTCGAGAACTATCAAGAAAAGCCTGGGTGTTGCTTGGTTACGTCAATTATTAATTCCTTATTGTTCTTGTTCGGGATTGGGATTTGGTAGTTCCAGTTGAGAATTGGTCCATAATTGATTAATTAAACTAGTATACTAAAGTTAATGAGACTGAAATATGAGCCTAGTCAAGTTGAATTTCATCACTTCTTTTGTGTTTTGAATTTGATCCATAAGAACCGCAAGCTTGGATTAAATTTGACTTTGAACTCCAAATATCTTATGCTATTTTGAAATATCTAAGATTAATTCACAGTCAAATGTCTATAATTATCTAGATTCTTGAAAAGTTAGCGTCTCGAGCACTAGATTTGAAAGAAAATGGTTAGCATAGAGTTTATTTTTAAGTAAATTGGTCAATTAATCAATAGAGTCTTGTGGCATTGCGAGGCTACATGTATTGTAGATTTTTTATTAATCGATTAATGAAACAAAAAAATAAACTTCATACTAACCGAATCCGATTTAAAGGGATACATAATTGACACGTAGGTCGGAAGGTGATCTCTCTCTGTATGTTACTAATTTATTGATCAATTGACCAACTTATTATGAAGTTAACTTCAAGGTAACCGGATCCGAATTATAAGGGTGATTTTGGATCTGGTTACCACCCTTGATAAGTTAATTTATTGACCAACACAATATTGACATGTAAAGAGATATCGCCTTCCGACTTGCGTGTCGACAATATATTAATTAATTAATCAAAATTAATGTATTGATTTTTGTTTGAATATGAATTTTAGTTGGATGAAATTGATTAATCTTTGTTGCAAAAGCTTCCAAAAATTCCACAACTACCATGAAACTTCAACTATTATATATGTAATTGTTATTACTTTATGGTTACGACGAATTTACGTGGTGCGAAAACTGCAATCAATTTTTTGAATAAAGAGAATTAAATTACTTCTTATCCCTCTTTGTATATAATCTTTCTTTTATTTAAAATATAGAATTACTATAAATTTTATTAAAATATAATTTGCACTTTAAAACTTAGATGGTACGTTGTAGAAGTTTGTATCATAATATTTAAAAAAATATCTAATTACACCTTGTAATTATTATTTTTTCTAAACGTAATGTATTTTTAACCTATCAAAATACACTTCAAGATTATTTTGCGCCAAACAAAATTCACCCTCAATTTGAGGTACAAATTGTATTTCAAAATGAGATATTTCGATATCAAGGTGAGATATTTTGAATTCAAAATTAATATATCCATTAAACTTTATATAACATAAATATGAAAATTATAAATTATTTAAAAAAGTACAATAATTTTTATCATATTTAAAAATTAATTAAATTATATTAATTTAAATTTTAAAATATCTTATACAATATTTATTTAAAAAATCGAACTTAATATTTAATTTTGAAGACGGGTGAAGAATATAAAAAATAAATGAATATATAGCTAAAAGTATAAACATTAATATATTAAATTTATGTCACAATATCTTGATATGTTAAAATAATATATATATATATATATATATATATATATATATATATATATGTATATACAGGTAGGATCCTATCAGGAAGTAAGAACGTGTTTTGTTATATGTATCTAAATCAAACCCAAAATACTGTATTATATAAAAATTTTAGTTTCATAAATTTATTTATTTTTTTTAGTTGTTTTAAAAAAAACAAAATATAAAATTCAAATTTTGGTCGGGTCCGAACCTGATCCGACCTGTATATCTATATAACAAATTACAAATATTTTTAAATTTCTCATTTATTTGAACCGTCTAAAATTTAAAATAAATTTTATCATTCATAGTACCGAAGTCACAAGACTATTGATACGAGTATATATTATCATAGTTGATAGTTGATATTTGATAGATTCCTCTAGAGAATGTTAGCCAAAGAAGAAGCGTGGAACGCTTGCATCCACACGTTAGATGGCCTTTCACCACACCCGCCACCTCATGTGATAAGCCTTGTTTGGTTCCACGCCTTTCAATAAAATTCAATAATATCATAAAATGAAATTGGGACTTGTCAATCAATGGGGAATTGGGATTTGGGATGTCAAACATTTATTTTTAATATGTGGTCCTAACTCATATGTCAATCCTATATGGGCGAGGATTCTTTTAAAAATTTGATATTTTTACATATTAAAAATAATATTTTCATATAAATTTATTTTATATAAAGATGAGATTCATTCACAGATTCGATTATTCTAAAGTTAATTTGATAAGTTTCATTAATCGATTGATTAATGAAGAACAGAAGTGTAAGCGAAGTCGATCGAAAGTATTGAGTTCTTTCGATTTGATTTACAAAATTTATCGAGTATAAAATAAGGTTTGATTGAAGCTTATTTAAACACGAATCGAAAGACGATTTGAATCATTTCGAGCAGTTTAATTTTTGAAAAGAATATGATCCGAAAGATCAATAAAAATTCTGATTTGAGAAAGTTCGAGAATTTATCGAACTTTAAAATATGTTATATTCGACTCATTTATATTTCAGTCGAAATTTCGAATCGAACTTTTTAATCGAAATGAATCTAATCGGTAGTAGCTGTTCTTTATTTTCGCGTTAATGAGAGCAGATCTTCTGTCCTCATTTTATTTGTCTCTCCTTTATCTCCCATTTAAATTTTTGACACCTGGTCTCTTACTTAACATCAATCTATTATATATACTAAATCACAGTACATGACACCATATATTGACAAATGTCCTTCTACAAATTCAACACTTGTCCATCTTAAATAGTTTTAATTATGTCACAATTATCTTAATTATATCCTATCCTTTTTTAAATTATGGATAAATAATAACAATCCAATTATCTTAATTATATCCTATCATTTTTTAAATTATGGATAAATAATAACAAACCAAGTAGAATGTAATCTCTTCAACAATTAATGAGCACAATTTTATATGGATAAAACTTCCTAACTGAATACGTATATTAATCAGACTAATTATTTATTCTCATAAGTGAATAAAAACCATGGCTTCTTCTTCTTCTTCTTTCACGGTCAATTTTTCTCTTTTTTCCCGTTTGTCTCTGTGTCTTTCTTCTACTTATGTCATTCACGTTTCGCGCAATGGAAGAGCCATTATATATACACATTATTACTTACAGGTTACAGCTATATGTAGGAGTGTGAAACATAACCAAGAAGCGGGTGGAATTATTTCATTGGTTTGCCTATTTTCTAAATTTTTAGATATTATGTGCTAAAATTTGAGATTATTGCATTTGCATTTAGTTGATGATATACGGAATAATGTTTGCAATTGATTTGATTGATCTGATATTTGTGTTGTCAATCGTGTTTAATTAAAAATTTTGGTGGATTTTCGATTGAAAAGTTTGTGTTTAGATTAGAGCTATTCACGTTTCTTATATCAACAGTAAGGAACTGGGTTTATTTTTTAATTTGATTATTTAGTATCTTCATTTTAAGTCTGTATTTTGATTTTGGTTTTGTTAATATTATAAATAAACACAAACATGTAAGAGGTATTTTATTGGTATGGCCTGTAGAGTTTTGGTTCTAATCCACACTCCCGAGTCCCGTGTACAAATTTACTTTTTAATTGTTGCCTTTATTTAGTACAAATTTACTCTTTTAGACTCTTTTAGACTTATTCGTTTTAAATGTGTTATGGTCTTCTTCTTTTTTTTTTTTGACTCATCTCTAATCCGATTATACTATTTGATCATTGCACAATAATATACTATTTTCTTATTATATTTTAATTTATTAATTATATGCACATATTTATTATTAAAAATTTGAATAATCCCGCCGCAACGCGGGGGTTTGTATCTAGTTAACTCTTAAATTAAGAGATAAGGTGTCAAAAATTTAAGTGGGGGACAGAGAAGGTGAAAGTATTATATACATCCAATCGTCATGTATGTATGATGATAAAGATATATCTTGTGTAATCAATCTTATTTATTTATTAATAAAAGAATTATTTATTAAAGGCATTTATTATCTACATGGTCAATGCTGTTTTAATAATATGTGATAAACCCATAGTTTTAAAGAACGCTTTTAGAATAATGATGATGATCATTCTAATGAGATCTAAATTCTTAGAAAGTTTTAAAACTAAAATAGTTCCCAATCATTGGATTACTAAATTGGGGATTAGTGAATGGGATAGATTAGTACATACGTCGTTCTCGCTTTCGTTGGATGAGGATGATTGATCTCGTGATCATTTTGTGTGGAGACACTAAAGCAAGTATGTAGGTCTTTATTAGAGAATAAGTTCATCGAAGCGTGACTCGCCAAGGAATCACTAATGGAGTTTTTTTACCTTGTCGATAGGAATTTCTTGTAGTGATAGTAAGATCTGAAATGATCCTCAGACTTGAGATCATCATAGTATCTTATATATAATGAATTACACTTTGACTTATTCCTTAAGACTCTTAGAGTATATCAAAGGGTATCTTTGGGTGTAATAAGTTATATATGAAGATAATGAATGATCGATAAAGAATCTACCACTTCTAGTAAAAGGAGAGATGTCTATGTGATTCGATAAACGACAACCTAAGGAATCCTTGGTATTAAGGTGGAATGAAATTAGAAAGTAGTTTCTAATTTGCATTCATTAGGAGTTGTTCATTTAGGAATCGAAAATACATATAATTAAATAAAATAAGACTTGACAAGTAATTAGTATGTCTTATATTTAATTGGGGACATTGTATGGTGGAAAGATTGAATTGTCATCGGTAACTATTTACTCAAAGGTTCTTTTTATGATTAATGTTGAAATCTATATTATCCTGGAAAGTCGTTGATCATGGAGGAGGCTTTATCCCTATTGTAGAATAAATATTATTTATTTAAATAAATTATTTGTTTAATTTATTTATTTAAATGATATTAGAATTATTCTAATTGATTTATTATAACCTAGGTTTAATATGGAGAACACAAAGAATCACACCATAAAAGGAAGAATAATTATTTAAGAAGTTAATGGCATAATTGTAATAATATGTTAAGTATATTTAATTTAATCTATGGTGATAGAATAAATTAAATAGCTTAATATTTATTATTTAATATTTTAGAAATATTAAATATAAATTAATAAGAGGAGTCTTATTAATATTATTATAATTATTATTATTTTAATTTCTAAAAGGTTTAGGAATTAATTTAATATTAGTACTTTCATTTATTCCTAATTGGATTAGGAAAGAAAAATTAGTTAAAGGAGTTTAACTAATTATCCCTAATAGGATTAGGGGAGCCCATTTAATTAAAAGAGTTTAATTAAATAAATAATACCTTATTTTAATTAAAATAGGGTTATATAATATCTTTATAAGAGAGTCTTATATTAGATATGAGATATATCGTAATTCCAAGAGTTGGAGAAAGACACCCCTTTTCTTATTCAGATAGGAAAACTAGGGTTTGAGCCAAATCCATTCTTCTTGAAAAATTCCTCTTCCTGGTGGATCACCTATAGAGGCCACACACTTGGGTGGCTTACATCGATCAAAGGAAGGAATCACTTAGAAGATTCAAGGAGATCATGGGAAGAGGAGTGAACTCGCACTTGCGAGGAAGCTCGCTTTCTTACAAGCGGTATGATTTCATAATTTCTTATTTTTCGTTTTAATTAATAATATGCATAAAGGATGATCCGGGTAATTGGTTTGTGAAAAATTTTAAAATCTGATTTGATCTCGCTTCCGCTACGTTTTGCAATTTGATTGCTACTTTGATTTTCACGAAAACCTAACAGAAGGGACATGCTAAATGGGGACATAGGATCTGCTCTCTTGATCAATACAACGCTGACACGCAGAAAGATATCACCTCTCGATATGCGTGTTGATACTGTATTAATTAATTGACCAAAATTAAATTCATATTAATCACTCTCTCCACTCACTATTCACGTGAGAGAAATCATATGAAAATATTAATTCTCTTCTTTTAATTTCTAATCTAATACATTCACACAAGAGTTCCGTATATAAATTATTAGGGGGCCCAGAACATAATACTATAAAATCATGAATAATTTAAGGGTCCTTTACATAAATATACAACAAATAGAAAGTAATTACAAAAAAAATGCATCAACCAAATAATTACAAAAATAATGTAATTATTACAAAAATAGTACAATTCACATTAATAAGAAAACCTAAAATCAAGGACAAATTCAAATTCAAAATAATAATTCAAATTTAAATATTCAAATTCAAATCTTTATCTCCCTCACATACACTTTGAAATAATAGTCGGCCGCTACACCACCGCGAATTTTCGTTGTCCAAACCGCCAATGAGAATAAGAAGAAGATTCGCCCTACAAAAAGTTTAAAAATAAATAGATGTAACTTTTACTGTTCTGAAATTTTTTTTATAACTATTTTGTTACTCATAAATAATAAAATGGTTACCTTTGTATGAATGATTGGCTACCAACTGCATTACATTCAAACGAAATTGGTAACTTAATAAAATTGAATTGGTTACCTTGGTCTGAAGTTCGGCTACCAACTGCACTATGAAAAAACTGTAGGTGTCTTAGTGCAGTTGGTTACTTTGGTATGAAGGTTTTGTTACCTTGGTATAAAGGTTTGGTTACCAACTGCACTAAGAAAAAATTGAAAATGGGGAGGATGATTGGTTACTTTGATATGACAGTTTAGTTACATTGGTATAAAAGTTTGGTTACAATCATATCCACCGTTAATCTTCATACCCACTTTTATTTTGACCTTTCACTTTGAGAAACTATGAAAATATCTGGTTGATTGACACAAGATCCACGTATTGTCTTCCTTTGTCTTTGGTCAATTGCATATCCGGTAGATATTTATTCGTCGGGAAGTGGGGTGAAATTGACCAAGACCCGGATCGGGATGCATATCAAAGGCAGGTTCGACCTCATTACCCTTGAAACCCCAAGAGCTGCTTGAAAAGTGGTGATGTTGGCACCATGAGTGATTCATTGGTTGAACCATGTGCACAACATTAGTATGCACGATGGTAATTTGCCCCAAGACTCGAAGATCGATTTCTTGAATCGCAGGGTGATTTGATAGAAGAGAGAGCCCAAATATATATATATATAGAGAGAGAGAGAGAGAATCGTTGATGAAGAAGAAGAAGGGTGATGATTAAGCGGTCTGATTGTTATAGATGAAGAGAGAAAAAAGTCGTGGGTATAATAAATCCATAAATTAAGGAATCCTAATCGAATACTAATTCCTAAATTAAGGAATCATAAATGCATTAAAATTGTAAATAAATATGGAAGTGTATTACTTGTCTAAAAAATTTTATGAAAGTACTATTATTGTAATTATTTTTAAAATGTAATAGAATATGTAATTCACCCATAATTTAATAGGATTTGGGATATCTTTCTCGATCCAAATTTTGTAAATAATTTTATATTTTTTATTGAAATAGGATTTTATTTTTATATTCTATAAATCATGAATAATTTAATAGGATTTTTTTTTTATTTTGTAAAAAAAATTGAAAGAGTATTATATATATTCTCCATAAATCTTGTGAGCCTGAAATAAAAATATCAAAATTTTATAGGCTTAAATAAAATTTCAGGGTTGTCCCAGGGCTTATTATTATTGATTATTATTCCATAGCTTAAAATACATACTATAATATGATATATGATTTTATCAAAATAATGATAAAATTAAAATTCAAATAATGAGGTAGATTTGCGATTATCTGTAAATACTTAGAAAACTTTTAAGCTGACGCAATCGCACAATTATTTCTATAATTCTATTCATCAAATTGATTAAGTTAATTAGTAGGTGGAGTCTAATCATCTTTTCTCTCTATTAGTCTTTAAAACTTTCAAACTTAAATTTGAGAAGGGTCTTTTTTTTTTTTTTTTTTTCTTTTAAAAAGACCATCCTCCAAATGATTTTGTTATTATTTCTCTATTATTTTTAATTTTGTAAATTTTATTTTCTCCTTTTGTTTTCTACAAGTTTTGAATTAAATCTCTCGGGAATTTGAATTCTCTCTATGTAGATGTTTGTTTTCATGTATAGTATATAGTGTTGGGTGATTGCAGATATATTAATTGGATACGAGATGATTTCTCTCAACTCGGGTGTTTGAATTCTCACTATGTAAAAAATTGTTTTCATGTATGGTGTTGGGTGATTGCGAATATACTATGTAAATCTTTTTTTTCATTAATATATATATATATATATATATATATATATATATATCTGTGATGGGATCAGATATATCTTTATCTCTTCTATATTTAATTACTTTTACAAGCGACGATTTTGATTATATACAACCGTCGTCTCATACTTTTAAGCGATCTTTATATGTTGTCTGTCGTCGTTAAAGAGTATGAGCGGCGGTTATATAATCGAAACCATCGCTTAAAGGGATAAAGAGTGAAAAGATAGATAAAGTATTCGATTGATCTCTCTCTCTCTCTCTATATATATATATATCACTCACCTCTAACGAATGAAGGAACCAAGCATGCTATTGAAAAAAGTAGTGATTCTATAAGCAGGTATGTTATTAGTTTACTTTCTCCAGTTTTGGATAGAGCGGAGCTATGCTTTCTATGCTATAGTGACTGAAAAAAATCGTCGTTATAACCTGTTCTTTCTTAGTTCGTTCCATCCAGTATATATATATTATTAATAGATATGTTTATTAACTGTACCCGCATAATGTGTACTAATTAACAACACTAATTAAGATATAAAAACACAAACAGTATAACCATGAAACACAACATAAATTTATGCGAAGTTATTTTCAATCATATCATGTTTGGACTGGCGTAATTCAATGCACATATTTGAATACAGATACCAATAAAATTGATAATTGATAATTAAAAAAATCGACTTTTTATGTTGTAGTGACGAAAAAAATTATCGTTATAGTCGGTTCATTCTTAATTTGCTTTCTTCAGTTCGCTCCATTCAGTTTGTTGAAAAATGAAGTATATATATATAAAAGAATATATCTATTTATATTATTAGTAGATATGTTTATGCGGAGTTATTTTCAATCATATCATGTTTGAATTGGGATTTTCAATAATTCAATGCACATATTTGAATTCAGATACCAATAAAATTGATAATTGAGCAACAGTTTGGACTGGCGTAGACATAGTCTCATAGATGGCGACGGACCAGTTGACAACTACTAATGTAGGCGGGTGACATGCAAAAAATAAAGTTTAAAATTAAACCCCTTATTCATTTCAAATCATATTTAAATTTTGTGGCCTTAACAATTTTAAAATTAAAATTTATATAAACAATTCAAATTTAGTCAAACTAGATCATGAATACGAATATAAGATGATAATAATGGTCATATACAGTTATGTATATTTTATTGGTGTATAATTTGTCAAAACTACGTTGTTTTGACAGATTTGTTTTTGATTTTTGATTTGGGAGTAGAGAAGCTGTTTAAAAAAAAAAAAACAAATCTGTCAAAACGACATAGTTTTGACTGACTGTACACAAATAAAACATACACAGCTGTGTATGACCATATTGCCCATAAAAGATATAGTTTAGTTAGATAAAATGATAAAATATTAAAATAATTATTAATAAAATGCCTTAAAATTAGTATATTATTTGTGAAATTTGATCAAAATTTTAATTTAGACGTGAATGAAAAGATAACTATAACGTAATCAGTCCGTTTATGATGCATAACCCTTTATTTTACATACAATCGCCACCGCTTTTAATGACAGACCGAGGGCGACGGTTTGGTTAAAATCATTATGTAATGTATAAACGGTTTATATGTTATCTTTGACGGTTCGATAAATCATTTGAAAAGTTTAAGACGACGTGATTTACAATATACGTGAATGATCGCAAGTCGTCGCGTCTATCGTTAAAATAATAAGTAAGATATGTTAAATAAAATAGTATACACTTGATCCTCTCCGATAACGTAATCTTGATTTCCAAGCATAATTCTAAATTCAACATAAGCAATCTATACACCTGATACATAGGGAGAGATTGTGACGCCCCCAAAATTAAGTATACGTCACCCATCTTGGGTCGCCACTTACGTAGTACATAAATTCAAAATCAACTTACTAATATAGCGCTGGTATGCAATACGATATAAAGCATGATTTGAATACAAATATTGTCTACTAGATATTATACAAACTCAAAAGGAGTCCTCATTACAACTATTATCACACTATTTCACGTATAGTGAGGACTACTAATGCTATCCTCCGGACCATTACTTGCTCCCCGACTGTCTCAAATTTATGTTACTCATTTCTCGAAGAAACGGTGAAAAAAAAGAGAATTTAACTAAATTTTAGTAAGAAATATTATGACTAAGATAATGCAGAATAAATTATCATTAGCCTTCAATGACAGTGTTAACCGATAAAATACAATAGACAACCGTTTAAGCTATGATGGAATAAGAATCCATTAAAAAAGTCGAGTAGAGAATAAAGTCTACTATCTTTTAGGTTTTAAAAGGTTTTCATCAATTTTATCACGAGACTAGAATTTTAATAAATAAACCACCAAATCTAATCATCTATGTATGTACCACGGTGAGGATTTTCATCAAATTATCAATGGTCGTGACTATACCGAATTACCCCGGTCATAATCATACCAAAACTTTCCATCATCGTGCATTCACAAGCCAATCGGGACTTTTGTCACATCATTTATATCAAGTCATGATTATACCGAATGATCGCAGTCATAATCATACTAAGTTCATCTATCTTGCGTAAATCAAAAGATAACATAATATAATATTGAGGATGATGACAATGACATAATAATTGATAAAACAAAGTTCAAAAATTATTTAATCCATGAATTATTAACGTCCAAATTGTCAACATAATCTTGTTTAAAGAGTAAAATTCAAGAATGATCGGAAGAATATTTCCGGTGAAAGATCTTTGGATGAAACGCAAATATCGAGGATATTCTACTAATTTCATGGAGTATAGAAGTCAAAGTTTTAACCAATTTGGGTATAATAAAGAATGGAATAACAAAAGAAATCACCATGCATGCGTACTTGTGCGATGAGTAAGTTATTCCAATGAATAATAATAACGGAACCGGTCGGGTGAAATTCACAAGCGAGGATGTTCCAACAGAATAATAAAGATGGAACCGGATCCGGTGTAAAACACACAGATAGGATATTCCAACAGAATGATAAAGAGCGGAACTGCGGTCCGGTGTAAAAACACAGATAGGATGTTCCGAGAATAATAAAAGCGGAACAGTCCCAAGGTGTAAACACACGTGATGCGAGGATGTTCCAATGAGAATAATAGAAGAATGTCACCAAGTATAGGGTAAATCACAGCATATACAAGTTATTCCAATGAGAATAATAAGCGATGGAATAACATAAGGATTTCACCAAGTATAGGTATGCCACAGCGTACTGAGGTTATGTATAGGGTATGCCACTTTTTACAAAGTTATTCCAATGAATAATAATGAATGAAATAATGAAGTTCTCTTCAAGAAGAAAGAATAACACCTTACAGTAAAAGAACCGAATATAGAAGTAGTGAAGTAGTTAGAATACTCTTCTTCTTTCTATAACTTTTCTCTATAAACCTCTCTATAATTTCTCTACAGAGTTTCAATGAATTCGTAAGAAAATAATGAAGGAATGAACTTTATTTATAGGAAAATGGAATGCATAAGAACTAATCCATGAAGCGGTCAGGATTGATTTACTTTAATCGACGGTCCATATTTAAAGAAAATTTTTTAAATAAAATATAATATATTCTATTTATATAAAACATTTTACTATGCAAACACTACGCAAAATACTATGCAACACTATGCATAATAAAATATAATATATTCTATTTATAGAATAACTTTAATAAAGTATTCTATTTTATATAAAAGATGTTTCGCTTTTATTACGTTAATAATACGAATAAAATAAAACGTCATTATCGCTTATAATAATTCATATTATTAATAAACAATAATGGAATCAAACCTGGTGACTTCTCACATAAGCATCAATAATCAATATCGCAGTGCTACTTCTTGCAACCACACGACATCGTACTTTTACTACCAAGTAGTTCAACAAGATCAACCAGTAAAACTTCCGCCGTAGTTATTTCAATAAAATATTTTTGTCGTTTTCTCAATCCGATAATAATTACATTTGGGTCCACCAATGATTGAGTAGTTATGCATTGAATATTCCCCGCTAAACCTAATATTCCCCACCAATCGAATATAATATAACCACTTGCATACTTTGCAAAATTTATAAATACTACCCACAACTATAATATTATCTCAAATTCACACCATAATATTAAAAATTATTTTGACAAAATTTAAATCTTTATTAATAAAATCGGGGTCTCACAATCTCCCTCCTTATGGAATTTCTCCCACCGAAATAAAGTACGCACTGGTATGATAAAGAGATGAGGATACCTTGAAAATATTAAATTCATCTTTGAAATCGCCAAAAGCTATTCATTAACTATTCATCTTTGCACTACAAAGCTAAAGATATACAATCATAAAAACCAATAATGCCGAGACTCAAACTTAATAGTATCACAACCATGAATTATCCATGCACTTCTTGGCTAAGGATATTCGTGTGTTTTCAATTTGATCATGATTATACCGAATAATCCAGGTGGTCATAATCATACCAAGTCTATCAATGCACTACTACCAAAGATGATCGTTACCACATCCATGAATTAATATTTGTTCTTTGAGACTCACACCAATATCTAATCCATATCATCGAATCATCCCCGCACTACTGTGCCAAGGATATTCATTAAGATCACGACCACTAATTAATTATCCACGACTACTACCAAAGATAATCGTGTATTCATTAGTATCACGACCACAAATTATCCATATAAATCTGACCAAAGATAATTGTGTATTCATTAAGATCACCGACCACAAATTATCCATGCACTACTACCAAAGATAATTGTGTATTCATTAGTATCAACGACCACAAATTATCCATGTACTACGAAGAAAAGATAATCGTGTATTCATTAGTATCACGACCACAAATTATCCATGCACTACAAGAAAAGATAATCGTGTATTCATTAAGTATCACGACCACAAATTATCCATGCACTACTACCAAAGATAATTGTGTATTCATTAAGTATCACGACCACAAATTATCTATGCACTACGGCAAAGATAATTGTGTATTCATTAGTATCACGACCACAAATTATCCATGCACTACTACCAAAGATAATTGTGTATTCATTAATATCACGACCACAAATTATCCATGCACTACTACCAAAGATAATTGTGTATTTATTAATATCGCGACCACAAATTATCCATGCACTACGGCCGAAAAGATAATTGTGTATTCAATTACTGGTTATGATTATCTTAGAATAATCCGTGGTCATAATCATACCAAGTCCATCTATACTGCACCTACAGCCACGAGATGACTTTCAACACAATATAAACATGAGGATAATGATATAAAGAATCAATCAAATGAGAAAAAGGATAAATATTAAACATTTATAATATAATTTATCCAGATTCAAAAATATCCCCATGTTATCAATCACTTAATAATCTCATAATCTAATAACATTAATATTATAACAATATTTTAATCACTTCTTAAATTTATAAACAATTTATCTCAATTGTTTACGCTTTACCATATAATGCATTTAATCATTCAAAATGCCATACTCATAAGATATCATCACCAATTATCAAATCTCTCAAAAAAATATGCATATACTCTATATAGGATTCTCTAGACATAATATCCTATTTTCAACTTTTTATTTCACATAACATATTTAACTCATATGTTCAGTAACTAAACTATTTTCATGAAAAATACCAAATCAGTCCCAAAAATATTTCTTTTCTGGGATTTAGCATAATATAGTCCCATAATGAAAATATATTTTCTCGGAATTTTTAAAATTTATTTACTATTTTTAAAAATCAATTTCTAATTAATTCCTTAAGAAATTAGCTACCTCAAGTTTAACTCCAAAATTCCCAAATCTTGGCAGGACCTTACACATGTTAACGTGAGCTTCTAGTTTAAATTTCATGGTCATCGGAGTTATAGAACTCCGGTTATAGCGTTTTTAAATCGGAAAAACCTAAATATTGAAATAGTCATAACTTGCTCATTTTAAGTCAGAATGAGCTCATTTTTGGACAGGAGGTACTTTATACCATATACCTTCATGTCCCAAAGGGCCAGAATTTTTTTCATAATTTAAGTGGCCGAAACAGCCTCTCTAAAATCATGGCAGAAGCTTTTTCGGTTTTTACAACTTTGCACTCCTTTGCTAAAATCAGTCCACACAAAAATCTACAACACCTTTTCTAGTAATTGCACTTGGATTAGTTAGGTAACTCATAGATCTAACTCTAGGACTTGACCACATTAAAAAATTCAAAATATAATAGGAGATATGGTCAATTGAATTTCATGTTACGTTTTTCACCAAAATCTGATTTTCAACTCTTTGTGATTTCTAAGAAACTTTCATGTTTTCACATACTAACCAACATAACTTATCATAACACTTACTAATACTTCATATACCCATGATTTTCATTAGTCCAATGCTTTTATTATGACTTTCATCATAATCCTCGTAAACAGATCCTTTTAGTTGAAGAAATATTTGAGGGTTTAAGAAATGAGTTTTTGTCTTTGGGGTCAATACAAAATTCGATTTCACGCTCTAGGGTAGGCTAGAAATCTTCAAGAATACGTCAAGAAATTTATTAATGATAGAAATATCATTCAAAAATCACATTTTATTCAAGACTTGGATAGTACGTCACATTGATACCAATCGTGACTTCTATCCCTTAACCTAGATAGCACCTCACAATGATACCTATAAATTTGCCATCTTCATTCACGATGTCGCTTACGAGAAAGTGTGGGCGGTACATTCCACACAAGGAAGTCAACAACGAAAGGTTCGGGGCTCTTTACTTATGGCTTGATATGACAATGATTAACTTTAGGGTTTAGTTACTTTGAATTTGTAACAGGTTGTTATAAATATAAAAGCTAACAATCTTACTAAAAGCATGATGAGTAGCTAACCAATTGATTAGAAAATTACATCAAAGGCAAATATTTTTAAAAGATAAGATCGACAGTAACGTGAAAATGTTTATTTGAATTAAACAAGATTTAAAAATAGTAGCGATAGCTTAAGGCTCCTCCTACTAACGAAGTTTCAACCAATAAGTCAAAGTCTAACTTCTAGAAGTCGAATTTAAACGTTGAACGCAAAGCAAGAGAGATAAAATAATGGGTAAAACAAAGATCTTATAAGGTATAGACTTATAATTTATAATTAACTAACCTGCTAACTTCGTTCGGGTTACCCACTTTTTGAGAAGTCACGAAAAACGCTTTTCCTGAAACCACCGACTTTGTTTTGTCCGTATCCGCCTTTGGTGCCACCGTCCCAGCTAGACTTGACTTTGGTGCACAACAAAATTGAGCTAAATGACCTTCTCTTCTTGCAATTTCCACTTCTATTATCATTGCCATGATTACCACCGAAGTGGTTACCATTCTTAGCATGATAATTTCCCCCACGATGGTTATCATTGTTCTGATAGCCGTTGCCACCAGTATGATTATTATCGTGTTGTTGGTCGTTACCTTTTGTTTGAGCTGAACCAACACTCTCATGTGCTTCATTGCTTATCTCAGCATTTTCAGATGTCATTCTCAAACACTGTCACAAAACAAGGGTTAATTAACATATCACATATTATCCCTATACTCTGACCGACCAATTAAATACCAAATAAATTTAGGTAGGTCATACTAGCGAAGGAATTCCGTCTCTCCTCCTAGTTCTTATCTCACATCTCACCGGGGATCATATCCTAAGCTCGATACCAATTTGTGACGCCCCAAAATTAAGTATCGTCACCCATCTTGGGTCGCCACTTACATGGTACATAAATTCAAATACAACTTACTAATATAAGCATGGTAATAATACGACATAAAGCGTGAGTTTGAATACAAATATTGTCTACTAGATATTATACAAACTCAAAAGGAGTCCTCATTACAACTATTATCACACTATTTCACGAATAGTGAGGGACTACTAATGCTATCCTCTCGGACCATTACTTGCGTTCTCGACTCGTCCAAACTATGTTCTCATTTCAAGAAGAAACGGTGAAAGAAAAGGTGAGCTCAACTAGCCCAAAGAAGAAATATTATGACTAAGATAATGCAGAATAAATTATCATTAGCCTTCAATGTGTTAAACCGATAAAATACAATAGACAACCAGGTTTAATCTGCGGTGAATAAGCAATCCATTAAAAAGTCAAAGAGAGAATAAAGTCTACTATCTTTTAGGTTTTAAAAGGTTTTCATCAATTTTTATCATTGAGACTAGACTTTAATAAATAAACCACCACATCTAATCATCTCCGTACTATCACTGGTCGAGGATTTTCATCAAATTATCAATGGTCATGATTATCCGAATTACCCACAGTCATAATCATACAAAAACTTTCCATCACCGCTGCACGCCAATCGAGGACTTTTGTCACATCATTTATATCAAGTCGTGATTATACCGAATGATCCCGGTTATAATCATACTAAGTTCATCTATGCACGTAAGCCAAAAGATAACATAATATAACATGTGAGGATGATGACAATGACATAATAATTCAATAAAACAAGTTCAAGAATTATTTAATCCATGAATTATTAACGTCCAAATTGTCAACATAATCTTTGTTTCGTAGAGTAAAATTCAAGAATGATCGGGAAGAATATTTAGTGAAAAGATCTTTGGATGAAACGCAAATATCAAGGATATTCTACTAATTTCATGGAGTATAGAAGTCAAGTTTTAACCAACCTTGGGTATAATAAAGAATGGAATAACAAAAGAAATCACCGTAACGCGGTGATTGCGATGTATGCAGGTTATTCCAATGTAATAATAATAATAATGAGCTGTGTCGTGAAATTCACAACCGACGGGATGTTCCAACAGAATAATAAAGATGGAACCGGATCGGTTGTAAAAACAGCTTTGAGATAGGATATTCCAGCAGAATGAAAAAGGCGGAACCAGTCCAGGTGTAAAACACACGAATAGGATGTTCCAACAGAATAATAAAAAGCGGAACCAGTCAGATTGTAAAACACATGACAGCAGGATGTTCCAAATGAATAATAGAAGAATATCACCAAGTATAGCAGAAATGGCAGATATAAAAGTTATTCCAATGTAATAATAAAAAATGGAATAACATAAAGATTTCACCAAGTATAGGTTATGCCTGCATATACACAAGGTTATGTATAGGGTATGCCACTTTTACGGAGTTATTCCAACGTAATAATAATGAATGAAATAATGAAGTTCTCTTGAAGAAAAGAATAACACCCTTACCGTAAAAAAGAACCTGAATATAGAAGTAGTGAAGTAGCGGAATACTCTTCTTCTTTCTATAACTTCTCTCTATAGCTTCTCTCTATAATTTCTCTCTGTAGTTTCAATGAATTCGTAAGAAAATAATGAAGGAATGAAACACATTTATAGGAAAATGGAATGCATAAGAATTAATCCATGAAAGCATTCAGGATCGATTTACTTTAATCGACAAATTCATATTTAAAGAAAAATCTTTTAAATAAAATATAATATATTCTATTTATATAAAAACATTTTACTACGCAAACACTACGCAAAACACTACGCAACACTACGCATCGTAATAAAATATAATATATTCTATTTATGAATAAACTTTAATAAAGTATTCTATTTTATATAAAAGATGTTTCGCTTTTATTACGTTAATAATACTTAATAAAATAAAGCGTCATTATCGCTATAATAATTCATATTATTAATCGAATGATAATGGAATCAAATGGTGAATGACTTCACATAAAGATCGATAATCAATACCGCATACTATGTCTTTCTTGTGCAACCACACGACATCGTCTTTTACTACCAAGTAGTTCAACAAAGATCAACCAGTAAAACTTCCGTAGTTATTTCAATAAAATATTTTTGTCGTTTTTTCAATCCGACAATAATTTACATCAATGGGTCCACCAATGATTGAGTAGTCAGACGAATATTCCCCGCTAAACCGAATATTAAACCAATCGAATATAATATAACCACTTGATATTTTGCAAAATTTATAAATACTACCCACAACTATAATATTATCTCAAATTCACACCATAATATTAAAAATTATTTTACAAAATTTAAATCTTTATTAATAAAATCCTGCCTCATGAGATAATTTATTGTTGATTAATACAAACAATGGAGAAAGAGCAAAGGCGTCAAGATAAATATATATCAAAAAAAAAATGTCAAACACGTTACAACATGAGGAAAAGTAGACCAGATAAATAGGCCTTGGAAAAATAAAGGTTGGGAAAATATATATTTTTATATATTGGATTAGAATATCCTCTCCATTATATTTATTCTTGAATTTTTTATAATACATATTTAACAATATAAATATGACATTTAGCGACAAAACAAAATTTGTCGCAAACAATTGTATCGTTCAAAGTGTCACTAAATATAATGAAAGGAATCTTAATTCTTATTTATTAAAAGTCATGTACTAGTTCATAAAAAAGGATTAAGAGTCGCTCTATTACATATCTTTCAATTTTCTCCAATATACAATAATCGTACAAATATTATATAATATTCATCGATACAATAAAATTCGTTATAAATAAATAATATAATATTAACATTATTATTATTATAAATAATATATATGTGTTTAAATGTGTATCTTGACAAAATTTTAGAATAGATATGATGGGGGCATCTAATCCTTAAAAAAAGTAAAAAAAGTAATGTACATAAAATGAAAGTGCAAGTTAAGTTTGTAGAGATGCGTAAGTTATCACTATAATTGACTAACGCGGGAGGGCCGTCCATTTCTCCAAGGAAAAAGAGGTAATTTAATGCGTAATTTCTTTGAAGTTTCCAAGCGCCATGAAAACTGTTGAATAATATTCTCTCCGTTTTTAAATTAAAAATATAATTTATTTTTTGAGTTCAAACGATAATATATAAAATTTTAAAATTGGTAAGATTTATAAAAATTTAGAATGAAATTAATTTTATAATTAATAATTTTTATTATATGCTATATAATTATAATAATTGTATCAACTAAAACTAAAAAAATTCACACCAATTTAAAATTTAATAGATAGCAGTTTAACTTCAATTATATGTCTAATTTTGGAATGAATGAAGTATAATTTGTGACAACAAATTTATATCGAATATAAATACTAATGTATTTGAAGAGTTACACGCAAGCCGCAATCCAATTTTGTTATATATTTCTCGATATATAAATCATTTTCCTAAAAATAATTAGGTTGCTTAAATCACTCAAGCTAAGTCATACTAATTTCTTAAATCAAAATATAAATAAGAGATCTACTATATATTGCGAGAGTTTTTAAACGAATTATGATTGCAACGTGCGTACATATGGTAGGTAGGAATTAAGAAGGGTTCCACTTTAATTTCTATCTTATAGCATATACTTTCACGTTCGTTGCAATCTAACTTCGTCAAATATTTGTCGACATATATATCATTTTTTTATAAATAACTATTTTATATGCCTTTTATAGCTTCACATCCCGTTGTGATTTGATCGTTATTCCATTCTGACTTAGATACATGTCGATATCCAATTGTTTGACTTTGATGTTGTCGGCTAGGACCACTTCATCGCACTTTGTCATGTGTAGATGTAGCCGAATATTTTTATCTTTAGTAGATATAACTATTAGACACAACTTCTAGAATACCTTATCCTTATAACTTTTGAGAGGATCATCATTGGGATCTTCAGTCCTAGGTGTATGACATTGTCATAACTCGTTTGAAGAGATGAACTCTACGGTTCTGGTTAATCGCAAAGAAAAATCTGATAATAGAGTGACTTGCCCTAAAGGCTTAACTCTACGATCGATCTTCATGCTTTACGATCTCAAAATACTTCTTGGTCTTCAACTCTACGATCAATTTTTAGACTTTAAAAAAGCTATTGGTTTTGTGACGCCCCCAAAATAGGTATACATCACCCATTTTGAGTTGTCAATACATGGTACAGAAACAACTACAACTTTATTATTACAACATTAAAACTGTGAGTTTGAATACAAATATTATCTTCTAGACAATATCTATAGTCAAATAAATCCTCATCACATTTATTGATACATTATTTTACAAAAAATGGTGAGGACTACTAAACAACTCTCTCTAGAACCTTCATTCCATACCCGACTCGTGATTTCATTATATTCTCTCATCCCGAGAAGAAAAATGGAACAAAAAGGAAAAGGGTGAGCTCAACTAGTGAAAGAAGAATATTATGACTAAGATAATATACAACAAATTATCGTTAGTCTTCAACGGGAAAAAATCTAATAGAATACAATGACAACAAGTTTTAAATCAATATTCGCAATGGAAATAATAATTCATTAGAAGAGTTAGTAGAGAATGCAAACTACTATCTTCTATGTATGAATTTAAAAGTTCATCGCTCATCTTTTATCCCCGTAACATCAATCAATATATATCCGGAATCAAATATTCATCTTTGCACTACGTGCCAAAGATATTCATCGATTGGTCATGTTCATCTAAACACTGCTCATCTTTTGCACTACGGCCAAAGATATTCATCGAAATCATTCATCTTCGCACTACAGCCAAAGATATTCAATAATATCATCATTTAAGATCGAGGATGATGAAAATATTTTTAAAGAAACGAATCCAAAGTGAAACATAATGACAAGGATTAAGGATTAAGGATTCAGATTTTGTTTTATCCATGTCCAACAATACCTCAAAAAATAATCATAGTGGTGTAAAATTCAAGAATGATCAAAACATGGATACAATCAAAGCTAGTATCCGAATAGATATTTTGGATTAAAAGGAAAATTTTCATTTTTCGATGAATAAGATCAGTATTCGTGAATAAGATCAGATATCGTGAATATAAAGGTCAGATATCGTGAATAGTAACCCCGATAATTAAAAGTTCCAAATTTGATTAAGAAGTTCAGATCAATATTTCAAAGATAATGATATTAGAATAAATAATATCATTAAAAAAATAATATCCCTTACCTCGAAAGATCAAGATTTCTAAATTAAAAACCTAGAATATAAAGCTATGACTTGAATTTTAATCAGTATAACAATACTCAAAATATACTCAAAATACTCACAAGAATACGCTCGATAATATAGAGAGAGAAAACTTCAGATTTTCGTGTAATTTTCAATTCTAACCTAAAGACCTTATTTATAGGAAAATGCTTAGAACAATGAAAAAGCGTAAAATTTAATATAATATTATTATTTATATTAACCATTCCTACGCACACACCTTTGAATTCAGAATTCAACAATTTCACACATGCAAAATGAGGCCCACACATTGAAAAAAATTTTTGTGAATATAAATATTTAAAACTTCCAAAAATCAATTATTTGAACTTAGTAACTTCAATAATTCATAATAAATAGCCCTTTTATCGAAAAATTGAATCACGCGACTTATTATAGGAAATTCAATTCTCTACAACTTTGTAGAAGAAAGTTTTTCCAAATTCCAAATGTAAATTGAATGAAATCCACAAACAGACGATTTTACAAGTTATAATCAAATTTCTACCAATAATTGTGTCCACCAACACACAAAATATGTGTTAAACATTTAATGCCACAAAATACTCTTCCTCCTCATATACTCATATATCCCACATTCATTATAAAAATATCACCGTTAATATATTATTAAAATAATATATTTAAATGAATTATTTTATCGTAAAAGATAAAATATTAATTTTCAACAATTGTCACATTAAAATTTTCTCCATCTATATCCACATAAAATCAATATTTTCCTCATCAATAATTAATTATTCACATATAATATTACAGAATCACAAGATCGCAACGGCGTGCGGTTCCCGCAGAAAGAGGGGCTTTCCAATAAAAATTTCTCCTCATCGACGCCGCAATTAGGTAACCAAACCTCTCCTGTGATGTAACTTTCTAGACATTGTCAATAATGTTATCTAATAATATTATTCAGATAATATGAATTATTGCTTCGATAATGAAAATACCGTGTAATGACAATTATCAAACAACAAAGAATATAAAATATCAACGCAACAATTATTAAATCAATAAAATATCGAATAATAATTATCGTAACCATTATCGAGTAGTGCCTTCTTCACGTAAGAATCAATAATTGGTGCAATACTGGTAATCTTCTTGTGTTTTAACCACCGAAAGTATTTTAACAAGATATATCTAGAATAACTACGCTAGTTATTTTTAAACAACTTATATTTGTCGTTTTCTTCATCCAATCGTTTTCCGTTATGGGCCCACAAAAACTACACCGCTGCATTTAATATTCCCCGACAACAAGAATATTCCACGACCAAACGAATATTCCCCTAACAACAATGAATATTTTATAACCACTTGCTTATTTTGAAATATTTGCGATTTTACCCATAACTATCCACATTAATCAAATCAACCCTTACTATTTCAAAATAATAAATAGAAAATTAAATTTCATTAATAATAAGTTGGGGTCTTACAACCTCCCTCCTTATGAAATTTCGTCCTCTAAATCGACGACGCACTGGTGTGTTTCAAAAGGTGAGGATACCTCGCTTTCATTTCCGCTTTCCAATTCCCTGTGTCATTTCCTCTATAGCATGATATTCTCCACAAAACTTTAACTTGTGGTATGACCTTTCATGCGTAGGGACATGCTCCTTCCTATCCATGATCTTGACAGTACCTCCTCATACGTTAAGTCTTCTGGCTATCTCATCCTGGTTCTAACTCTATAACGTGGTTCGGGTCTTTCACATATTTACGTAATATGATATGTGAAACACATTATGAACACGAGACATACTCGGAGGTAACGCGAGTCTATAGGCTACATTTCCTACTCGGTCAAGAATTTGAAATGGACCAAGAAATCGTGGATCGAGCTTTCCTCTCTTCCCAAATCTTGTAACTCCCTTCCATGGAGCAACCCGCAACAAATACATGATCCCCTATACTAAATTCCACGCCCTTTCGATGAAGATCCGCATAACTCTTTTTGTCGATCTTGTGCCGCTTTGTATACGTTGTCGAATCATTTGGATCTTTTCAGTAGTCATACGTATCAACTCGGGTCCCAACAATGTTGCTTCACCCACCTCGCCCCAACATACCGGAGAACGACATTTTCGCCCATATAATGCTTGAATGGAGCCACACCTATACTTGCTTCGATAAATTGTTGTCAGGAGAATTCCACCAATGGTAAATACTTATCCTAACTCGTCCTTGAAGTCTAGGACACGTAGTCTTAATAGATCTTCAAGAGTTTGAATAGTCCTCTTCGATTGTCGTCTGCTTTGAGGATGGTATGCCGAATCAATCGTGAACTGCGCCCATAGCTTTTTTTGCAAGCTAACCCAAAATCTTGAAGTGAATCTTGGGTCACGATCCAAACTATGGATCTTGGCATGCCATGTAACCTCACAATCTAATTTACATATATACTAGCAAGACGCTCAAGGAATAAGTCTCCGTGTCGGCAAGAAATGAGCAGACTTGGTTAATCTATCAACAATAACCCAAATAGCATTGATGCCTTGAAAAATCGTAGGAAGACCCGTAACGAAATCCATGGTAATGTGTTCCCACTTCCATTTCGGAATCTCAAGTGGTTGCAACGGACCCTTAGGTACTAGATGCTCCGCCTTTACACGTTGACAAGTTAAACACGTTGAGATAAACTTTGCAATCTCTTTCTTCATATTGTTCCACCAAAATGTATGTCAAGATCACGATACATTTTGGTACTTCCAGATGGATTGCAAATGGTGTATGTGTGCCTCCATCATAATCTTGTACTTCAAATCGTAGTCGTTAGGGACACAAAGTCCGGAGTGGACTCAAGTATTCCTTCTTCATCTATTCTCGCTTCGAATAGCTCCTTCAGACTTTCTTCTTTATACGCATCACCTCCGGCCGGTGGCTCGAGCAACCTTAACTTTTCTATTAAAGTTGGCTCTACGCGATATACTTGACATCATCGCACTCATTCCTCGCATATGATCTTCTACTCAACGCGCGTCCGCCTACCACGCTCGCTTTTCCGGGATGGTATTCAATAGTGTGGTCGTAGTCTTTCAATAGCTCGAGCCAACGCCATCGCCAAGATGTTGAGTTCTTTTTAGTGAAGAAATATTTAAGGCTTTTATGGTCCGAATATATCTCCACTTTCTCCTATATGAGATAGTGCCTCCATATCTTTAATATGCAAAACGATCGGGCCGCTAACTCTAGATCATGAGTAGGATAATTCCTCTCATAGTCTTTAAGTTGTCATGAGACATATGCTATGACTTTTCCACGTTGCATGAGAACACATCCTAACCCCTTTGCTCAAGCATCGGCAGAGATAACAAATCCATCCGAACCAGATGGTATTGTTAGAACAGTGCGAAATGAGTCTCCTCTCGAGCTCTTGGAAACTCTTCTCGCATTCCTCGCTCCATACGAATTTTATATCTTCCGAGTCACCGAGTTAATGGAGTAGCGATTCGAGAAAATCCTTCCACGAATCTCCGATAATAACCATTTAAGCCCAAAAACTACGTAATTCACCACCGACTTGGTTGCTCTAACTTTGTATTGCTTCAATCTTCACGGATCAACAGATACTCCATGTTTCGACACCACATGCCCAAGGAATACTACTTCCTCAAGCCGTAACTCACATTTCTTCAACTTGGCATAAAACTTGTTTTTTCACGAAGCCTTTCGAGTACCAAACTTCAAATGGTGCTCATGATCTTCACGACTTTTGAATATATGAGGATGTCATCAATAAAGACAACAACAAATCGATCCAAATATTCCTGAATACTCGATTCATCATATCCATGAAAGTCGCAGGAGCATTAGTCAATCCGAAAGACATGACTTAGAATTCATAATGCCCGCATCGAAGTTCTAAAGGCTTTGGAATATCCTCGATTCTAATCTTCATTTGATGATATCCGTAACTAAGATCGATCTTTGAAAAAATTGTGCTCCTTACAATCGGGTCAAAAAGTCATCAATACGAGGTAGAGGATACCTATTCTTGATGGTGACATGGTTCAATTCCCGATAGTCAATACAAAGTCGATACTACCGCCTCTTTCTTCTTTATTTAATAAAACAGAGCACCCCAAGGAGATGTACTAGGATAATGAAACCGATGTCCAACAACTCCTCAGTAGTTGGACCTTTAACTCCTCAAGTTCAATAGAGCCAATTGATATGGGGTTTTAGAAATGGGTTTTGTACAAAGTTCAAGATCAATAAAGAATTCAACTTCACGTTCGGGGTAGACGGGAAGTTCTTTCAGAAATACGCCAGAAAGTCAATAACAACAGAATATTATTCAAATTTGACGTGTCTTTATTCAAATCCATAACATGGGCTAAGAAAGCTTGACATCCGCTTTTCAATAAACGAATAGCTTTATGATTAGATATGACGATGATTGATTTTAATGGTTTAGTTGCTTGAATTGCATAAACAAAAAGTTGGTTAGGAATATGAAAACAAACAACCTTATTTAAAATAATCAATTTTGGCGTGATGAGTAGTTAACCAATCAATCCCTAAAATCACATCAAAAGCAAGTATCTTTAAAGAGATAATGTAAGACCCCAACTTATTATTAATGAAATTTAATTTTCTATTTATTATTTTGAAATAGTAAGGGTTGATGTGATTAATGTGGATAGTTAGGGTAAAATACACAAATATTTCAAAATAAGCAAAGTGGTTATAAAATATTCATTGTTGTCGGGGAATATTCGTTTGGTCGTGGAATATTCAGATATTGGGGAATATTCGTATTTATTGCAAGCCATGCATGTGGGCCCCATAACGAAAAGCGATTGGATGAAGAAAACGACAAATATAAGTTGGTTAAAAATAACACAGAAGTTGTTATCAAGTTAATATCGTTAAAATACTCGGTGGTTAAAACACAAGAGAGATACCAGTATTGCACCAATTATTGTTTCTTACGTGAAGAAGGCACTACTCAATAATGGTTACGTAATTATCGCTCAAAGATTTTATCGAGTTAATAATTGCTGCGTTGATATTTTATATCATTGTTGTTTCAATAATTGTCATTACACAATATTTTCATTATCGAAGCTAATAATTCATATTATCCTAATAATATTATTAGATAACATTATTGGCAATGTCTAGAAAGTTACTGCTCAAGGAGAGGTTTGGTCACCTAATCATGCGCCAAGAAGAAGAAATTCTTATTCGAAAGCCCCTCTTTCCTGAACCGCCGGGTCACAATATTTGTGATTCTCAGTAATATTATTTGTGAATAATTAATTATTGATTCATATGATGAGGAAAATATTAATTTTATGTGGATATAGATGGAGAAAATTTTAATGTGACAATTGTTGAAAATTGAAATTTTATCTTTTTCTCGATAAAATAATTCATTTAAATATATTATTATATTTTAATAATATAATAATGGTGATATTTTTACAATGAATGTGGGATATATGAGTATACGAGGAGGAAGAGTATTTTTGTTGCAATAAATGTTTAAAACATGTTAAACATGTCAATTGGACCCCATTTATCGACCGAAATTTGATTATACCGTAAAATTGCCCGCTTGTGGATTTGGTCAATTTTGCTTAGAATTCGGAAAACCTTTCTTCTCCGCAAAGTTGTAGAGAATTGAATTTCCTATAAAAACTCGCGAGATTCGAATTTTCTGATAAAAGGGCTATTTATTGTGAATTATGAAGTTCAAGTTCAAATAATTGATTTTGGAAGTTTTAATTATTATTTTAAAGAAAACGTTTTTTTGCATTTAAGTGGGCTAATATGTGATATTAATTGCTGAAATCAGATCTTCAAAGATGGGCTAAGGAAATTTATAATATATATTAATATTTTATTAAATTTTTCGCTTTGGTGTTCTAAAGATTTTCCTATAAATAGGTGCTTAGGTTAGAATTGAAAATCACATTTAAACTCAAGTTTTCTCTCTATATTATCGAGTTTATTCTTGTGAGTATTTTGAGTATACTTTGAGTATTGTTAGACAAGTGCAAGTTCCTTCAAAGACTATATCCTAGATTCCAACTGTAAGATTAATCTTTCGAGGTAAGTGGATGTTATTTTTTTTCTCAAATGATATTATTTCTTCAATATCATTATGTCAAATATTGTTGAAACTTTTTATCAAATTTGGAACTTTTTTGCTCCGGTTACTATTATTCATGAGTTACTATTCACGAGTTACTATTCATGAAAGTTACTATTCACGAAGTTACTATTCACGCAGTACTATTCACGAAGCGTGAAGATGTTTTTTTGTAGAATTTCTATTTTTTGAGTGTATTGAGTTATTATTCACGATATCAAGACTATTCACGATACTCAAGACTATTCAATTTAAAAATAAAATTTCTTCTTTTGTCAAAATATCTATTCGGATACTAGCTTTGATCAGTATCCATGTTTTGATCATTCTTGAATTTTACACCACTATGATTATTTTTGAGGTATTTTTGAACATGGATAAAAACAAAGTACTAATCCTTAATCCTTAATCCTTGTCATTTTGTTTCACCGGATTTGTTTCTTTTAAAAATATTTTCATCATCCTCGGCCTTAAATGATGATATTATTGAATATCTTTGGCTCAGAAAGTGCAAGATGAATGATTTTCAAGAATATCTTTGGTCAGTAGTGCAAAGATGAACAGTGTTTAGATGAACATGATTAATCGATGAATATCTTTGGCCTCAGTAGCAAAGATGAATATTTGATTCCGTATGTATATCGATTGATGTTACAGTGGATAAAAGATAGACGATGAACTTTTAAATTCATACATGTAAGATAGTAGTTTGCATTCTCTACTTAACTCTTCTAATGAATTATTATTTCCATTGCGTAATATTGATTTAAAATTTGTTGCCTATCAGATTCTATTAGATTTTTTTTCATTGAAGACTAACAGTAATTTGTCAGATATTATCTTAGTCATAATATTCTTTTTATCGGGCTAGTTGAGCTCACCCTTTTCCTTTTGTTCCATTTTTTTCTCTCAGAGGCGAGAATATAAAAAAGTACGAAGCCTGGGGTATGGAATGAAGGTTTTAGAAAGGATTGTTTAGTAGTCCTCACCATTTTTGTAAAATAATGTATCAATAAATGTGATGAGGATTTATTTGAGTATAGATATTGTCTGTAAGATAATATTTGTATTCAAACTCACGCTTTTATCGTTGTAATAATAAAGTCAGAAGTTGTTTCGCATCACGTATTGACAACTCGTAATAGGTGATGTATACCTATTTTGGGGGCGCCACATTGGTATCGTAGCTTAGGATATGATCTTTGGCGCAGATCGGGAATAGAACCAAGAGGGAGAGACGAAGTAAATCCTTCGCTAAAGGTGTCCTACCTAAGCTTATTTTTTAGTTGGGTCAAGATATAGGATATTATGTGATATATTGATTTTTTAATTAACCCTTGTTTTTTGACAAGATTTAAGAATGTCGATCGAGAATATTAACAATGGAAATGAGACCAGTGGAGACGCTCAGACTCACCAACGAGGAGAACGCAACAGTCGGGCAATGTTCCTCCCGCGAACAACACCACCGAAAGCGATGATGAACGAGGGATGTTTAGAAGCTTTTGCAGCTCATGCAAAATCGCACGAGGAGACTCGTGTTCAAAATACAGAGGAAATGATAGAATCCACGGGTTGTCACGTCACAAGCAGCTTCAAAGAGTTGGGACCACTGTAATTTAAGTGGAAAGCCGATCCGATCATGCGGCGAAACACGGGTCAAACAAATTACCAAGATATTCGATGTCTTGGGATGCACGGAGGAACAGAAGGTTCCATTCGCCACCTTTATGTTCCGTGTGCGGCGCAGGATCATCGGTGGGAGTCTCGCGAAGTTGCACTCCATCCAAACCAAGACTCAAAGATGTCTTGGGAAACGCTTTCAGAACTATTTAATGACAAATACTTTCCCGAAAGTGTTCGCTATATGAAGGAAGTGGAGTTCATCGATTAGAGCAAAACAACATGACGCAGTGTCTCAAAGACGAGGCAAAGTTTTTCAGAGTTATCCGTGTTTCACCTCATTTGGTGGAGAATGAGGAACGATGACGCGGATGTTTCTTAGAGGTTTGAAACCCGACATACGCCAAGATCTCATTTCTCATAAACTTTTCTCTATTCAGATGTTTTAAAATGAGGACTCAATTATTAGAGCGAGATAACGAAGTACGGCCAACCGAGGGACCACAACCGAGGATCGTATTGAGTAGATAGCGTCAATGTAATAATGATAACCAACGGAGAAAGAAACAGACGGACAAAATGGTAACCACTCCTGGTGGTAATCATGGCCATGAAAATGAAGAAGCGAAATGAGGAGATTTTAAAAGAGGAGATTTAACAACGACTATATGAAGACGATAAAGGTTTAAGAAGAATCGGTTCTAAGGAGGAGAACGACCACCGGCCATTATATGCTATAAATGCGGAAAGAGCGACATATCACCAAACCGTCCGGCCCACAACAGCTCAAGGTATGCTATAATTGTGGAAATGAAGGACATATCGCTTCGAGATCAGACGCAGAGCGAAACCTAGTTCAATGGGACGGTGACTCAAAAGATCGTCCCGTAAAAGTCAAAGTCAACGATTCGGGAAGAAAGTTTGTTGTGGATGGTCAAAATGCGAGGAACCCAAACGAGGTGATCACGGGTAAGTTTATTTATAAATTCTTGCGATGTTTATACCTTACTTGATACCGGTGTTACCCATTCATTTATCTCTCCCGCTTGTGCTCAACGCTTAAACTCGATCGCGGAGAAATTAGACTTTGACCTATCCGTGGAAACTCCCGTTAGAGAAACTTTCATCACATCCATCGCTTATAAATCTTGTTTGATTCAAGTTGGCACCATTACTTCACCGTTGACCTTATCTCTTTAAAGATACTTGCTTTTGATGTGGTTTTAGGGATTGATTGGTTAACAACTCATCATGCCAAAATTAATTGTTTTCGTAAGGTTGTTAGTTTTCATATTCCTAACCAACCCGTTTATTTAATTCAAGCAACTAAACCATTAAAATCAATCACCATCATATCTAATCATAAAGCTATTCGCTTATTGAAAAACGGATGTCAAGCTTTCTTAGCCCATGTTATGGATTTGAATAAAGACACGTCAAATTTGAATAATATTCCTGTTGTTATCGATTTTCCTCACGTATTTCAAAGAACTTCCTGCCTACACCCCGTAACGTGAAGTTAAATTCTTTATTGATCTCTTGAACCCGCACAAAGCCCATTTCTAAAACCCCATATCGAATGGCTCTTATTGAACTTCAGGAGTTAAAGGTCCAACTACAGAATTGTTGGACATCGGTTTCATCTGGCCCTAAGACATCTCCTTGGGGTGCCCTGTTTTATTTCAGAAAAGAAGAAAGACGAGAGTATGAGACTTTGTATCGACTATGGGAATCGAACCATGTCACCATCAAGAATAGTATCCTCTACCTCGTATTGATGACTTGTTCGACCAACAGTAAAGGCACAATTCTTTTCAAAAATCGATCTTCGCTCGGATATCATCACCAAGATTAGAATCGAGGATATTCCAAAGACCGCCTTCGTAACTCCTTCGGTATGGGCATTATGAATTCTTAGTCATGTCTTTCGGACTAACTAATGCTCCCGCGGCTTTCATGGATATGATGAACCGAGTATTCAAGGAATATTTGGATCAATTCGTTGTTGTTCTTTATTGATGACATCCTTATATATTCCAAAAGTCGTGAAGATCATGAGCACCATTTGAAGTCGGTACTCCAAAGGCTTCGTGAAAACAAACTATATGCCAAATTGAAGAAATGCGAGTTCGGCTTGAGGAAGTAGCATTCCTTGGGCACATGGTGTCGAAACATGGAGTATCCGTTGATCCGTGAAGGTTGAAGCAATACAAAGTTGAGAGCAACCAAGCTCCAATTGGATCAAGTACACGTAGCTTTTGGGCTTAAATGGTTATTATCGGAGATTCGTGGAAGGGTTTTCGAATCGCTACTCCATTAACTCGCCTAACTCTTTAAGGATACAAAATTGCTTGGAGTGAAGAACGCGAGAAGAGTTTCCAAGAGCTTAAGAGAGACTTATTTCAAGACCTGCTCTAACAATACCATCCGGTTCGGATTGATTTGTTATCTACATGTTGATGCTTCGTGCAAAGGGTTAGGATGTGTTCTCACAACGTGGGAAAGTCATCGCTTTATGCCTCGCGATAACTTAAAGAGTATGAGAGGAATTATCCTACTCATGATCTAGAGTTAGCGTGATCGTTGCTTGCTTAAAAATATGGAGGCACTATATATATGGGGAGAAAGTGGAGATATATTCGCACCATAAAAGCCTTAAATATTTCTTCACTAAAAAGAACTCAACACGCAAGCAAATGACGCTGGCTCGAGCTATTGAAAGACTACGACCACACTATTCAATACCATCCCGAAAGGCGAACGTGGTAATGACGCGTTGAAAGTAGTAAGATCATATATGGAACGAGTGCGATGATGTCAAGTATACGCATAGAGCTGTTAGGTTTGGAATATTCAAGAAAGCAATCAAATTGCATAAAAGTCCGGAAACGTGGAAAAATCAGAGTTTAAAAAATTTTACAAACCATATACCCGGATCACCCTTTATGCACAATTATTAATTAAACGAAAAGATAAAGAATAAAATCATACCCTTGAAGATCGAGCTTCCTCAGGTACAAGTTCACCTCCAAATCCTTTTCACGTTGAACTTGAATCCACCGGGTTTGGTTCCTTCCTTTGATCAACGTTAGCCACCCATTGTGTTTGGCCTCAGAGGTGATCCACCAAGGAAAAGAATTTTCAAGAAGAAGGGTGTTGGCTCAAACCCTAGTTTTTCCTATCGTAGATAGAAAAAAGGGCGCATTCTCCAACAAATTAGAATTATGTCATGTCAGAAAAGTCAACAACCCCACACCCATAATAAGACTCCTCTTATTTATGATGTGGGCAACCCACCTTAACAATTAAAGAATTGAGTTTTATTTAATTAATTAAATTCTTTTAATTAATTAAGCTCCCTAATCTTATTAGGGATAATTAATTAAACTCCTTTAACTAATTTTCCTTCCTAATCCAATTAGGAATAAATGAGAGTATTTATATTAAATTAATTTCTAAACTCTTTTAGAAATTAAAATAATAATAATTGTAATAATATTAATAAGACTCCTCTTATTAATTTATATTTAATATTTCTAAAATATTAAATAATAATATTAAGCTATTTAATTTATTCTATCACCATAGATTAAATTAAATATACATAACATATTATTACGATTATACCATTAACTTCTTAAATAATTATTCTTCCTTTTATGGTGTGACCCTCTTTAGGTTCTCCATATTAAACCTATTGTGAATAAATCAATTAGAACAATTTAATCTTATTTAAATAAATAAATTAAACAATTAATTTATTTAAATAAATAATATTTATTCTACAATAGGGATAAGCCTCCCAACGATCAACGACTTTCCGGATAATATAGATTTCAACATTAATCATAAAAGAACCTTTGAGTAAATAGTTATCGCATGCAATTCAATCCTTCCACCATACAATGTCCCAATTAAATATAAGACATGGAATTTATCACAAGTCTTATTTTATTTAATTATATGTATTTCGATCCTTAAATGCACAACTCAAATAATGCAAATTAGAAACTCCTTTCTAATTTCATTCTCGCCGCCAAGGACTCTTTGGGTTGTCATTTATCGAATCACATAGACATTTCTTCTTTTATTAGAAGTGGTAGATTCTTTATTGATCATACATTATCTCCATGTACAACTTATTATACCCAAGCATACCCTTTGATATACCCTAAGGGTCTTAAGGAATAAGTCAAAGTATAACTCATCATACACAAGATACTATGATGATCTCAAGTCCAAGGATCACTTCTAGACTACTATCACTACTGTGAATTCCTATTGACGTGCAAAGTAAAACTCCATTAGGTATTCCTTAGCGAGCCATGCTCAAAGTTGAACTTATTCTCTAATAAGCACCTACATACTTGCTTTTAGTGTTCTCACACAAATGATCATGAGATCAATCATCCTCATCCAACGAAAGAAAGAACGATGTATGTCAATCTATCCCGGATTCACTAATCCCCAATTTAGTAATCCAATGATTGGGAACTATTTTAGTTTTAAGCTTTCTAAGAATTTAGATCTCATTAGAATGATCATCATCATTATTCTAAAAGCATTGCTTAAAACTATGGGTTTATCACATATTATAAAACAAAGATCACGTAGATAATTAAAAGCCTTTAATAAATTAATACTTTTTATTAATAAATGAATAAGATTGTTACAAAGTATATGCTTTATCATCAAACATGATTGGCTTGTGTGCATACTACTTTCAATCTCCCACTTGCACTAAAGCCAATCGTCATGGTATCTTATACTCTTCTTCTAAGTGACGATTATCCCGCCGTTGAATAAGCTTTAGTTAATGGATATGTAATGTTGTTCTTGAGAGTCCACTATCTCTATAGTGATTTCCCATCTTCAATGATTCTAATAATCAAATGAAAGTGCCACAACACATGTTTAGATCCAAGATGAGACTTAGGAACTATTCCTAGTTTCGTAATGAACTTTTAATCCAAACAATCAACTTTCAAATTTTCATTTATAGCTATATACTTTGTCTTTATCACTAAACCAACAACTCTTTCTTTGTTTGGAACCTTTCCAATTCATCGCACCAATCGCTCAAGGTAACCCTTTACCTTAAAGTGGATTTTTCGTCATCTTGGTCTCGTCTTCGAAAAACTTGAGTCTCATTAAGCCCTCTAGTTTTAATTTAGACCCACCATGAATATGATCACATCCTTAGTGCTTAAGTTAAGCACTTTAAGATGTTTTTCATCGACTCATAGTGAACTTCTCCATAATACGACCGATCAACATCGTGTCTCGTACATTTCATCAGCATATGTAAGACCAGAAATTTTTTAAATAAAAAGGAATTTCCTTTATTTATTATTTTGAAATAGTAAGGTTGATTTGATTAATGTGGATAGTTAAGGGTTAAATACGCAAATATTTCAAAATAAGCAAGTGGTTATAAAATATTCATTTTTGTCGGGGAATATTCGTTTAGTCGTGGAATATTAGATGCTTTGTCGGGGAATATTCGTGGAATATTAAATGCTTGTGGGAATATTAAATGCGATGGCGCACCATGTGGGCCCCATAACGAAAAGCGATTGGATGAGGAAAACGACAAAGTTTGGGTGGTTATAAATAACGGCGTAGTTATTACTGAATTAAGATGTTGGAATACACGGTGGTTAAAATACAAGAATGTCGCGTGGTTCGCGCGATAAAGAAAGACACCAGATTGCACAGTATTGTTGAATTATTGATTATACGTAAGATGGCACTACTCAATAATTTTCACAGTAGTTACTGTTCAATATTTTATTTTATTGATTCAATAATTGCTGCGTTGATATTTTATATTATTGTTGTTCAATAATTGTCATCGCATAAAGATATTTCCATTATCGGATCAATAATTCATATTATTTGAATAATATTATTAGATAACATTATTGGCAATGTCTAGAAAGTTACATCTAAGGAGAGGTTTGGTCACCTAATTGCGCGCCAAGAAGAGAGAGATCCTTATTGAAAGCCCTCTTTCTGAGGACAAACTGGTTGTTATAAATGTGATTACGTAATATTATTTGTGAATAATTAATTATTGATTCATATGATAAGGAAATATTTATTTTATATGAATATAAATGATGGATTTATTTATGTGGTTATTAATGAAGGAATTAATCTTTGAGATGTTTTATTTGTATTTTGTCGGATTGGAGGTATTAAAAGATCAAATGATTGTTATTATAGCTTTATTGTGTGAGTTATAATATTTAATCCAAATAGAATTGGATCGTTGTAATTTTTGGATATGTTATACATATATAAGTTGAGTATATGTCCACAAATTTTGAACCGTTTAAAATTCACGAATGATTTGTTATGAATTTTAAGAGGTGTCCGATTCTTAAATCGAGGTTATAATTGATTTTGGTGGAAAATTCTAGAATTGAGTGGGCCCCACTTGTGGTTGGTGAAGAAATGTGCTGAATTTTATTTCAAATGTGGTGGGTGGCAATAGTAGCGTGTAAAAGCCATCAGTGGCAGAAAAGTCAAGTCCGCTTCTACGGCTAACATTTTCCTATAAATGAGGGCTAAGTTAGAATTGAAAATCACACCGAAACAAAGTTTTCTCTCTCTCTCTATATTATTGAGCGTATTTTGTGAGTATTTAGATACTTTGAGAGTTCTTTATTCAAGACAAGTTTCATTCAAAGATCACTTCCGACCTTTCCTTAGGAAGTCTTCGATTCTTTGAGGTAAGGGATATTATTTTTTTTCAGAATGATATTATTTCTTCAATATCATTATCTTTGAAATGTTGATCCGAGGTTTTATCAAATTTGGAACTTTTTCATGTCTGGGTTACTATTCATGAGTTCTTATTCACGAGTTACTATTCATGAGTTACTATTCACGAGTTACTATTCACGAGTACTATTCATGAAGCGTGAAAATGTTTTTTTTTTGTGGAATTTCTATCTTTGGTGTTTGAGTTCTTATTCACGATACTCATGACTATTCACGATACTAAGACTATTCATCGAAAAAATAAAATTTCTTCTTTTCAAGTCAAAATATCTATTTTGGATACTAGCTTTGATTGTATCCATGTTTTGATCATTCTTGAATTTTACACCACTATGATTATTTTTGAGGTATTGTTGGACATGGATAAAACAAAGTACGAATCCTTAATCCTTAATCCTTGTCATTTTGTTTCAATCGGATTCGTTCTTTAAAAATATTTTTCATCATCCTCGATCCTAAATGATGATATTATTGAATATCTTTGCCACGTAGTGTAAAAAGATGAATGATTTCGAAGAATATCTTTGGCTCAGTAGTGCAAAAGATGAGCAGGTGTTTAAATGAACATGACCGATCGATGAATATCTTTGGCCTTTAGTGCAAAGATGAAGCAGTGTTGAGATGAACATGACCGATTGATGAATATCTTTGGCCAGTAGTGCAAAGATGAATATTTGATTTGAGATGAATATTGATTGATGTTCTGAGGATAAAATATTGATGATGGAATATTAAATTCATAGATTATAGTAGATTTCATTCTCTACGTAACTCTTCTATGAATTATTATTTCATCATAATATTGATCTGAAACTTGTTGTCTATTGTATTCTATCGATTTTTCCTCGTTGGAGACTAACGATAATTTGTTGTATATTATCTTAGTCATAACATTCTTTTATGGGCTAGTTGAGCTCACCCTTTTCATGTGTTGTTCCATTTTTCTTCTCGGGAGGCGAGAATGTAGCGAAGTACTAGTCGGGTATGGAATGAAGATTCTAGAGAGAGTTGTTTAGTAGTCCTCACCATTTTGTAAAATAATGAATCAATAATGTGATGAGGATTTATTTGAGTATAGATATTGTCTCAGAAGATAATATTTGTATTCAAACTCACAGTTTTACTGTTGTAATAATAAAGTTGTAGTTGTTTCTGTACCATGTATTTGGCGACTCAGAATGGGTGTTGTGTATACCTATTTTGGGGGCGTCACAGCATACATGATTGTCACTCATGCGATCTCTTTTTTAGGAGTCTGTGGGGACTATTAAGAGAGATACACTCTATAGCTCATCGACACGAGACATCTCTTGGAGTTTGTCATGCTAAACAACTTTAGCATCAAATGAATATACGTTCCTTGGGTCGAGCATCTTTTTAAATCTATCTGTATAGATTTGCATCCCCAATAATGATACTCTTCCCAAATCATTCATGGAGGATTGTTTAGACAACTTTATCTTTACTGATTGTAGCATTGGTATGTCATTCCTTATCTGTAGTATATCATCATATAGTACTAGGAATGTCACGATGCTCCCACTGACCCTTTTGTACACACTAGGTTCATTCTTATTTTTGATAAAATCAAACTCTTTTGATTGCCTCATCAAAATAAATGTTCCATATTTGAGAAACTTGCTTCAATCAATTTCTCTGAGTGTCTACAACACTTACCTCATCGTATGTAACTGGATCATCATCTTTCTATGATGTGTACCTCATCATCATCATCCATGATGAATCCATACCTCCTAGGTATCTTCTAAGATTATTCCATTTATGATTGATTTGTGGTACAATAGGTTACATCTACGTGTTCCTCTTATTTGACTTATATTGTTTTGTGGTTCTTGAACTTTTCAAGATCTATTATCCTCCCACTAGCCCCTTTTAATGATAAACACATTTATCTTAAAGCGTGTTGTTTCGTAACAAACACCTTTTGCTAAGTAGGATTATAGAACATTTACCCTAAACTTACTTTAGGATGTCCCACAAATCAGACTTGTCAAATCTTGTCCCAAGCTTATCCTTTGAAACCTTTTCACATAAGTTGGACAACCCTTTATCTTAACATACTTAAGATTAGAATCCTCCCCATCCCATAACTTTTTATGGAGTCTTGGGGAATTTTGAGGTTATCATTTTCGTAGATATGCGTACCATTTCTAGGACATGATCCTGAAGGATCTTGAAATGTCGGTAAAATCATTATGGACCGTACCACGTCCAACAAGGTATGATTTTCATTCAGATACATCAATCAATTATCACAGATCGAGGATGTGTCCATTATGAGAAAACCATTTGAGATGATCTAGAAACTTATTGCTCAAGTATTTATTCCTTGGTCTAATCAAATAATCTTAATACTTTGTCAATTTGTTTCACTTTTTGAATTCTTTGAACCTTTCAAATAATTCACACTTCAGATATTCTGCAAATACACACATTCAACTCTTTGAATGATCATCTCCTTTTCTTATACTAGTTTGTTCAATTTGTAAAATATATTTTTCACGTAAGTCAAGTATACAAAATCCATTAAGTAATATTCCAGTTCTATACAAAACATTATTATTATAAATAGAACAACAATTGTTCTTAATTATAATACCAAAGATTTCATTGTCCAACAATAAAATGGTTAGATATGACAGTGATTGATTTTAATGGTTTAGTTGCTTGAATTCGTACAACAGGTTGGTTAGGAATATGAAAACAAACAACCTTACGAAAATAATCAAATTTGGCATGATGAGTAGTTAACCAATCAATCCCTAAAATCACATCAAAAGCAAGTATCTTTAAAGAGATAATGTAAGACCCCAACTTATTATTAATGAAATTTAATTTTCTCTATTTATTATTTTGAAATAGTAAGGGTTGATGTGATTAATGTGGATAGTTAGGGGTAAAATACGCAAATATTTCAAAATAAGCAAGTGGTTATAAAATATTCATTTGTTTGTCGGGGAATATTCGTTTGGTCGTGGAATATATCTGATCGTCGGGAATATTAAATACGACAGTATGACCATGTGTGGGCCCCATGCTTGAAGCAATTGGATGAAGAAAACGACAAATATAAGTTGGTTAAAAATAACTCACAGTAGTTATTCTGATTAATCTTGTTAAAATACTCGGTGGTTAAAACACAAGAGTATACGGTATTGCACCAATTATTGATTCTTACGTGAAGGCACTACTCAATAATGGTTCTGTAATTATCTTGCTTCGAAGATTTTATTGAGTTAATAATTCTTTGCGTTGATATTTTTTTATTCATTGTTGTTTCAATAATTGTTATTACACAATATTTTTCATTATCGAAGCAATAATTCATATTATCTGAATAATATTATTAGATAACATTATTGGCAATGTCTAGAAAGTTACATCTAAGGAGAGGTTTGGTCACCTAATTCTTGGCCAAGAAGGAGAAATTCTTATTCGAAAGCCCTCTTCCTGAACCGCGCTCGGTTGTCGATATTGATGATGTAATATTATTTGTGAATAATTAATTATTGATTCATATGATGAGGAAAATATTAATTTTATGTGGATATAGATGGAGAAAATTTTAATGTGACAATTGTTGAAAATTGAAATTTTATCTTTTTACGATAAAATAATTCATTTAAATATATTATTATATTTTAATAATATAATAATGGTGATATTTTACAATGAATGTGGGATATATGAGTATCTGAGGAGGAAGAGTATTTTTTTGCAATAAATGTTTAAAACATGTTAAACATGTCTGGTGGACCCCATTTATTGGTGAAATTTGATTATGCTTTGTAAAATTGCCCGTTTGTGGATTTGGTCAATTTACATTTGGAATTCGGAAAACTTTCTTCCGCAAAGTTGTAGAGAATTGAATTTCCTATAAAAACTCGCGAGATTCGAATTTTCTGATAAAAGGGCTATTTATTGTGAATTATTGAAGTTCCGAAGCTCCGAAATAATTGATTTTTTGGAAGTTTTAATTATTATTTTAAAGAAAAACGTTTTTTTGCATTTAAGTGGGCTAACATGTGATATTAATTGCTGAAATCAGATCTTCAAAGATGGGCTAAGGAAATTTATAATATATATTAATATTTTATTAAATTTTCGCTTTGTGTTCTAAAGATTTTCCTATAAATAGGGTCTTTAGGTTAGAATTGAAAATCACACAAAATCAAGTTTTCTCTCTATATTATCGGCGTATTCTTGTGAGTATTTTGAGTATACTTTGAGTATTGTTAGGCAGTATGTAAAGTTCCTTCAAAGACTATACCCAGATTCCAACTAGAAGTCTTAATCTTTCGAGGTAAGGGATGTTATTTTCTTCTCAAATGATATTATTTCTTCAATATCATTATCTTTGAAATATTGGTTGGAAATTTTATCAAATTTGGAACTTTTTCATGTATGGGGTTACTTATTCATGAGTTCTTATTCACGAGTTACTATTCATGAGTTATTATTCACGAAGTTCTATATTAAAAGTCTTATTCATGAAGCGTGAAGATGTTTTTTTTGTGGAATTTCTATCTTTTGGTGTTTGAGTTATTATTCACGATATCACGAAGACTATTCACGATACTGTGACTATTCAATCGAAAAATAAAATTTCTTCTTTTTGTCAAAAATATCTATTCGGATACTAGCTTTGATTGTATCCATGTTTTGATCATTCTTGAATTTTACACCACTATGATTATTTTTGAGGTATTTTTGAACATGGATAAAACAAAGTACGAATCCTTAATCCTTAATCCTTGTCATTTTGTTTCAATCGGATTTGTTTCTTTAAAAAATATTTTTCATCATCCTCGGTCTTAAATGATGATATTATTGAATATCTTTGGCCCGTAGTGCAAAGATGAATGATTTCGATGAATATCTTTGGTCAGTAGTGCAAAGATGAACAGTGTTTAGATGAACATGACTAATGATGAATATCTTTGGCCTGTAGTAGCAAAGATGAATATTTGATTCAGATGTATATTGATTGATGTTACGAGGGATAAAAGATAGGCGATGAACTTTTAAATTCATACATAGAAGATAGTAGTTTGCATTCTCTACTTAACTCTTCTAATGAATTATTATTTCACCATGTAATATTGATTTAAAATTTGTTGTCTATTGTGTTCTATTAGATTTTTCCTGTTGAAAACTAACGATAATTTGTTGTATATTATCTTAGTCATAATATTCTTTACTGGGCTAGTTGAGCTCACCCTTTTCCTTTTTGTTCCATTTTTCTTCTCAGGAGGCGAGAATATAGCGAGTACGAGTCGGGGTATGGAATGAAGGTTTTAGAAAGGATTGTTTAGTAGTCCTCACCATTTTTGTAAAATAATGTATCAATAAATGTGATGAAGATTTATTTGAGTATAGATATTGTCTAGAAGATAATATTTGTATTCAAACTCACAGTTTTACTGTTGTAATAATAAAGTTGTAGTTGTTTACGTACCATACGACGACAACTCGTAATAGGTGATGTATACCTATTTTGGGGGCGTCACAGATAAGGTCAACTGGTAAGGTGATGGTGACAACTTAAATCAAACAAGATTTATAAACAGTGGATGTGATGAAAGTTTCTCCTAATGGAGTTTCAACAGATAGGTCAAAGTCTAATTTCTCCGGAGTCAAGTTTAAACGTTGAGCACAAGCAGGGGAGATAAATGAATAGGTAGCATCAGATCAAGTAAGGTATAAACTTCGCAAGAATTTATAAATAGCTTACCCGTGATCACCTCGTTTGGGTTCCTCGCATTTTGACCAACCACAATAAACGCTCTTCCCGAACCGCTGACTTTTGACTTTTTCAGGACGATCTTTTGAGTCACCATCCTCATTGAACTAGGTTTCGCTTCTGCGTGCATTTGAAAGCGATATGTCCTTCCTTTCCACAATTATAGCATACCTTGAATCTGTTGTGGGATTTGGACCGATATGTCCCTCTTTTCCGTGATTTATAAGATATGACCGGTGGTCGTTCTCCTCCCTTAGAACCATTTGTTGTTTAAGACTGCTCGTCTTCACATGGTCATTGTTAAATCTCCTCTTTTAAAATCTCCTCCCTGAATCGCTTCTTCTATTTTCATGGCCATGATTACCACCGAGTGGTTACCATTTTTTCCGCTCGCTTTCTTTCTCCTTTGGTTATCGTTATTCATTGATCGCTATCTCCGGTATGATCCTGGTTATGGTCCCTCGGTTGAACATACTCGTTATCTTGCTTCTAACAATTGAGCCCTCATTAACAACATCTCAAAGAGAGAAAATTTATGAGAAATGAGATATTGTCGTATGCCAGTTTCAAACCTCTTATAAACATCCCGCGTCATACGCTCCTCATTCTCCACCAAATGAGGTGCAAACCCGGATAACTCGCAAACTTTGCCTCGTCATCGAGACACCGCCATGTTATTCGCTCTAGTCTAATAAACTCCACTTCCTTCATATGATTTAACACTTTCGTGAAAGTATTTGTCATTAAATAGTTTCAAATGTCTCCCAAGACGTGCTTTGAGTCTTGTACTGGATGGGTACGCTTCACGAGACTCCCACCAAGATCGCTCTCCACGGAACATAAAGGTGGCGAATGGAACCTTCATTCCTCCGCATCCCAAGACATCGAATATCTTGGTAATTTGTTTGACCCATGTTTTTCGGCATGATCGGATCTGGCTTCCCTTAAAATTCGTGGTCCTAACTCTTTGAAGCTCGCTTGGTGTGACAACCCGTGAATTGCTATCATTTCCTCCTCAGATTTTGAACACGAGTCTCCTCGTCTCGATTTTGCATGAAATGCAAAAGCTTCTAAACATCCCCTCGTTCATCATCTCGCTTTCGGTGGTGTTGTTCACAGGAGGAACATTGCCGACTTGTTGCACGTTCTCCTCGTTGGTGAGTACACGCGTCTCCACGGCCTCATTTCCATTGTTAATATTCTCAAATCGACATTCTCAAATACCGTCATAAAACAAAGGTTAATTAAGGAAATCAATATATCACATAATATCCCTATATCTTGACCAACTAACAAATAAGCTTAGGTAGGACACACTAGCGAAGGATTTACTCGTCTCTCCCCTCCTAGTTTTATTCCCGATCTCCGCCAGAGATCATATCCCAAGCTCGATACCAACTGTGAAGCCCCCAAAATAGGATTACATCACCCATTACGAGTTGTCAATACACGGCATGTAAAACAACTACAACTTTATTATTACAATGAAGAAACTGTGAGTTTGAATACAAATATTATCTTCTAGACAATATCTATAGTCAAATAAATCCTCATCACATTTATTGATACATTATTTTACAAAAATGGTGAGGACTACTATACAACTCTCTCTGTAACCTTCATTCCATACCCAGACTCAGATTGCTTATATTCTCTCATCCCGAGAAGAAAAATGGAACAAAAAGGAAAATGGTGAGCTCAACTAGCCCAAAGAAGAAGAATATTATGACTAAGATAATATACAACAAATTATCGTTTAGTCTTCAACAGAAAAATCTAATAGAATACAATAGACAACAAGTTTTAAATCAATATTCGCAATGAAATAATAATTCGTAAGAGTTAAGTAGAGAATGCAAACTACTATCTTCTATGTATGAATTTAAAAGTTCATCGCTCATCTTTTATCCCCGTAACATCAATCAATATATATCTAGAATCAAATATTCATTTTGCACTACGTGCCAAAGATATTCATCATTGGTCATGTTCATCTAAACACTGCTCATCTTTTGCACCTGCCAAAGATATTCATCGAAATCATTCATCTTCGCACTATGTGCCAAAGATATTCAATAATATCATCATTTAAGACCGAGGATGATGAAAAATATTTTAAAGAAACGAATCCAAATGAAACATAAATGACAAGGATTAAGGATTAAGGATTCAGATTTTGTTTTATCCATGTCCAATAATACCTCAAAATAATCATAGTGGTGTAAAATTCAAGAATGATCAAAACATGGATACAATCAAAGCTAGTATCCGAATAGATATTTTGGACTTAAAAGGAAAATTTTCATTTTCAGATGAATAGTCAGATTCGTGAATAAGATCAGATATCGTGAATAAGGCCAAGATATCGTGAATAAGAACTCCCGACACTAAAAGTTCCAAATTTGATTAAAAGTTCAGATCAATACTTGGCATAATGATATTAGAATAAATAATATCATTAAAAAAAATAATATCCCTTACCTCGAAAGATCAAGATTTTAAATTAAACAACGAATATAATAAAGTATGACTTGAACTTGCACAAGTATAACAATACTCAAAATATACTCAAAATACTCACAAGAATACGCTCGATAATATAGAAAGAGAAAACTTGGGTTTACGGTGTAATTTTCAATTCTAACCCAAGACCCTATTTATAGGAAAACGCTTTAACACCAAAGCGTAAAATTTAATATAATATTATTATTTATATTAACCATTCCTACGCACACCTTTGAATTCAGAATTCAGCAATTTCACACATGCAAAATGAGGCCCACACATTCAAAAAACGTTTTTGTGAATATAAATATTTAAAACTTCCAAAAATCAATTATTTTAACTTCTAACTTCAATAATTCATAATAAATAGCCCTTTTATCGTAAAAATTGAATCTCGCGACTTATTATAGGAAATTCAATTCTCTACAACTTTGCATAATAAAGTTTTTCCAAATTCAAAATGTAAATTGACCAAATCCACAAACAGACGATTTTACTGTTTATAATAAAATTTCTATTAATAATTGTGTCCACCAACACACAAAATATGTGTTAAACATTTAATGCCACAAAAAATACTCTTCCTCCTCATATACTCATATATCCCACATTCATTATAAAATATCACCGTTAATATATTATTAAAATAATATATTTAAATGAATTATTTTATCGAAAAAAAGATAAAATATTAATTTTCAACAATTCATCACATTAAAATTTTCTCCATCTATATCCACATAAAATCAATATTTTTCTCATCAATAATTAATTATTCACAAATAATATTACAGAATCACAAGATTGCAAACTGCAGGTTCCAGGAAAAGAGGGCTTTCCAATAAGAATTTCTCCTCTATCGACGCCCAATTAGGTGACCAAACCTCTCCCTTAGATAGAACTTTCTAGACATCGCCAATAATGTTATCTAATAATATTATTCAGATAATATGAATTATTGCTTCGATAATGAAAATACCGTGTAATGACAATTATCAAACAACAAAGAATATAAAATATCAACGCAAAGAATTATTAAATCAATAAAATATCGAACAATAATTATCAGAACCATTATTGAGTAGTGCCTTCTTCACGTAAGAATCAATAATTGGTGTAATACGCGTATCATCTTGTGTTTTAACCAAAAGTATTTTAACAAGATTAATTCAGAATAACTACGCTACTGTTATTTTTAAACAACTTATATTTGTGCGTTTTCTTCATCCAATCGCTTTCCAGTTATGGGGCCCAAAAGATCAAGGCTATTGCATTTAATATTCCCCGACAAAAGAAGAATATTCCACCACCAAACGAATATTTCCTAACAACAATGAATATTTTATAACAACTTGCTTATTTTGAAATATTTCATGTATTTTACTCATAACTATCCACATTAATCAAATCAACCCTTACTATTTCAAAATAATAAATAGAAAATTAAATTTCATTAATAATAAGTTGAGATTCTTTGGGTTTTATAAATATATATTAAATTCTTATTTTATCATCAAATTAAACATATGCATAAATTAGAGTACTAACACAAGAATTGAAAAAAAGATCTATATTAATTTATTCTATCTTATTATGTTAGTTGTAATCCAATTTTATCATGATAATTATCGACACATAAATCATTACTTTTTAAAAAAAATTAAAAATACTTGTGACGTACAAAAATTAGAAGTATATAATCTATGTCTAGATCGACATATAACGGACTCATATCCCAACACACAACTACACAATTCATATAGGGTGGAAACTATTTCAATTCCCACCAGACGGAATTAGGATTCCCACCATATCAAATGAATTGAAAACTCTCTATTTTGATCGAGATAAAATGTGTTGGAATGATAATATTCGATTCTTATGAACCAAGTTTAGTATCAATTAAGTCAAAGTTAAGTTGCACATAGAGTTAAATTACTTGGGCTAGTGGGCCATCTTTATTCCACCTATGGGCCGGATTCTACAGTCCAATGTCTCAAAAATTGACAAGCGGATAAACGGACAAATGACATATGTCTCAAATACCAAACAAATGATCCGAATTTGAATAGTACTCCCTCCGCCCCATGATAAAAGTCCTAGTGGATTTTTTACGCATATTAAAAAGATGAATAAAATGACAAAATTGCCCATAATAATGTCATTAAATATAGAGAGAGAATTAGAATAAGAAAAGTATGAGATATTTAATGCTACGGGTATAATAGGAAAATATGTGTCAAAGTTTGGTTATTAAAGGAAAATGGACATTTAACATTAGACCACCCAAAATGGTAATAAGGACTTTTATCATGGGACGAAGGGAGTATTAATTTTATTTTTATTTTTTTTCTAGCAATTTTTTTATAGTACTATGATGTGGCAAATTCCTATAGGATGATGCCGATTTTCGCCCACCAGATATTTAATACTCCGAAATATCTTAAAATGAACGATATGCAGATGATTGCCTTTGGATCCACCCCCGATAATAAAATTAGTAATCAACTATGAATGTTTTTAGAATCTTGAGAGTGAGTGAGTGAGTGAGTGAGTGAGTAATAAGCACTAGAGGTTCCCCTTATTTATAACTCATATTTAGATCCGATGTTTGTTACTTGTTAGGATTTTTCTCCATTTTTGGGTGGGAGCCATTTTGACAAGTCCAAATACAGGGCGTTACTGAGATTTTTGTAGTCCATAACGAAAAATAAAAATGAGACCTTATTCAAAACATTGTCTTCACCCAAAATAAAATATAAAAATAAATAAATAAAAGTACAAACTGTATGTATTTCTGTAACTTAAAACATAATAGTTATACTAAAGCAAAATATATGAGAACTTCGACTATCTCAAAATATATGAAAAGTTCGACTACAACAAAATACATGAAAATATATTCATTGAAAGATATTTTTTTTAGTATTTTTAGGGTGATCGACCATCCGGTCCGTGCTCAAGAACGACTTTGCTGATATAGATAAGATCTCCCAATGGAAAGAAATCTAATTTGTATGTATTTCACGCATTATGGAAACTCACCCATATTGATTCATAATCTTTCAACTACATCAAAGTATATGAAAACTTCGATTACATCAAAATATATGAAAAGTTCTACTATAATAAAATATATGAGAATACATTAATTGAAAAATACATTTTCTAGTATTCCTAGAGCCAAAATCTTCAAACAAATATTTAAAATCCTATAAATATATATATATATATATATATATATATATATATATATATATATATATAATTTGGGGCCCTTTTGATCGGGGGGCCAGGGCGGTTGACCCTCTCACCCGTGCTCAGGAACGACTCTGCTAATATAGATAAGATCTTCCAATGAAAATGAATCTAATTTGTATGTATTTCACGCATTATGAAAACTCGACCCATATTGATTGTATTTATAATCTTTCGATAGGGCTCGAGTTCATCTGTCTGGTATGATGATGGAGCACATTCAGGCCCGTGCGGGGCTCGGGGTATCAATCCGTCCAATAAATTAAAGGGTCCTTTACACTAATATACAATAATTAGAAAGTAATTACAAAAATAAAACATACAAAACATAATTACAGAAATAAAACATACACAATATACGTGCTAAAATCACGTGTCATTAACTCATACACGTCAGTTACCGAATTTCATCTTTTTAATTAACCTCCCCAAAATCATGCAACTTTGAAATCGGAACACATATCAACGACGGAGAAGACGCAGAAATCTGTCGCGCCTATCAAATCGGAGAAGACGAATCACTTTGTCACGACGCAACACTGAAATCGGAAATAGCATACAACATCAACAACTTCTTCCGATTCGAAGAATCAGTAATCTTTCGGGCGCGACACAAAGACCGAGATCGGAGAAGATGTTACTTTTTCGTCATGACAAGACGCCGAGATCACAAAATAGCATACAAAATCAACAAGAACTTCAAGTTCAAGAACTAAAAAAACAATCGAACTCACCGTGATTGTTGAAGTTCGAGAACAAAATCGCAAAGAACTTCGATAAAAATCAATATTGAGGTAAGTGATTCATATGCATATAGTTACCTCTGTTTTCTCACTTAATTCTATATTGATAACCTTTCTTAAGTTTTTCACGTTTAAAATGGTTACTACAAATAATCTTTGTAAAGCATTATATGGTTCTTGACTAATCTTGACTTGGTTCATTATGTAAAATTATATTCTTGACTTATTGGTTATCGCTTTCAAAATTATCTAGTGACTAATGCTGACTTAATTGGTTACTGACCAATGCTGAATTGGTTACTAACTAATGCAAACTTAATTACTGCAGAGATTAATTGGTTACTGTAATATTGGTTGCTAAAGCATATTACTGTATAATGTTGTCAAATTTGGAGTGTCGAATTTTGGCATTTTCGGAGCCTAATTTCATTGGAAACGGATCAACGATCAAAAATCACCAGCTTTGCTGGTGAACTGCATGGTTTTTTGGTCAAATTCTATCATTTAGGCCTTCAAAACTGCATGTAAAAATTTGGTTTATTTTCTGATTACTAAGATTATGTAGTTTGGTTACTGTCTAATATTGATTTGGTTACTTTATAATGTTTATTCAGTTGTCAGATAATGGAGACTGACAGTAACCAATACAAAAAATTTAATTGTTTACAGGAATATATAATTGTTTAATGTTAGTAACCATTAACCACATGGTTGGTAACATTTTGATGGTGTACAAAGAACCAAAATTGATGTTGATTAACAAAGTCGAGTTATCGATTGTTTTGATAACAAAGTCAAGATAATTGATTGTGTAACATTATATCGCCTAATGTTGTTTTAGTTATCGACTAATGTTTGTCTTTCGTTCTTGCATAATATTACTAATTAATGTCGACTTGGTTATCGACTAATTGACTTGGTTCTTGATTAATCTTGATTTGGTTACTAAGTAATATTATATTAGTTCTTCGACTAATGTTGACTTGCTTACTGTGTAACACTATAATGGTTATTGACTAATTCTGAATTGGTTACTGTATAAAATTATAATGCTGACTTGGTTACTGTGTAAAAATATTATTTAGTGACTCATGCTGACTTGGTTACTGACTAATGCAAACTTAATTACTGCAGTGATTAATTGGTTATCAGATTATTGGTTCTTCAAGCATATTAATGTACACTTCTACTTATGTTTTTTATATTAATGGTTACTTGTTAGCCAAAATTGATGTTGATTAACAAAGGCAGTATACTGACTGTTTTGATAGCAAAATGCATGAAAAAATATGTTTTATATTTTGGTTACTAAGTACATAGAAATTGGTTACTGATTATTATTGATTTGGTTACTGTATAATATTTATTTGGTTGCTATATACTTTAAATGTATATTTTCCTGATATTTTTTATATTGATGGTTATTTATTAAATACATTGGTTACCTTCCTGCAACAGTTGGATCTTTAAGTACATATTGATATTTTTTATATTATTTGTTTTTTTGTCAGTAAAATGCATGAAAAAAATATGTTTTATGTTATGGATACTAAGTAAATATGTGTTGGTTACTGTCTAATTTGGATTTGGTTAGTATATAATGTTGACTTGTTTATTGTGTAATAATACCATGGTTACTACATAATATTACTGTATTTTATCTTCGATTTTTTTATATTGATGGTTACTGATTAACTACATTGGTTACTTTCATACACCGTTAGTCTTTAATTTGTAACAAAATCATTACTGATTGTTTTGGTTGTAAAATGAATGTAAAATATTTTTTATAATCTTCGCTACTAATTACATATATCTTCGTTATTGTATAATATGTATTTAGATATTGTAAGGTGTTTATTTGGTTACTCTATAATGTTATTGAGTTTTATAATTATTTCTTTTATATTGGTGGTTACTTATTGACTACATTGGTTACCTTCATACAACTGTTAATCTGATTATATATATTGGTTGTTGTATACTATTTAATTGATTACAGTATAATGTTTATTTGGTTGCAGTGATAATTTGGCAATTTTTGTCAAGTTTAAAGTGTCAGATTTTGGCATTTTCGGAGCATGATTTCATTAGAAACGGGTCAATGATCAAAAGTCACAAGCGTTGCTAGTGAACTGCAGGGTTTTTTGGCCAAATTCCAACATTTAGGCCTTCAAAATTGCATGTAAAAATGTGGTTTATTTTCCAGTTACTGAGATTATGTAATTTGGTTACTGTCTAATATTGATTTGGTTACTTTAAAATGTTTATTTAGTTGTTAGACAATGGAGACTGTCAGTAACCAATACAATAAATTTAATTATTTAATGGAATATATAATTGTTTACTGTTAGTAATCATTGATGTTTGTCCTGATACAAGTTTAGAATATATTTGGTTACTAATAACAAGAACTATAATGTAACATAATAAAACAAGAACCACATAATTATATGATAAGTAACTGTAATGTGTTTTAATGGTAACTGAGCGTAAACATCATGTAATGAAACCCAATTTAGGCAATCCATGTATACTAAATAATTACATATTAATCGAATAAAAATAAAAGTAACCAAAATCCCACATTGAGGGCACAATAATAAGAAGCAAACCATAAGGTAACAGTAACCAAAACATAATAACGAAGTAACCAAATAGTTATATAAAAGTAACCAGAACATGTTTTAATGGTAACCAAAACAGAAACAACATGTATATCCAACCCAGTTTAGGCAACCCATGTATACTCTCACATGTACATTTAACACTTGATATATGTCCTGATACAAGCTTGTAACTATCTGGTTACTACCAAAAAATAAAATGGTTACCCTTCTATGCATGTTTGGTTACCAACTGCACCTTTCAAACAATGTATCTGACACAACTTAGAAGTAACAAATACGAACCAACAAACAATGTCAAATCACTGGTAATATAATCAAATATGTAATCTCATTTACATAAGTTTCAATAAACATTACATACTCACTAACCATAACAAATGGCTATGGATATCCAACAAAACCAAAGTATGAAACACAATTCAAAATGATAGTACAACGACAACCGAACTAATCAAAATCTGGTACAAATCTTTGTGAAAATTCTCTGAAGTTGTTAAAAAGCCAACTGTGGAGGCAAGATCTAATCACGGAGAGAAATCTCTAGTTCAATGTCACACCAATATATAACTTTTTTCGGTGAATTTTTCATTGCAGATTCCCTCATAGTAAAGATCTCATACTCGCAAATAAACAAAATCGATTTACATAGTCATTAGTAACCATATATAAACAATATTTATATCATAAACAGCTACGTAGTGACCAACAAATAAAAGCATACTAACCAAAAACATAATATAACAATTACACAAGAGTAAAAAGTTATATTATATAATCTAATGGTAACCAAAATATAAACAACATGTAAGTACAAACCATTTTATGTAGTAAACAAACAAGCTATATATAATATTAACCAAAACATAATTTAAAGGTCACAAAAACAAAATATGTATACCAAAAAAATATACTAAAGAAGTAACCAAACAGGTTATATGATAGTAACCAAATCATGTTTTAAAAGTAACCAACACATAAACAACATATATACCAAAACCAGTTTAGTCAACCAATGTATACTAAGCAAATACATTGTAACCAAAACAACATATAAAAGTAACCAAAATCCCAATTGAGGAAAAAAGAATGGTATCCAAACCATAAGCTAACAGTAACAAAAAATATACTCATTTAGTAACCAAACAGTTATATGTTAGTAACCAAAATATATATTAATAGTAACCAATACATAAACAACATATAGACCAAGAACAGTTTAGTCCACCCATATTTACTAAGCAAATACATGGTAACTGTTAATGCCAAGATCTTCTGCCACGTCCCAATCACGTAAGACGCCCTGATCCTGCACAGTAAACACGATAAACACCACAAGCTTGACGGTGGTTCCGTCGGGGGATAGCTCAGGCGTGAGAGTCAGTATACGTGTTCACAAGGTTAATAACGGAGGATGTAATGTCTAGTGTATTGAGAGAGATCATAATTCTCGGGTGTGTGTATGTGATTATGAATGATAATGTGTATGAGAACGTACCTCTTTGTGAAGACTTCCTTGCTAGGTCTTACTCTCTTTTCCTGGATTACTGTGCCACCCGCTACCACCTGACACCCCCCCTGATCTGATGGATTCTGCCGACTGCATGTAGTCTATCTACTACTTTTGGACACTGTTTCTACCGCCGGCCGGTTATGATCCCATCCACATTAATGCATGGCAGGTGCTCTAGTCAACCGTTATGCTTTTTCATCATTACAAGTCAAAGTAATAGATATTAAAATATCTAAGGGTCGATCCACCGAACCAATCGGTCTTATAAAGTTAAAATGGAAATAATATGGTGACCGGGCTCAATGACTTTTCACAAATTTCAATAATAAAGGCCCAATAGATTAATTAAATGAGTAAGTCCAATTTACACCCTACCAAAGAGAGGAATTATCATGACTAACATTGCCCCTAGTTTTTGTTGAATGTAATGTTTAATAGAAAACTATAAATGGTCCATGATATTTTACTAAAGGTCCATAGTAAGAAATAATTGAAGTGTACCTAGTTACTGTTCACGAGATGAAATGAGAGGAGAACGGAGGTCCAAATCAGAAAGGCCCTGTCTATTAAATATCTCGGACCCTAACCGGACGCTTCCCATTCAAATTCTAAATCATTACTAACATTTAATGTGCTTACTTGAACACCTTTAGAATCACAAGATAAAAGATAACTTTACCAAATTTGACAGTTTTACTTGTCCATTTGAAATTCGAGCGCCTTTTGAATTTTCTGCTCCTCTGAACTTTCTTTCTTCATCTACAAACCGTCAAAAATAGCTTCCCAAGACTCTGAACAAGGTTCACCCATATTGGTAACACCGATCACCGTCGTTCCACCAAACCCTAACCCTTGTGAAGGAACCTCGACCATGAATCCCAAGGGGTCAAAAATCGACAAGAATCCCCCTCCAAAAACTCCCAAAACCCCCTCCAAATACTACAGGAGCACGGATTGCTTCTCACATGCCAATACTCCCTCTATCGTGACTGAGGCTAAATTAAAAAGGATTCAATCTCGGTACCACATTCCGGATACCCATGCGGTCAGGGTTCCCAGATCCGGCGAGAAGATGTACCAACGACGGAAGGTTGGGCCGGCCCCCGTGTGACCTTGCTAGAAGGGGTTCGTTTCTCTCTACTGCATATTTTATAGTGACTATATTGGGGTTCTGGGCGTGGGGTTCGCCTAATTGGTACCAAACTCTTACATTCACATTTTGGCCTTCGTGGCCTTCGCCATGAAGTTGGGCGTTGAAACCTCCTCGACTTCTTCTTCACCGTATACAAAATAGTCCAATCCGGAGAGAGGGGTTCAAGGCCCTTAAGAAACACTCTCCAAGTCGGGAGAAAAGTTCGAGAGGCGTTCACGGTGGTGAACACTCCTTGAGCAATGGGGGATGGCATGAGAAGTGGTTCTACGTCAAAGGTCCCGAAATTTCATCTTTACCGAACTGGGCAACTGACGAGAAGATCTCTGCTGACTTCGGAGACATTTCTGAAGAACAGGAAGTTGAAATGATGGAACTTTTCGACAATTTCCCTAAGGAGGAGTGGAAATATAGACTCCTCTCGAAGCAGACATGGTTATATGACCATAAATGTAAGTACCGATCTATTTCATATACATAAATTTCTGAAAATGCTTTTATGATGTGGAATCTAACATAGGACTGTTTGTTTCATGCAGTATCTTTTGTAAGACCCCGAATTTTATGAAATAAAAGTATTCAATTTTTTTTAATTACTATTCATGAGTTCTTATTCACGAGTTACTATTCACGAGTTCTTATTCATGAGTTACTATTCACGAGAGTTCTTATTCATGAGTTCTTATTCACGAGCAACTATTCACGAGTACTATTCATGAAGCATGATAATTTTTTTTAAGTAAGAAGGCATTACTCAATGATTATTACGATAATTACTATTCAATATTTTATTTTATTGATTCAATAATTGCTACGTTGATATTTTATATTATTGTTGTTTCAATAAATTGTCATTACGAAGATTTTCCATTATCGAACAATAATTCATATTATCTGAATAATATTATTAGAAAACATTATTGGCAATGTCTAGAAAGTTACATACAAGGAGAGGTTTGGTCACCTAATTGCTGGCTGCCAAGAAGAGAGATCCTTATCGAAAGCCCCTCTTTCTTGGGAAGCGCACGGTTGCAAGATCTTGTGATTCTCGTAATATTATTTGTGAATAATTAATTATTGATTTATATGATGAGGAAAATATTGATTTTATGTGGATATAGATGGAGAAAATTTTTAAAATGACAATTGTTGAAAATTAATATTTTATCATTTTCTGATAAAATAATTCATTTAAATATATTATTTTAATAATATATTAACGGTGATATTTTTATAATGAATGTGGGATATATGAGTATATGAGGAGGAAGAGTATTTTTGTGGCATTAAATGATTAACACATATTTTGTGTGTCGGTGGACCCCATTTCTTGACTGAAATTTGATTATAGCTTGTAAAATCGTCCGTTTGTGGATTTCGGTCAATTTCTGTTTGGAATTTGGAAAAACTTTCTTCTGTAAAGTTGTAGAGAATTGAATTTCCTATAAAAACTCGCGAGATTCAAATTTTTTGATAAAAGGGCTATTTATTATGAATTATTAAAGTTTCGGAGTTCCGAAATAATTGATTTTTGGGAGTTTTAATTAATTATTTTGAGAAAAACGTTTTTGGTGAGTTTGTGAACCTCATTTAACATGTGCTATGGCTGAAATCAGATTTCAAAGGTGGGCTAAGGAATTTTGTTTATAAATAATATTATTATATTCAATTTTCTGCTTTGTTTGTTAAAGCAATTTTCTATAAATAAGGTGCTTAGGTTAGAATTGAAAATCACACCTTAAACCCAAGTTTTCTCTCTATATTATCGAGCGTATTCTTGTGAGTATTTTGAGTATTGATATATCTGGTGCAAGTTCGTTCAATTCGTTATTCCAAATCGAAATACTTTCTTTTGAGGTAAAGGGATAGTAAAGGATTTTAAGGGTTATTATGTTTTAGTTTGAAATTTTTTCGAACCTTCAAAAATTCTAGAAAAATTTGAAATGATATTTTGATGAGTTTTTGTAGAGTGTGTCCAAAATGGCGATTTTTGGATGTATAGATTAGGAGTTATGGATTTTATGAGAAAAGACTATTTTAAAAGTAACTATTTATAACTCCTTGTGATTAACTCCAAAATTGATGAAATTTTTATTGGGAGTACATCTATATAATATCAGTATACCGTGTAAATTTCAAAATTGTTGGATAAAAATATAATTTATGATAAATGTTTAAATATTCGGTGGTTTTGGCCATATGAAAAATAGTAAATGAATTTTTAAAATTTTGAGAAAAATATATGTTCAATATGGGACTATGTTATGCTAAATTCCAGAAAAGAAATATTTTTGGAACTGATTTGGTATTTTCATGAAAATGTTCTAGTTATGAGTAAATGAATTAAATATGTTATGTGAAGTAAGAAAATTGAAAAATATGATTTATTGGCTTGAGAATCATATATGAGGTATATGCAGATTTTTATGAGGGTTTTGGTTAATGATGATGAAATCTTATGAGTTGGCATTTTTAGATGATTAAATGCATTAATTATTAAAGTGTAAATAATTGGATTAAATTATTTATAAGTTTAAGAAATGATTAAAATATTATTATAATATTAATAATATTAGATTACGAGATTTCTAAGTGATTTATAACATTTGGATTAAGGTGTTATAAATATGGATATGAATTTTATTATGAAACTTTATCTTTTTCGTGTCGAGGTTCTTATGCACGATACTTTATACTACGTATGAATACGGGTACTATTCATGACAAATTGGTTTTTCTCCGACCAAATTATCGTTGATTTATGAATCTTACTCTTGAAATTAAAACCATGTTTTGATTATATTATTTTATATAACATTCTTATAACCCTAATGATGATATTTCTCTTTGACTTGAGTGTAAAGATGAGTAGATTATTGGTATGATCGTGACTATAGGTTCTCTTTCGCCAAGATGGTGCAAAAGTTGAATTGTTGATTGGTATGATCATGACCATTGAATTTACAATTGAATATTTTTAGCTTAAGTGCAAAGGTGAATTGATCAACATGGTTATAATTATTGTTATATAACCACGAAATGATTATGTATTTCTTTGATATATGAATATCTTTGGCTCGTAGTGCAAAGATGACTTGTTGTTGAATATCTTAGCACTTGTAGTGCAAAGATGAATTATTGATGAATATCTTTTTGCTCAGTAATGCAAAGATGACTGTTGTTGAATATCTTTGCTTTGTAGTGCAAAGATGAATTATTGATGAATATCTTTGGCTCGTAATGCAAAGATGACTGTTGTTGAATATCTTTGCTTTGTAGCAAAAGATGAATTATTGATGAATATCTTTGGCTCGTAATGCAAAGATGACTGTTGTTGAATATCTTTGCTTTGTAGTGTAAAGATGAAGCTGTTGATGAATATCTTTGGCCCGTGGTGCAAAGATGAATTTATTAGTATGATTATGAGCGGAACTATGATTTGGTATAACCATGATATTTGATGTTTCAGGTAAAGACAGGTGATGAAAATTATCTTCGTCCTGGATGAGAAGTGTGACGCCCCCAAAATAGGTATACACAACACCCATTCTGAGTCGCCAAATACATGGTACAGAAACAACTACAACTTTATTATTACAACAGTAAAACTGTGAGTTTGAATACAAATATTATCTTCTAGACAATATCTATACTCAAATAAATCCTCATCACATTATTGATTCATTATTTTACAAAAATGGTGAGGACTACTAAACAACTCTCTCTAGAATCTTCATTCCATATTACCGACTAGTACTCGCTACATTCTCGCCTCCACGAGAAGAAAAATGGAACAACAAGGAAAAAGGGTGAGCTCAACTAGCCCAAAGTAAAGAATATTATGACTAAGATAATATACAACAAATTATCGTTAGTCTTCATGAGGAAAAATCGATAGAAATACAATGTACAACAAGTTTCGAGATCAATATTCGCAATGAAATAATAATTCATAGAAGAGTTACGTAGAGAATGAAATCTACTATAATCTATGAATTTAATGATCCATCATCAATATTTTATCCTGTAACATCAATCAATATACATCGGAATCAAATATTCATCTTTGCTTTCAAGCCAAAAGATATTCATCGATTAGTCATGTTTATTTAAACACTGTTCATCTTTGCACTACTCTGAGTGCCAAAGATATTCTTGAGAAATCATTCATCTTTGCACTACTGGGCCAAAGATATTCAATAATATCATCATTTAAGACCGAGGATGATGAAAATATTTTAAAAAAACGAATCCGATTGAAACAAAATGACAAGGATTAAGGATTAAGGATTCAGACTTGGTTTTATCCACACCCAAAAATACCTCAAAAATAATCATAGTGGTGTAAAATTCAAGAATGATCAAAACATGGATACAATCGAGTTAGTATCCGAATAGATGTTTTAGACGAAAAGAAGAAATTTTATTTTTCTATTGAATAGACCAGTATACGTGAATAGTCTTCAGATATCGTGAATAAGGCTGAGTATCGTGAATAAGTAACTCTCGACACCAAAAGATAGAAATTCCACAAAAAACATCTTCACGCTTCATAAATAGTACTCGTGAATAAGAACTCGTGAATAGTAACTCATGAATAGTAACTTCGTGAATAGTAACTCGTGAATAGTAACCCGACATGAAAAAGTTCTAAATTTGATAAAAACTTCAGATCAACATTTCAAAGATAATGATATTGAAGAAATAATATCATTACAAAAAAATAATATCCCTTACCTCGAAAGATCAAGATCTTCTAGCTAGAATCTAGGGTATAGTCTTTGAAGGAACTTGCCGTCTAGCAATACTCAAAGTATACTCAAAATACTCACAAGAATACGCTCAAAATATCGAGAGAAATAGAGAGAAAACTTGGGTTTACGGTGTGATTTTCAATTCTAACCCAAGACCCTATTTATAGGAAAATGCTTAGAACACCAAAAGCGTAAAATTTAATATAATATTAATATAATTATACAAATTTTCCTTAGCCCACCTTTTGGTCAAAACACCAGCCACACATGTTAATGATGTCCAAAAAATACAAAAACGTTTTTCTTAACAAAAATAATTTAAACTCCCAAAAATCAATTATTTTGAACTTGAACTTTAATAATTCATAATAAATAGCCCTTTCATCAGAAAATTGAATCTCATGAGTTTTTATAGGAAATTCAATTCTCTACAACTTTGCAGAAGAAAGTTTTTCCAAATTCCAAACAAAAATCGACCGAAATCCACAAGCAGGCGATTTTACTGTGCTATAATCAAATTTCGGTCAATAATTGTGTCCACCAACACACAAAACATGTGTTAAACATTTAATACCACAAAAATACTCTTCCTCCTCATATACTCATATATCCCACATTCATTGTAAAAATATCACCGTTAATATATTATAATATATTTAAATGAATTATTTTATCGGAAAAAGATAAAATATTAATTTTCAACAATTGTCATTTTAAAATTTTCTCCATCTATATCCACATAAAATCAATATTTTCCTCATCATATAAATCAATAATTAATTATTCACAAATAATATTATGAATCACAATATTGACAACCGTGCAGTTCTCAGAAAGAGGGGCTTTCCAATAAAATTTCTTCATCGACGCAGCAATGATTAGATGACCAAACCTCTCCTTAGATGTAACTTTCTAGACATTGCCAATAATGTTATCTAATAATATTATTCAGGATAATATGAATTATTGCTTCGATAATGAAAGATATGTGTAATGACAATTATTGAAACAACAATGAATATAAAATATCAACGCGCAGAATTATTAACTCAATAAAATATTGAGCGGTAATTATCGTAACCATTATTGAGTAGTGCCTTCTTACGTAAGAATCAATAATTGGTGCAATACCGGTGTATCTGCTCAACAACAGCGTATTAGTGTTTTTAACCAACGGGTATTCCAACAAATGGCAACAACTACTGCAGATTATTTAAAAACAACTTATATTTGTCGTTTTCTTCATCCAATCGCTTTCAGTTATGGGGCCCACACATTGGTCGCTTGCGTCGCATACGAATATTCCCACAAAGCATTTAATATTCCACGCACCAAACGAATATTCCAAACAACAATGAATATTTTATAACCACTTGCTTATTTTGAAATATTTGCGTATTTAACCCTTAACTATCCACATTAATCAAATCAACCCTTACTATTTCAAAATAAAGGAAATTCCTTTTATTTAAAAATTTCGGGGTCTTACAACCTCCCTCCTTATGAAATTTCGTCCTCGAAATTGACGACGTACTGCAGTGTTTTGAAAAGGTGAGGATACCTCGCTTTCATTTTCGTTTCCAATTCGGGTCATTTCCTCTATAGCATGATTCCTCCACAAAACTTTAACTTGTGGTATAACCTTTCTTGGCGTAGGACATGCTCCTTCCTATCCAAAATCTTTGATGGTACCTCCTCATACGTTAAGTCTTCTACTATCTCGTCCGGTTCTAACTTTCAATAACGTGGTTCGGGTCTTTCACATATTTTCTGATATAGAGATATGAAACACATTATGAACACGAGACATACTTTTGAGGTAACGCAAGTCTATAAAGGCTACATTCCTACTCGGTCAAGAATTTGAAATGGACCGATAAATCGTGGATTGAGCTTTCTCTCTTCCCAAATCTTGTAACTCCTTCCATGGAGCAACTCGCAACAATACATGATCCCCTACATTAAATTCCACGTCCTTTCGATGAAGATCCGCATAACTCTTTTGTCGATCTTGTGCCGTTTGTATACATTGTCGAATCATTAGTCATACGCACTAACTCGGGTCCCAACAATGTTGCTTCACCCACCTCATCCCAACATATTGGAGAACGACATTTTTGTCCATATAATGCTTCGAATGGAACCATGCCTATATTTGTTTAATAACTATTGTTGTATGAGAATTCCACCAATGACAAGTACTTATCCCAACAGAGTTTTATTATATCTTCAAGAGTTTGAGTAGTCCTTTCGATTGCCCATCCGTTTTGAGGATGGTATGCCAAATAATCGTAAATTCGCGTGCCCATAGCTTTTCTACAAACCAACCCAAAATCATGAAGTGAATCTTGGGTCACGATCTAAAACTATGGATCTTGGCATGCCATGCAATCTCACAATCTCATTTACGTCATACGAGAAAGGCGTTCAAGGAATAAGTCTCTCGTGATCGATAAGAAATGAGCGGACTTGGTTAATCTATCAACAATAACCCAAATAGCATTTATGCCTTGAGAAACCACAGGAAGATTAGTAATGAAATTGAGGTAATGTGTTCCCACTTCCATTTCAAAATCTCAAGTGGTTGAAGCGGACCCTTAGGTACAAGATGCTCGCCTTTACACGTTAAGCAAGTTAAACACATCGAGATAAACTCACGCGATCTCTCTCCTCATATTGCTCCACCAAAATGTATGTTGAAGATCATAATACATTTGGTACTCCTGAGATGGATTGCAAATGGTGTATTGTGTGCCTCCATCATAATCTTGTTCTTCAAATCGAGTCGTTAGGAACACAAAGTCAGAGTGGACTCAAGTATTCCTTCTTCATTAATTCTCGCTTAGGAATAGCTCCTTCTTGTACTTTCTTCTTCATACGCATCAACTCAAGGCCCGGTGGCTTGAGCAACCTTAACTTTTTCTATTAAAGTGGCTCTGTCGCGTATACTTGACATCATCGCACTTTTCGTTCGCATATGATCTTCTACTCAACGTACGCCATTACCACGTTCGCTTTTCCAAGATGGTATGGTTAGAATATGTGCGAAATGAGTCGCCTCTTGAGCTCTTGGAAAATCTTCTCGCATTCCTCGCTCCATACTAATTTTGTATCTTTTCAAGTCAAACTAAGTTAACGGAATAGCGACTCGAGAATATCCTTCAACGAATCTCGATAATAACCAACTAAGCTGAAAGCTACGTATTTTGATTATCGACTTAGGTTGCTCTCAAGCGTGACTCATATCCCAATCTTGGATAAGACGTCACAATGACACCTATCGATTTACTATCGCACGAATATGGCGCCCCCTACAGAGAGAGTCGGCAGGTGAATTCACAAAGGAAGTCACAAGATAAAGGCTCAGTACCAAATTCTATAGTTGAATTTTAACTCACGAAGTTCAATAGAGCCATTCGATATGAGATTTTAGAAATGAGTTTTGTCTGCGGGTTCAAAGTCGATACAAAATTTAATATCGCTTTGGGAGTAAGCGAGAAATTCTTCAGAAATACGTCGGGAAAAATCAATAACAACGGGAATATTATTCAAATCGGCGTGTCTTTATTCAAATCCATAACATGGACTAAGAAAACTTGACATCCGTAATAAACGAATGACTTCATGGCTTGATATGAAAATGTTTGATTCTACAATGGTTTGATTGCTTGAATTGAATAATGAGTTGCTTAGGAATATGAAAACTAACAACCTTATTTAAAACAATCAATTTTGGCGTGATGAGTAGTTAACCTTAAAATCACATCAAAAGCAAATATCTCTATAGAAATAAGGTTAACGAGGTAATGTGATAGTGCCAACTGAATCAAGCAAGATTTATAAACAACGAGATGTAATGAAAGTTTCTCTAACGGATTCTCCATAAATAGGTCAAAGTCTAATTTCTCCGTAGTCAAGTTCAAACGTTGGAGCGTAGAAGTAAGAGATAAAAGAATGGGTAGAACAGATATCTAGTAAGGTATATACTTTGCAAGAATTTATAATTGACTAACCCGCGTGCTAACTTCGTTCGGGTTCCTTGCATTTTGATGGTCACAACAAACGCTTCTTCCGGAATCGTTGACTTTGACTTTTCGGGACGATCTTTTGAGTCACCGCCCCCACCGAACTAGGGTTTCGCTACCGCATAATCTCGAAAGCGATATGTCCTTCCTTTCCACAACTATAGCATACCTTAAAGCTGTTGTTGTGGGCGGTTCAATGATATGTCCCTCTTTCCGTGCATTTGTAACATATCGACCGGTGGTCGTTCTCCTCCCTTAAAACTAGTTCTTCTTGGCGCCGACGTCTTCACATGGTCGTTGTTGAATCTCCTCTTTTTAAAATCTCCTCCGACTCGCTTCTTCTATTTTCATGGCCACGATTACCACCGAGTGGTTACCGCTTTTATCGTATTCTTCTTTCTCCATTGGTTTATCGTTATTCGATGACTCGCTATCTTGAGTATGATCCTCGGTTATGGTCCTCGGTTGAACGTACTCGTTATCTCGCTTCTAACAATGAGCCACATTGACAACATCCGAATAGAGAGAAAATTTATGAGAAATGAGATCTCGACGGCGTATGTCGGGTTTCAAACCTCTCGAAACATCCGCGTCATACGTTCCTCATTCTCCACCAAATGAGGTGCAAACTGGATAACTCCGCGAACTTCGCCTCGTCTTTGGGACACCGTCATGTTATTCGCTTCTAGTCTAATAAACTCCACTTCCTTCATACGATGAATACTTTCGGGAAGTACTTGTCATTGAACTGTTCAAACGCTCTCCGTGACGCTTTGAGTCTGTAAATGGATGGGTACGCTTCATGATTTCCACCGATGAATGCCTGCTCGCCACGGAACATATAGGGTGGCGAATGGAACTTCTCATTCCTCCGTGCATCCCAAGACATCGAATATCTTGGTAATTTGTTTGACCCACGTCTCGCCTTTAATCGGATCCGGCTTTCCCAGCATTCGTGGTCCCAACTCTTTGAAGCTTGGTTGTGACCACTCGTGAATTGCTATCATTTCTCTCGTATTTTGAACACGAGTCTCCTCAAATGCGATTTTGCATGAACCGCAAAAAGCTTCTAAACATCCCTCGTTCATCATCGCTTTCGGTGGTGTTATTCACGGGAGGAACATTACGACTGTTGCGACGTTCTCCTCGTTGGTGAGTACTGAGCATCTCCACGGTCTCATTTACTCCACTTGTTAATATTCTCGGTCGACATTCTCAAAATCACCGTCATAAAATAAGGGTTAATTAAGGAAATCAATATATCACATAATATCCTATATCTTCGACCAACTAACAAATAAGCTTAGGTAGGACACACTAAGCGAAGGATTTACTCGTCTCTCCCCTCCTAGTTCTATTCCCGATCTCCTTGGAGATCATATCCTAAGCTCGATACCAATTGTGGCGCCCCCAAAATAGGTATACACAACACCCATTCACGAGTCGCCAAATACATGGTACGTAAAACAACTACAACTTTATTATTACAACAATAAAGCGTGAGTTTGAATACAAATATTATCTTACAGACAATATCTATACTCAAATAAATCCTCATCACATTATTGATTCATTATTTTACAAAAATGGTGAGGACTACTAAACAACTCTCTCTAGAATCTTCATTCCATACCCCGAACTAGTACTCGCTACATTCTCGCCTCCCGAGAAGAAAAATGGAACAACAAGGAAAAGGGTGAGCTCAACTAGCCCATAAAGAATATTATGACTAAGATAATATACAACAAATTATCGTTAGTCTTCAATAGGGAAAAATCGATAGAATACAATAGACAACAAGTTTCGGATCAATATTCGCAGTGAAATAATAATTCATGTAAGAGTTACGTAGAGAATGAAATTTACTATAATCTATGAATTTAATGATCCATCATCAATATTTTATCCTGTAACATCAATCAATATACATCGGAATCAAATATTCATCTTTGCACTACTGTGCCAAAGATATTCATCGATTAGTCATGTTTATTTAAACACTGTTCATCTTTTGCACTACGGGCCAAAGATATTCTTCAGAAATCATTCATTTGCACTACTGGGCCAAAGATATTCAATAATATCATCATTTAAGATCGAGGATGATGAAAATATTTTTAAAGAAAGCGAATCCATTGAAACAAAATGACAAGGATTAAGGATTAAGGATTCAGTACTTGGTTTTATCCACACCCAAAAATACCTCAAAAATAATCATAGTGGTGTAAAATTCAAGAATGATCAAAACATGGATACAATCGAGTTAGTTTCGGAATAGATGTTTTGACGAAAAGAAGAAATTTTATTTTCTATTGAATAAGACCAGATACGTGAATAGTCAGATATCGTGAATAGTCCGATATCGTGAATAAGTAACTCCGACACCAAAAGATAGAAATTCCACAAAAACATCTTCACGCTTCATAAATAGTACTGTGAATGAATAGTAACTCGTGAATAGTAACTCATGAATAAGTAACTCGTGAATAGTAACTCGTGAATAAGTAACCCAGACATGAAAAAGTTCTAAATTTGATAAAACTTCAGATCAACATTTCAAAGATAATGATATTGAAGAAATAATATCATTACAAAAAAATAATATCCCTTACCTCGAAAGATCGATCTCTAGCTAGAATCTAAGGGTATAGTCTTTGAAGGAACTTGCACCGTCTAGCAATACTCAAAGTATACTCAAAATACTCACAAGAATACGCTCAAAATATCGAGAGAGAAATAGAGAAAACTTGAGTTTACGGTGTGATTTTCAATTCTAACCCAAACACCTATTTATAGGAAAATGCTTAGAACACCAAAAGCAGAAAATTTAATATAATATTAATATAATTATACAAATTTTCCTTAGCCCACCTTTTGGTCAAAACACCAGCCACACATGTTAATGATGTCCAAAAAAATACAAAAACGTTTTCTTAACAAAAATAATTTAAACTCCCAAAAAATCAATTATTTGAGACTTGAACTTTAATAATTCATAATAAATAGCCCTTTCATCAGAAAATTCGAATCTCATGAGTTTTTATAGGAAATTCAATTTCTACAACTTTGCAGAAGAAAGTTTTTCCAAATTCCAAACAAAAATCGACCGAAATCCACAAGCGGGCGATTTTTGTGTTATAATCAAATTTGATCGATAATTGTGTCCTGACAACACACAAAACATGTGTTAAACATTTAATACCACAAAATACTCTTCCTCCTCATATACTCATATATCCCACATTCATTGTAAAAATATCACCGTTAATATATTATAATATATTTAAATGAATTATTTTATCGGAAAAAGATAAAATATTAATTTTCAACAATTGTCATTTAAAAATTTTCTCCATCTATATCCACATAAAATCAATATTTTCCTCATCATATAAATCAATAATTAATTATTCACAAATAATATTCTGAGAATCACAATATTGACAAACTGGCAGTTTCAGGAAGAGGGCTTTCCAATAAAATTTCTTCTTCGACGCCATGATTAGATGACCAAACCTCTCCTTAGAATGCAGAACTTTCTAGACATTGCCAATAATGTTATCTAATAATATTATTAGGATAATATGAATTATTGCTTCGATAATGAAAGATATTGTGTAATGACAATTATTGAAACAACAATGATAATATAAAATATCAACGACAATTATTAACTCGATAAAATCTTTGAGCAAGAATTATCGTAACCATTATTGAGTAGTGCCTTCTTACGTAAGAATCAATAATTGGTGCAATCTGGTGTGCTCTTCTTGTTCAACAACGCAGATTAGTGTGTTTTAACCACCGGGTATTCCATTCGATTGGCAAATAACTACGCTAAGTTATTTAAAAACAACTTATATTTATCGTTTTCTTCATCCAATCGCTTTTCGTTATGGGGCCCACACATGGTATTTGCGCGTCGTTGATGCGAATATTCCCCGACGATCACGAATATTCCACGACCAAACGAATATTCCCGACAACAATGAATATTTTATAACCACTTGCTTATTTTGAAATATTTGCGTATTTAACCCTTAACTATCCACATTAATCAAATCAACCCTTACTATTTCAAAATAAAGGAAATTCCTTTTTATTTAAAAATTTTGGGGTCTTACAAGAAGAGGAATTTAGAATCACAATTATGATTATGAGTTATTCATATGATTGTGGAAAGGAATTGATTGATGTTACAGGGATAAAACATTGTGGTGGACTTTTAACGTGGAGAAGACAATAGACTTTATAGTCTATTTGACTTTTTTAATGGATTGCTCGTTCCGCTGCAACTATGGTTGAAAAGTTTATCATCTACCATATGTTCTAAATCTCTGATTTATTACTGATGAAGACTATTGATAATTTATTTATCTTTAGTTATGATATTCTTTACTGAGCTAGTTGTGCTCACCCTTTTGTTTCACAATTCCTTTCAGGTAATAAAAGTGTAGCTGGGTCGAGCGGAGGATAGCGAGGGAATAGAATGGTGGTCTATAGATGTTGAGGGTGAGGTGAATTTAACTTGGAAGGGTGTTTTGCCACTATCATACAAGATGTCTAATGACATACTGACCTCGTGTCATCATAAGACATGGTTGTGCTTCATCCACTTCTTTGAGTATATTTACAAGCACTACCTATATAATCTTGGTGTTTGTTTGGAGTATAATACCCAATTAGAGGCAGTGGAGATAATGATATATCGAAGAAGACTCACCATTGGGAAGAATATGATAGTAATCTTCTCGTTTTTCTTTGGGGTTTTAGGTTGACCGAGGATAATTACGTGGCCATATGATATCTACCATAACCTAAAAGCATGGCCTCCCATGTATGAAGGTTTCTTGAGCACTTCCCAAAGATTCTAATTTCTAAAAGCAGCTTTTTGACTATACCTTTTATGTAAGGTGTCATTGTGACGTACTTCTGAGTTGGTATATATTTGTATCCAAACTCACAAAGATATGTGTTGTTGTATTTTGCACGATAATTATTATAATAAAGTTGAAGTTGTTTTTCGTACCATATATTTGGCGACTCGAGAATGGGTTGGATGGAATGGAACTATTTTTTTGGGTCGTTACATTTGGTATCGAGCTTAGGGATATGATCTCTGGCGGAGATCGGGATTAGAACTAGGAGGGAGAGATGAGTAAATCATTCATTAAAGTGTGTCCTACCTAAGCTTATTTGTTGGTCATCATAATATCGGGATATTATGTGATATGTTAATTTGTTAAATTAACCCTTATTTTGAAGTTGTATTCTAGAATGATATAAAATACGAGGAGATGAGCAATGGAGAAATCATGATGCACGGGGAGATAGAATCTGAAATGAAAACAAGGTATTCTCAACTCTTTGAAATACAGTGTACGTAAATTTTGGGACGAAATTTCATAAGGAGAGGAGATTGTAAGACCCCGAATTTTATGAAATAAAAGTATTCAATTTTTTTAATTACTATTCATGAGTTACTACTATTCATGAGTTCTTATTCACGAGTTCTTATTCACGAGTTCTTATTCGTGATTCTTATTCACGAGTTCTTATTAATGAGTTACTATTCACGAGTTATTATTAAAGTACTATTCATGAAGCATGATAAATTTTTTAAGTAAAGAAGGCATTACTAATGATGATTGTTAAAGTAATTCTTCGTTCAATATTTTATTTTATTGATTCAATAATTGCTACGTTGATATTTTATATTATTGTTGTTTCAATAAATTGTCATTTACAAGTATTTTCCATTATCGAGACAATAATTCATATTATCTGAATAATATTATTAGAAAATATTATTGGCAATGTCTAGAAAGTTACATCTAAGGAGAGGTTTGGTCACCTAATTGCGGCGCCAGATAGGAGAGATCCTTATTGGAAAGCCCCTCTTTCACAGGAACTACTGGTTGCGAAGATTGTGATTCTGTAATATTATTTGTGAATAATTAATTATTGATTTATATGATGAGAAAAATATTGATTTTATGTGGATATAGATGGAGAAATTTTTTAAAATGACAATTGTTGAAAATTAATATTTTATCATTTTACGATAAAATAATCCATTTAAATATATTATTTTAATAATATATTAACGGTGATATTTTATAATGGTGTGGGATATATGAGTATATGAGGAGGAAGAGTATTTTTGTGGCATTAAATGATTAACACATGTTTTTGTGTGTCGGTGGACCCCATTTCTTGATTGAAATTTGATTATAACCTTGTAAAATCATCCGTTTGTGGATTTTGATTCAATTTCTGTTTGGAATTTGGAAAACTTTCTTCTGCAAAGTTGTAGAGAATTGAATTTCCTATATAAAACTCATGATTCAAATTTTCTGATAAAAGGGCTATTTATTATGAATTATTGAAGTTTTGAGAGTTAAAATAATTGATTTTTGGGAGTTTTAATTAATTATTTTGAGAAAAATGTTTTTGGTGAGTTTGTGAACCTCATTTAACATGTGCTATGGCTGAAATCAGATTTCAAAGGTGGGCTAAGGAATTTTGTTTATAAATAATATTATTATATTCAATTTTTCTGCTTTTTGGTGTTTACAGCGAATTTCTATAAATAGGGTGCTTAGGTTAGAATTGAAAATCACACGAGAAATTGAAGTTTTCTCTCTCTATATTATCGAGCGTATTCTTGTGAGTATTTTGAGTATTGATATACGGTGCAAGTTAGATTCGGCGTTATTCCAGGTCAATCTTCTTCTTTTGAGGTAAGGATAGTAAAGGATTTTTAAGGGTTATTATGTTTTTAGTTTCGAAATTTTTCGAACCTTCAAAAATTCTGGAAAAATTTGAAATGATATTTTGATGAGTTTTTGTAGAGTGTGTCCAAAATGGCAATTTTGGATGTATAGATTAGGAGTTATGGATTTTATGAGAAAAGACTATTTTAAAAGTAACTATTTATAACTCCTTGTGATTAACTCCAAAATTGATGAAATTTTTATTGGGAGTACATCTATATAATATCAGTATACCGTGTAAATTTCAAATTGTTGGATAAAAGTATAATTTATGATAAATGTTTAAATATTAAATGGTTTTGGCCATATGAAAAATAGTAAATGAATTTTTAAAATTTTGAGAAAAATATATGTTCAATATGGGACTATGTTATGCTAAATCCCAGAAAAGAAATATTTTTGGAACTGATTTGGTATTTTCATGAAAATGTTCTAGTTATGAGTAAATGAATTAAATATGTTACGTGAAGTAAGAAAATTGAAAAATATGATTTATTGGCTTGAGAATCATATATATGAGGTATATGCAGATTTTTATGAGGGTTTTGGTTAATGATGATGAAATCTTATGAGTTGGCATTTTTTAGATGATTAAATGCATTAATTATTAAAGTGTAAATAATTGGATTAAATTATTTATAAGTTTAAAAATGATTAAAATATTATTATAATATTAATAATATTAGATTACGAGATTTCTAAGTGATTTATAACATTTGGATTAAGGTGTTATAAATATGGATATGAATTTTATTATGAAACTTTATCTTTTAAAGGTATCGAGAGTTACTACGCGCGTATCACTGATCTTATGTATGAATACGGGTCTTATTCACGACAAATTGGTTTCTTCTCGACCAAATTATCGTTGATTTATGAATCTTACTCTTGAAATTAAAACCATGTTTTGATTATATTATTTTTATATAACATTCTTATAACCCCTAATGATGATATTTCTCTTTGACTTGAGTGTAAAGATGAGTAGATTATTGGTATGATCGTGACTATAGGTTCTCTTTGGCCGATAGTGCAAAAGTTGAATTGTTGGTGGTATGATCATGACCATTGAATTTACAATTGAATATTTTTAGCTTAAGTGCAAAGGTGAATTGATCAACATGGTTATAATTATTGTTATATAACCACGAAATGATTATGTATTTCCTTGATATATGAATATCTTTGGCTCGTAGTGCAAAGATGACTTGTTATTGAATATCTTAGCTTTAGTAGTGCAAAGATGAATTATTGATGAATATATTTTGCTCGTAATGCAAAGATGACTTTTGTTGTTGAATATCTTTGCTTTGTAGTGCGAAGATGAATTATTGATGAATATCTTTGGCTCGTAATGCAAAGATGACTGTTGTTGAATATCTTTTTGCTTTGTAGTGCAAAGATGAATTATTGATGAATATCTTTGGCTCGTAATCTGAAGATGACTTTGTTGTTGAATATCTTTTGCTTTGTAGTGTAAAGATGAAGCTGTTGATGAATATCTTTGGCCCGTGGTGCAAAGATGAATTTATTAGTATGATTATGAGCAGAGGCGTGATTTGGTATAACCATGATATTTGATGTTTCGGGTAAAGGCGGTGATGAAAATTATCTTGCGTCCGGATGAGAAGAGAATATAGAATCACAATTATGATTATGAGTTATTCATATGATTGTGGAAAGGCTGTTGATTGATGTTACGAGGATAAAACATTGTGGTGGACTTTTAACGTGAGAAGACAATAGACTTTATAGTCTATTTGACTTTTTAATGGATTGCTTCGTTCATTTGCAACTATGGTTGAAAAAGTTTATCATCTACCATATGTTCTAAATCTCTGATTTATTACTGATGAAGACTATTGATAATTTATTTATCTTTAGTTATGATATTCTTTACTGAGATAGTTGTGCTCACCCTTTTGTTTCACAATTCCTTTCAGGTAATAAAAGTGTAGCTGGGTCGAGCGGGGGATAGCGAGGGGATAGAATGGTGGTCTATAGATGTTGAGGGTGAGGTGAATTTAACTTGGAAGGGTGTTTTGCCACTATCATACAAGATGTCTAATGACATACAACCTCGTGTCATCATAAGACATGGTTGTGCTCATCCACTTACTGAGTATATTTACAAGCACTACCTATATAATCTTAGTGTTTGTTTGGAGTATAATACCCAATTAGAGACAGTGGAGATAATGATATGTCAAGAGAAGACTCACCATTGGGAAGAATATGATAGTAATCTTCTCGTTTTTCTTTGGGATTTATTGGATCAACCAAGGATAATTACGTGGCCATATGATATCTACCATAACCTAAAAGCATGGCCTCCCATGTATGAAGGTTTCCTTGAGCACTTCCCAAAGATTCTAATTTCTAAAACAGTTTTTGACTATACCTTTATGTAAGGTGTCATTGTGATGTGCTACAATTGGTATATATTTGTATCCAAACTCACAGCATATGTGTTGTTGTATTTTGCACGACAATTGTTGTAATAAAGTTGAAGTTGTTTTTCGTACCATATATTTGGCGACTCAGAATGGGTTGGATGGAATGGACCTATTTTGGGGTTGTTACATCTTTGATCAGACCGAGCTCCTTAAAAATAAAGGAGTTTGAAGATTTCTTGTTTGGGAAGTTTTCGGAAGCTGTTGAGAATCGCCATGTGAAACTACTCCCGGCCGAAATGAGCCGAGGAAATACACATCATTGGAATTTGACGGAAGAACCGAGAGGTGATGAGGTTTACATGAGGAAGAGACCCTCCATCCTCGTCAGAAGAGGAGGGCCACTAGAAAGCTCAGGTCAACACCTCTTCTCACCCCTTCTGAAGCCATCCCGAAAACTGAGCCGATCACCCAACCCATCCCCCGATGAGGAGGTTTGCTCGATCGTCCCGATCGAAGAAGTGTCCTCCGGACCAAAAAATTAAAAACCAAGATAACCCCCCCCACCGTAGAAGAACTTAGGGTACCTCGGTCTTGATCATCCCCACCGTGCGTCCCCCAGAAATACTGATTAGAAGAAGGTGATCGAGACGAAGTGGTTCCAACGCTATCCGAGAAAAAGAAGCGCACACCGTGACCATCGAAGTTTGCATACGCTTCATCCTCGAGAACCCATCCCCAATAAATCTCCTTCTCACGAAGCCAGTATATGTGGATCCTACCCTCTGAACAACCAAACTCCTTCTCCGGAAAGGTCGAGACCTTCCCAGAATGACGATCCTTGGTCGAGTGGTAATCATCCGAGGCTATGGGGTCCCCGACTTTGTGGCCTAGATTCAATGCAAATTTCCCCTTCGACCTTTTTGGAGCTTTCGTCCGGAACATTGACGACCATCGGTTCAGTGATCATACGGACGGAAATCTGCTCGATGAGGGGATGAGCTATCTAGCTAAGGTAAATAACAATTTCTTTATCTTCTATTTCTCTGTTCTCGTTTAGATATCTCGACATTAACTTGTACACTTTGAAAATATGCAGGCCAACGCTGTCTTCGAACGTTTGCGTCTAAGACACATAAATGGGGAGGCCGAAGAGGATTTCATGAGGCAGGAGATAAATATACTGAAATTAACCTTGGATCGAGAAAGGGCCGATCGTGAAGACGCTTTTCATACCATCAACGGCCTTCAAAGAGGCTTAGATCGGGCTAGGATGGACCTGAAGACGTCTGACGACGAGCTAAGGGCCACGAGGGATGGGTTGGCTGCGTCCGAAGCCAGCCAACAAGCTTTAACTGACATGAACGCTGACTTGGTCGAAGAAAACCTACTCCTGAAGGCTAAAAATGAGGAGTTTTCTTCAGCCAACCGAAGCTTGGCGATTCAACTTGGCGAGGCTCAGGCGAAGGCTCAGGACGAAGAGCGAAGGGATAAGGCCAAGCGCCATAAACTTTGTCACAAAATAAAGGATCTTGAGGGACGGGGTTCTCTTCTGACCGAAGAGCTACGGAAGCAGATTCAGGCGGACTACAGGGATTCGGACGAACTTAATGCCGAAATCATGAAGGTATATTCGGAGGGGTACGAAGATTGCCGAGAGCGAGGTAAAGAAAAGCTATCTCTTTGCTTTCAAATTTGGACCAAGTCTTACTTAACTCAGAGGACGAAGGTGGCGCCTGAATGTCCCTCCTGTTTTTGTTCTATGTAAAAATTTAACTACTTTAAACTTTTTATGTTCGTGTAATTAGTTTATGACTGTCTTGAATGAATGAACATTTTATTTTATTGATGAATCTTCAATTTTCTTGATTGTGAGCTCCGTTTCGGTTAATTTCTTGTCAATAATTCAGTATCAATAAACTGAACCCAACTAGTGAATCAACTACGACATATAACAGTTAATTTATGAAATGAAGTGAATTGAATTTTACGGACAGGATTTAACTTAACTGAATTGAGAACTGAACTCAACACTTAAATAAAATAAAGTAATATATACTCATCTTGATGCAAAGTGTGAGATCGGTCGTGTGTGAGGTGAATTTGGTTGAACCTCCTTGCACCATTCTTGACCTTAGGACAAATAGGACCGGGATCGATAGTGACCATTGACTTACCACCCTTGGTAAAATCAATATAGGATCATAAGGACCTTTTGTCTACCACTGGGGTAGAACAATAAGTGGGTCGCCATCGAATGGCCGCCGAGTCCTACCATACCTCCTTACACCATTGTGACCTTAGGACAAATAGGACCGGGATCAATAGTGACCATTGACTTACCACCCTTGGTAAAATCAATATAGGATCATAAGGACCTTGTCTACCACTCGGGGTAGAGAACAATAAGTGGGTTGCCTTGAATGGCCCGGTGAGTCCTACCATACCTCCTTACACCATTGTGACCTTAGGACAAATAGGACCGGGATCGATTATGAAAAAGTGACTTTTTATTGATAATGAACAATCATGTACAGACTTCCGGTAATTTGACTTAATCTCTATTGAAAATATTTCCGAAGTCTACCTGCATGCCAAGTGTTTTTGATTTCGGAACTATCTAATGCCTTTAATCGATAAGTGTCTGGCTTTGATACTTCGATCACCTCATACGGCCCTTCCCAGTTCGACATTAACTTTCCTGTGTTTTAAGGCGTAGATGCTTGGCTTCTCAGGACGTAAGTCTCTACTTCAAATCTCTGAAGTTTGACCCCTTTGTTGTAATGTTTGGCTACTCTTCGTTGATAAGCAGCCAATTTGAGCAAAAATACCTCTCTGACTTCTTCTAGCAGGTCCAGGTTAGCTTTCAGTCCTTCTTCATTGTAGATCTCTTTGAATTGACTGATCCGAAGACTCGGAGATCCGATTTCGACTGGGACTAAGGCATCAGTACCATAGGCCAATCGAAAGGGTGAATCCCCTGTGGTGGTCCTCGGTGTAGTTCGGTAAGCCCCAAGCACGCTGAGCAGTTCTTCTGACCATCTTCCTTTAGCTTCATCCAGTCTGCGCTTGATTCCATTCAGCAGCGTCCTGTTGGTCACCTCGACTTGCACATTCGACTGTGGATGAGCCACCGAAGTCTTCTTGTGCTGAATCCCCAGATCCTTTAAAAATCCTTCAAATTTTGAACCCACGAACTGGCGTCCGTTGTCCGATATCAACACTCTAGGGATCCCGAAGCGAAACACTACGGACTCTTTTATGAACTTCAAGCACTATTGTTCCGTTATTAACCGAAGTGGTTTCGCCTCTACCCACTTAGTCATGTAATCAATAGCAACTATGACAAAGCTGACCTGACCTTTAGCTTTAGGCAACGGACCCAATATATCCACCCCCCAGACAGCGAAGGGTATAGGAGATAAAATCGAATATAGCTCTTCTGGTGGCTGATGTGGGATCGGACTATTGAGCTGACATTTTTCACATCTCTTGACATACTCTGTAGCTTCCTTGAAAATTGTAGGCCAATAGTATCCCTGTCGAAGTACTTTATAAGCCAAAGACTTGGCAGCCATATGATCACCGCAAATACCCTCGTGAACCTCCCGAAGAGCATACTCGGCCTCGGACGGAACCAGACATTTCAGCAAGGGTGAGGAAAATGCCAATCGATAAAGATCCCCATCAATAAGAACAAAATTGGCACTCTTGTACTTGATCTTCTTTGCCAACATCTGATCTGAAGGAAGGACGCCATCTGCCAAATACTCGATGTAGGGAGTCATCCAGCAGTTAGATCGCTCGATACACATCACCACTTCGTGCTGAACACTCGGCTGCTGCAAAACTTCCAAATAAACCGATCCGTTGAAAACACATCACGCATCCGCGATGGCGAACCGACGGTCATCGGCAATGGAATTGTCATTACGCCTATGCCCTAAAACTCATCTGAGCGAAATACTGAAGTCGGTCTTTTAACTCTGACAGATACTTGATCATCCAGGTCCCCACGAGCTTCATAATCTCCGGCAATTTGTTTAACGACCAACCGAGAATCACTTATAAATGATCGAACACGGACTTCTAGACTCCTTGTCAATCGGACCACCGCTTAACACTTCGCGCCATACTCGGCTTCGTTGTTCGTCGCTTTAAACCCGAACCTGATGGCCTGCTGAACCTTGAATCCCTCCGGACTTGTCAAAATAATTCCTGCTCCACTAACAGTCACTGTAGAGGATCCATCTGCATACATCGTCCAAACATTCTGACCCTGCTGAAGAACTACAACTGCTCGATCGGATGATTGACCTCTGGCAACTCAAAGATCCGCCCGGTGAGCGAACATTCCACCATAAAATCGGCCGAGCTTGACCCTTGATAGCGGTTCGGGGATGGTATTCAATGAAAAATTGGGACAACTCCATAGTCCATGCTTCTAATCTGCCTGAAACCTTCGGCTTGCGCATCACCTTCTTCAATGGCTGATTCGTGTAGACGACCAGGAGCCGACCTTGAAAATATTGCCAAAGCTTTTTACTAGCAATTATTAAAGCAAAGGCAAATTTCTCAATATTCGGGTACCTAGTTTCAGCATCTCATAGGACGCGTGGTGACGTAATAGGCCGGATCTTTACTTCCCAGCGATCTCCAGAACCAACCTTTGCTCCAACCGCCCAACGAACTTGCTTTGCAAGGTATAAATATAAGGTCTCTGCTGGGGCAGGCTTCACCAATAAAGGAGCAGAAGACAGATATGTCTTTATGCCTTGGAAGGCGTCTTCATACTCCGAAGTCCACTGGAACATTTTCGTATTCTTCGGCCCCTTCAATGTGTTAAAGAAAGGAAGGCATCTCTCCGCAGATTTGGCGACGAACCTCCTTAAAGCCGCAATCCTACCAGTCAGACGTTGGACGTCTTTGAACGACTGAGGAGTTTTCATATCAAGAATGGCCTGGATCTTCTCCGGGTTGGCCTCGATGCCTCTCTGACTGACTAGATAACCCAAAAACTTTTCTGCACCAAGGCCGAAAGTACATTTGGCCGGATTGAGTCTCGATTAGCGATAGCTTGAGACGATCGAAAGCATTCCTTCAGGTCGTCCAAATGCTTCTGAATCTGCATACTCTTCACGATCATGTCATCTACATAAACCTCCATGTTCCTTCCCAGCTGCCTGTCGAAGATGAAGTTCATCATTCTTTGGTAGGTGGCTCCAGCATTTATGAGGCCAAAAGTTATCTTTTTATAGGCGTACACCAAACGGTGTGTAATGAACGCTGTCTTTGGAATGTCTTCTTTACACATGGATATTTGATGGTAACCTGAAAAAACATCCATAAAGCTTAGTAATGCATACCCCGAAGTGGCATCGATGAGCTGATCAATATGGGGCAGAGGATAAAAGTCCTTCGGACAAGCTTTATTGAGATCGGTGTAGTCGATGCAAACCAGCCATTTTCCATTCTGCTTCTTCACCAACACCACATTCGCTATCCACTCCGGGTAATCAATTTCATAGATGAAGTCGGTAATTTAGCGACTTTGCAATCTCTTCATCAATGATCTTCGTCGTTAAGGCGCAAAGATCCGCCTTTTACGACATTTAACCGGCTTCTTGAAGGATCTATCTCGGTTTATGCTCAGCTACCTTTCGGCTTAACTCTCGGCATGTCCTGTGGTTCCCATGCAAAAATATCGCATAGCGCGTAAGAGTTCCATAAGGTTTGTCAGAAGAGGTTACAGTAGACCCGAACCAATCCTCTTTGTCTTGTCCGGTTTTAGATGATGACTCAATCTCCTCCGTCTCTCCTGCGGGGATTACAGCGGTGTTACGAGCCGCTCTCAGTGAAGGGTTCGATCTCAATTGCCATTGTCTTTTTCTATTTGCTGACCCTCATTCCGGACGAAATAACAGCATTCCGATAGCATCGTCGAGCCAGATCTAAGTCCCCCGCCACCTCTCCTACTCCATGCGTTGTGGGGAATTTGATTTTGAAATGAGGGATGGAGGTCACAGCTTGGAGAGCCGTCAATGTAGGCCTTCCCAGTATGGCGTTGTAAGCCGAATCTACATGCACAACATAGAATTTACACGTTATTTCTACCTTCCGAGGTCTTTGTAGAAGATAAGCTGGAGTTGATAGTGCTGCAACTTGATTTGGATCGTTCTTGAAAGCGGTATAGAGGAGCCTCTGCTTGACCTCTATTTTTTGCCCATCAAGATGCATCTCTACGATAAGCATGGGCATATAGAATATTCACAGAAGACCCGTTGTCTATCATCATCGCGTTTCACATCCACCAAAGCCAACTTGTCTTTGTGATTACTAATGCCCCTTCATGTGGCTCGATGGGCTCAGAAGGATAATCTGCATCCGTAAATGATATGGCGGTTCACGGAATGGTGCATCGATCTTGAGGAGCATCTCATCACGGACATGGCCGAATCGAGGTAAGCCCTTCTTCTTCCCTACCAACTTCCCTACGGATCCACTTGGTTATTACATCGATGGCGTGCTTTGGCGGTGGTGCTGGAGCATTTTGGATGGATGGAACCATTTGAGCAAATCCGAGCGATCACGGTTGATAGTCTGGCGATCTTGGTGGTCCTTACCGGCCACATATTGAACCAAAAAGCCGCCTCGAATCTTCTTCTCCACGAAATCCTTTAAATTGCAACACTCATTAGTATCATGGCGGTGACTTGATGATAGCCACGATATTCTGAGAGTTGCCTTGTCCGTCATCTATAGTTATCACGAGGTGGCTCGAAGAAAGGTTGGTTTCGATCCGATCCAAAATCACCGACCCTATCGTATTCGATTTGGTGTAGATCTTATTAACCTTGAAGCGAGAAGCTTGGTGGAATGTACCGCTTCTTGCCGCCATGAGTTATTGTACTTCTTGAACCGCCCTCCTCGACCGATCGTTATACCCCCCATTCTCTCTCGATCAACTTCACTTTGGGAACTTCTATCTCCTTTAATTGGTCAGAAGAATGATGCTTCAGTCATTCATAGCCTCTTCTACAACAATATAGCCTACGCGCTTGTCAAAGGCTTACGCCGAGAACTTTTCGGATGGTGGAACATCAACTTCTTCACCAACTTCTCGGACATCACCGGATCTGGCAGATTTGGAACAAACCAGCGACTTGGAGATCATTAAGGTCGGACACACGACCAACCGCTTCTCTGAACCTCTTTACATATTGGCCTAAAGATTCTTTGGTGAAGCTGCTTGGGATCTGTCTAAAGAACCCGTAGGCTTTCCCTTCTTGGTTTCTCTCCAAAGCGTCGTGGAACTTATCCAAAGCTTCGGTCAAGAGGATATCGAATCCGATGGTAAAGTCCCCATCCACTGTCTCGCGTCTTTTCTCAGCGTTGTGACAAAAGTGTGACATTTGGCAGCATCAGTGAAGTCATAATAGTCCATCAGCCGGTCGAACGCCTGACTATGGTCATAAAGGTCTCCGGACCCATCATAACTCTCCATACGAGGCAACTTTTTGGTGATATCGCGCTTCTCTTTGAGAATATCTGAGGAAAAAGGGGATGCCTTCTTTTCAGGAGTGTCCTTCACCGTTGGACCTCGGCCATTTGCTTTGAGACTCTTTCAACACCTTCACCGGAAAATCAACACCTTGGTGTCGCGAGGAGACCTCTCTTTCTGAGCGATATTCGACTTTCACCGGTGGATCGACCTCTCCCGCCAATCCATTGCCCTTGTGGGACTTCTTGACCTACTCGGCGTGTAATTCTAACCTCATGATGAGAATGGTCATCTTTGGTACTCTCTTCTTACGGTTTACGCACGATCTCCCTCGACCGCTTCTTCGTCATTATCGGCGTCGCGATCTTCGAGAACCAATGACCATCGATTGCCTTCTTGAGGCCACGGTAGTTACGCTCCTCGATCTCTCCTCCCTTGCCAGAGCGATCTCTAGACACATATCTGAGAATGTTCGGTTCCTTACCCTCTCGCGGCTTTGGCATCTCCTTATGCTTACTCGCCTCTCGATTGAACATGGCTAGATGCTTCGTCCCCTTAACTCGCCGCACGAAGCATCTGTTGGCTATATCTTCTCTCTGCTTTAACAGAACCTCCAAGGCTTTATCTGCTTAAATCGCCATCCTCGCCGGTTTAGCAACTCGTCTCCTCGACCACTTGACGATGAGTCTTGGTGGGGAGAGCCTTCACCGCCCCCAAACCATGATCACGCTCCTTATCGGCATTGAAAACCAACTTTCTTCCGGCCCCACCATGGATCTTGGACGGAGTTCTCCGAATTATGCTTAGAGGCCGTGGCTCTCGTGAGCACTTTTAGAAGGACCAGACGATCCTTTCTTTGAAACACGAGGGTGATGAGCTAATGACCATCGCTCGCCGCCGCTTTCGTGTGTACCATCCTACTCCTCATCATCTTTCAAAGTAGGTTAAACAATTGTGATTGAAAATTTCAATGACACTAGAACTCCCCCTCCTTCTTAGCGCTTGATGTTAACGCCAAGATCTTACGTCACGTCCCAATCATGTAAGGCGCCTTGATCCTGCGACGATAAACACGATAAACACCACAAGCTTGGCTTGGCGGTTCAAATCTGAGGATAGCTCAGAGCGTGAGAGTCGATATCGTGTTCCTGAGGTTAACGATGGAGGATGTAATGTCTAGTGTATTGAGAGATCATAATTCTTGGGTGTGTGTATGTGATTATGAATGATAATGTGTATGAGAACGTACCTCTTTGTGAAGACTTCCTTGCTAGGTCATACTCTCTTTGCCTGGATTACTGTGCCACCCACTACCACCTGACACACCCCCCCTAATCTGATGGGTTCTGCCGACTGCATGTAGTCTATCTACTACTTTTGGACCTTTGTTTGATCATTTGGTGGGTTATGATCCCATCCACATTAATGCATGGCGGGGTGCTCTAGTCAACCGTCGTGCTTTTTTCATCATTCAAGTCAAAGTAATAGATATTAAAATATCTAAGGGTCGATCCTTTGAGCAAATCTTAGGTCTTATAGGTTAAAATGGAAATAATATGGTGATTGGGCTCAATGACTTTCCACATTTCGATAAATAAAGGCCCAATGGATTAATTAAATGAGTAAGCCCAATTTACCAGAAGCCCAAAGAGAGGAAATATCATGACCCAACAAAGAAACGAACAACAAAAAAAAAGTAACCAAATATTTATATGATAGTAACCAAAATATATTTTAATGGTAACCAATACATAAACAACATGTACACCAAAAACGGTTTAGTCGACCATGTATACTAAGCAAATACATGGTAACCATAACAACATATAAAAGTAACCAAAATACCAAATCAAGGTAACAAAAATGGTATCCAGAATCACAAGCTAACATAAGCCAAAACATAATGCGTAAGTAACCAAACAGTTACTCGGATCCGGATAAAAAAATATATATGTACTGTTGTTTGGCAAGGTTACGTAAGCCTCTTGGGGTGACAATGGCTCCCCATAATTGACCACCTATACGTGAAGTTGTTAAGTACTTGGCATAAGTTACCGATAGGAAAGATGTGGAGGTTACATCTGCATGTTCTTTGTCATCCATTTTAAACAAAAGCCCCCTCAGTATACCAAAATCATAGTCATCACAATAATGAACACTTCGTATGTATAATTCACAAACACATATCTGGCGTATACATATATAGGGAGAGAAAGAGGGACTGAAGTGTCTTTGGGATTGAGGTATGAGAGAAGCGGATGAAATTATCGGCATGACCTTTGTAATCGTGAAGGATTGAACACAGGTGTCTTTGGGATTGAGGTATGAGAAGCGGATGAAATTATCGGCGATGTACATACATATGGGAAGAAGACTCGTGTGTGGCGATAACGAGTAACAATGACAATGATGAACAACTAAGCGAATATGGCGAACAACTAAACAAATATGATAGAGATGAAGAACGCGCGAAGCAGAGATGAAGAACAATCACGGAAACAAGTTTTTTAACTCCGATTACGAGTTTAGTCATGACGGAGAGAGAAACAAGGGTTTCGGCATGCATAAGGGTTTGGTAAGCTGTGAGAGTCCGGACAAATGATAAAGCGGTTATCACGCTGCGTTTCAAAAAAAACAACATTTTGCCAGTGTCCACCATTAATATTTATCCCTTAAATTAAGGACTCCTAATTATATTAGTATTGTAAATATATATGATGAAATGTCATATTTTTGTAATTATTTTATGAGTGTATGATTTTTATAATTACTTTCATAAATGTATTATAATATGTAATTGTTCCTAAATTAAATATAAAACAAAAGCCTTTTGTCCACCCCAACAAGTAGGCATCAAAAGAATTTGACAAGGCCAATTTAAGTCGACTGGGCTATAACTGAATTAATATTCCCTGTTTACTACTGTTTTTAATCCGGCTGAGAATATTGTACAAGACATTCAGTCTGTACAGTTCGTTAGGCCTAAACAACTTTCTTCAAAAGCGGGTCGGGTCCCCCTAGTCCTCAATACCATTCTATGACAAAACTGAATGACTTATAATATCAAAACCGAATAAATACACAAATTTTAGTTATTTAGTGCATTTAATCATGAAAAATTGTCTAGGATGCAAACTAAGTTTATATCCCAAATTATAGAAATGTGGTGTTTCTTTGCCTCTTAATATCTCTTAACAGTTTCACATTTGATTGGGAAAAAAATATAAAATTGTTTAGTAAAATTTTGTCAGCCTCTTATCGCCTCTTAATCGGTAACAGGAATATATAAATCTAAATTATTAAGAATTGTCTTTTAATAAAAATTTTAAATTTATGGAACCTCTATAAATATTATACTCCATCCATTCCAAATTTTAAGATCATTATTGATTTTTAAAAAATTAATTTGTGGTATTTTTAAATTTAAAAGTCATTCACAAGTTTTATACTTCATCCACCCATTAATATAAGTCGTTTTAGAAGTGCACAAGTATTAAGAAAATGATTGTATAGCATTAAATATAATATCAATTGTCTATATTGTACTTGTATTGAAAAATGAGAGTATTATTTATTGGGCAAAAAATAGTAAGAGAACCAAAATTATATTTAATATTTGGGGTAATATTGAAAACTAGGCAATTAATACTTACTTCAAATTTTTAAACGACTTATATTAAGGGACAAAAACAATTCTCTAAAATAACTTGTATTAATGGATAGAGGGAGTACTTTTTAATTACCAAATAATTTTTTACGTTCAGATGTTATTTTACTTGAATAATTTAATTTATTAAAATATATTAATTATTCAAATCTTAATTACTAAGTTTAAGAGTGATGACCTATTATCACGGGTAGTGCACCGCACCACAAGGATTCTGGACCCACATACGCAATACAACTTATGTTTCACACAAGTCGAGTAATTTGACTATGGGAGTACTATGTTTATATGTAATTTTAATATTTTTATATATTTTTTTTATAAGAAAATAGGGTGAATCTTATCTTTATGTGAAAAGAGCACATGTAAAGATATCAAAATTACATATGAAAATATCATTTCCCTTTGACTATCTATTTAAATATTGCTTATAAACTGTGTTCAATAATTATAGAGAATGAATATTTTTACAAGTAAATGTGTTAGTTCTATAAAATTCTCTCTAATACGAGGGTGAACTTAATAAAAAATTTAAAGTTTAGATTGAAAAATACTATATCCGTTCCAAAATTAGATTTATATTTTGATTTTTTAAAGTTAATTCGTGAAATCTTAAAATTCAAAATTGATATGAAGTTATTTAGTTTTAATACAACAAATATAACACTTGTAAACTAAATATAAAACATTACTAATTATTATCTTTGTTGTTTTTAAATTTTGAACGAACTTATATCAAATTAAATTTTAAGATTTCGTGAATTGATTTTAAAAGGTCAAAATGTATATTTAATTTTGGAATTAAGGTAGTATTAAACTCTTAAAATTCATATCCTATATTACCTTGGTCACTATGAATACTTTGTCTCTTCTTTTCTCGTCCAGCGACTTGGCCTAATTCTTCTCACTAGTTCGACTTTAGAGAAAAAATGTATTTTTTTTATTTATAATTTCACAAATTTAGCAATTGATTTGAGATTCTTTATAATTGCTTGTGAATTTTTGTAACTAATAAAAATAAGACTATCATGCAACAATTTTAAATATTGAAGTCTCGAAAAATATTACTATGTTTAATATTTAAACATTATTTAGTTTTGTAATTTATTTTTTATTTTTTATTTTATATTTTACAAAAATTATTTATTTCAAATTTAACCCCACTAACATAAAGAGACTGAATCATGCCCTGACCTCACTTACTATTTTAGTATTTATATTAATTTTTTTATAACATTATTATTTTTACTTGTAATTAAAATATCAATTCCTTAACTATATTTTCAATACGGGAGAATCCTTTAATACATGATTTTGCTATGTAATATTTCTCTATAATCATTATAGAACTTCAAGTTTTCTCAACATTTAGAATGAAGCATGAATTTTTGTAGTTCTAAGTATATATTATTCAAGAACTTTGCTAGTTCACAACTTTATAAAGTCTCGAACTATATAAAATCTCAACAATCTTTCATTATATATATAGAAATTAAACTAGAATATTTGTTTTCATTCTTGTTTGTAAGTTGAGAAGGAAATAACATAATTAGATATTATAAGTTTTTTTATATAAATAGAAAAAAAATGAAGTGAGAAGGATATATATAAAGTCAAAAGTTGTTAAATAAAATTTTCTCACCCTCAACTTTCTTCTTTATTATAGCTCCTAAAGAAATAATTTTCTAAATTAAAAAATAAATAAATAATTTTCTAAATACTCTCAAGAATAATCGCATGAATAAAACAACAAAACATGTCCACGAATTAAATATTAAAAAATAAATATCACATGACAAGTAATATAAAACCATGCATAACCACCTACGTTAATCGCTGTTACTTTCGCCGTCAGGAATCGAGTTGAGATCCAAAACGCCGTTATCTCCACCTTTAACGTCGTCAACCGGCTCAGTCACCGTCGTCTTCACCGGCACCAAACTATCAGTTAGATTAATAGGTATATCGCACTTGATATTATTGTTCTCGAAGTACTTAACGGCAACACGCATCCGCCGGAGAATCGCGAAGAATTCCTCCACCTCTTCCTCCGTCGGCGGAGGGGTGGTGGCAGCCTCCTTCTTTCTCCGCCGTCCGCCGCCGCTCTTCACCGTGCCGATCTCTGCTTTCTTCCTCTTCTTCTCAGCCACCATGAAGAATAATTCGCTGTTTCTCTCCCTGCTTTCTTTCTCTCTCTCTAGAAATGAAATGCCTGTTTGGAACGCATTATTAATAGTACTATTGTTATTCTCTTTCTCTTTTTTTCTGTGTATTTTCGGAGGATGGTGTTTTCCTAGTATCCAAGAACAGAGAGACATTTTCAACCGTTGGATGAAGTTGATGACGTCATGAGCAATCTGCTTGATGACGTTTTCAGATGGCGCCATCAATGTCACTTCATGAGTCACGATTAAGGGGGCTAAACATATCCCACGCGATTCCTTCCACTAAGCAATAATGCTCGACTATGAGGCTTGTTTCATTAGACTTAAATATAAATTATTATCTTAAATTATGAGTTATATTTTATTTCGATAATATATTTTTTAATTTTGTTAATTAGATAATTGAAGTATTTTTTTTAATTTTTTTATCGATAAAGATTTAAATTTTGTCATTGAAATAATTTTTAATATTATGGTGTGAATTTGAGATAATATTATAGTTGTGGGTAGTATTTATAAATTTTGCAAAGTATTACAGTGGTTAAGATAATATATATATATTCTGATGGATTGATGGGGAATATTCGGTTTAGCGGGGAATATTAATACAATGGCTCAATCATTGGTGGACCCCTAGCGAAATTATTGTCGGATTTGAAAGCGACAAAAATATTTTATTGAAATAACGGCGGAAGTTTTCTGGTGATTCTTGTTGAACTACTCGGTAGTAAAAAAATGCGATGTCGTGTGGTTGCGTAGTAGCGCTTGCGGTATTGATTATTGATCTTATGTGTGAAGTCACTTTCGGTTTGATTCCATTATTGTCGATTAATAATATGAATTATTATAGCGATAATGGCGTTTTGTTTTATTAGTATTATTAGCGTAATAAAAGCGAAACATCTTTATATAAAATAGAATACTTTATTAAAGTTATTACATAAATAGAATATATTATATTTTATTATGCATAGTGTTGCGTAGTGTTTTGCATAGTGTTTTGCGTAGTATTGCATAGTGTTTGCATAGTAAAATGTTTTTATATAAATAGAATATATTATATTTTATTTAAAAGATTTTTCTTTAAATATGGATAGTCAGATTAAAAGTAAATCAATACGGGATAGTTCATGGATTAAATTCTTATGCATTCCATTTTTCTATAAATAGAAGCTCGTTTCCTTCATTATTTTCTTACGAATTCATTTGAAACTACAGAGAGAAAATAGAGAAAGCTAGAGAGAAAATATAGAGAAAATTAAGAAGAAGAAGAGTATTACTTTCTTCTTCGGTTCTTACATATTAGGTTATTTGTTTTACGGTAAGGGGTGTTATTCTTTCTTCTTGAAGAGAACTTACATTATTCCATTCATTTATTATTACATTGGAATAACTTTTGTAAAAGTGGCATACCTACTATACATAACTTTGTATCTGTGGCGTACCTATACTTGGTGAAATCCTTATGTTATTCCATTCTTATTATTACATTGGAATAACTTTTTGTATCTGTGAGTTTACCTATACTTGGTGACATTATTCTTATTATTACATTGGAACATCACATGCGTGTGTTTTTACAGGACTGGTTAGATTTTATTATACATTGGAACATCACATGCGTGTGTTTTACAGGACTGGTTAAAATCTTTATCATTACATTGGAATATCTATCGTGTGTTTTACAGGATGCAGTTCCATCTTTATTATTACATTGGAACATCACAGCCGGTGTGAATTTCACTGACGACTGGTTTAGATTATTATTATTACATTGGAATAACACATACATCTGCAATCTGCATGCGTGGTGATTTCTTTTGTTATTCCATTCTTTATTATACCCGGTTGGTTAAAACTTTGACTTATACTCCATGAAATTAGTAGAATATCCTTGATATTTGCGTTTCATCGATATCTTTTCATGGAAATATTCTTACGATCATTCTTGAATTTTTTTACTCTCTGAAAGCGATATTATGTTGACAATTTGGGCGTTAATAATTCATGGATTAAATAATTCTTGAACTTGTTTTATTGAATTATTATGTCATTATCATCATCATCCTCGTGTTATATTATGTTATCTTTGGCTTACGTGCGTAGATGAACTTAGTATGATTATGACCGAGGATCATTCGGTATAATCGTGACTTGATATAAATGATGTGACAAAAGTCCTCGGTGGCTTTTGTAATGCGGTGATGGATAGTTTTGGTATGATTATGACCGGGGTGATTCGGTATAGTCATGACCATTGATAATTTGATGAAAATCCTTGGCCAAGTAATGCGGGGATGATTAGATGTGGTGGTTTATTTATTAAAAGTGAGTCTCGGTGATAAAAATTGATGAAAACCTTTTAAAACCTAAAAGATAGTAGACTTTATTCTCTACTTGACTCTTTTAATGGATTGCTTATTAAGCTATGATTAAAGCTGGTTGTCTATTGTATTTTATCGGTTTAACTTTGTTGAAGGCTAATGATAATTTATTACGCATTATCTTAGTCGTAATATTTCTTCTTGGGCTAGTTGAGCTCACCCTTTCTTTTCTTTATTCTCTTGAGGAAATGAGAACATATTTGAGAGACAGTCGGGGAGCGAAGTAATGGTCGAGAGGATAGCATTAGTAGTCCTCATTTATTACGTGAAATAGTGTGATAATAGTTGTAATGAGGACTCCTTTTGAGTTTGTATAATATCTAGTAGACAATATTTGTATTCAAACTCACGGTTTATATCGTATTGTACCTGACGAGTTATATTAGTAAGTTGTATTTGAATTTATGTACCATGTAAGTGGCGACCCAAGATGGGTGGCGTATACCTAATTTTAGAGGCGTCGCGGTTGGTATCGAGCTTAGGGATATGATCACTGGCTAAGATGTGAGAATAAGTACTAGGAGGGAGGCGGGGAATCCGCCCATTAGTATGACCTACTAAGTTTATTTGGTATTTGATTGGTCGGTCGGAGTATAGTGATAATATGTGATATATTAATTAACCCTTATTTTGTGGCGGTGTTTGAAAATGGCATCAGAGAATGTTGAGAATATGATGGAGCACAGAGGTATTGATTCTCCGCGGATCGATAATCGGGACAATGTGCTGACGGGATGGCGATAATCCTCCTGTAAACAACACAATCTTGATCGATTGATGAAGCGATGATGCGTTTAAAAGGTTTTAGAATTCATGCGACATCGGTGAAAGCGACTCACATCCAAAAGCGTGGGGTGGAAACACGGAAAACTCTCGGCGGTCATGCATTAAACAATTCAAGGTTGGGACCACCGGAGTTTAAGGAAAGCAAAACCACTTACGGCGGAAGCATGGATAAGCATTACAAGATATTTGATGTCTTGGGATGCTCAGAAGAAGCAAAAGGTTCCTTTGCCGCCTTTATGTTCTTGGAGGAGGCGATTCTTGGTGGGAATCGGTAAAAGCGTACTTTCGACTTCTTTGTCTTGAAGATATCTTGGGAGAAGTTCGGGGAGGCATTCAGCGACAAATACTTTCTGAAAGTATTACGCCACATGAAGGAGGTGGAGTTTATCAAGTTGGAACAAAACAATATGGCCAGAGTGTGCATGATACGAGGCAAAATTTGCGGAGTTATCACGTTTTTCGTCCCACTTGGTGGATAATGAAGAGAGAATGGCGAATGTTTTTAAGAGGTTTGAAGCGGAGAATCGTCGACATCTTATTTCTCATAAAGCGTGTGTTTTATTGAGGATGTTGTAAATAGGGCTCGATTAGTGGAAGCGCGATAGCGAGTCAATATGACTAAAAAGAAGCGTGTAAGCAAAATTATAATACTAGCGAGAGTAGTCGTGAGCGGTGACAACAAGCGTGGAGAGGAATCAGCGGGCGGGATATGGTAACCACCGGTGGTGTCGGGGCCAAAATAATAGAATGGACATTTCGAAAAGGAGATTCAATGATGATGGAAAAGCGTCGACACATTTTTTTGTTGTTAAGGAAGGAGAAGGACCACTATTGTATGCTTCAAATGCGGAGAGAGGGACACATTAGTCGAAGCTGCGCCATGCAAAATCAAAGCATGTTATAATTGTGGAAGAAGGTCACTTAGCTCGATTTTGTCGTTTCAGAAGACAAATTCAACTAGGATGGAGGCACCAAAAGGTGTCCCCGGACAAACAAAAGCCGTAGTTTAAGAGAGGCGTTTTTTTTCGTGTGAGGAACTGAATAAAATTATCACGGGTAAGTTAATCATAAGCTCTTGCGAAGTCTATCTAGTGTTAGATACGGTTCTACCCACTCTTTTATTTCACTAGTTGTTCAGCGTTTAAATTTGACTCAGAAGAAGTTAAACTTTGACTTATTGGTTGAAACCGTTGTAGGAGAAAACCGTTACCTCTTATTTTTAAATCTTGTTGATTCAAATAAACACTTTCACGTTACTGTCGATCTTATCTTTTGAAAATACTTGCCTTTGATGTGATTTTGGAATCGATTGGTTAGCTACTCATCATTATTTTTTTGTAAGGTTGTTAGCTTTTATATTCATAACTTGACACTTTGTTATCTGAATTCAAAGTAACAAACCCCTAAAGTTAATCAACTTTGTTATATCAAGCCATAAGTAAAAACCCCGAACCTTTCGTTGTTGACTTCCTTGTGTGGAATGCAAAAGCGGACTTTACGTGGCGACGTCGTGAATGAAGATGGCAAGTTTATAGGTATCATTGTGAGGTCTTTATCTAGGTTAAGGGATAGAAGTCGCAGTTGGTATCAATGTGACGTCTTATCAAGTCTTGGATAAAATGTGATTTTGAATGATATTTCTATCATTAATAAATTTCTTGGCGTATTCTTGAAGACTTCTAGCCTACCTAGGCGTGAAATCGAATTTTGTATTGACCCGATCAAAACCCATTTCTTAAACCCTCGAATATTTCTTGACTAAAATGAGCATTTCGTGGTTTATGATGAAAGTCATAATAAAAGCATTGGACTAATGAAAATCATGGGTATATGTGGTATTAGTAAGTTTTATGATGAGTTATGTTGGTTAGTATGTGAAAACATGAAAGTTTCTTAGAAATCACAAAGAGTTGAAAATCGATTTTGGTGAAAAGCGTAACATGAAATTCAATTGACCATATCTCTTATTATATTTTGAATTTTTGAGTGTGGTCAAGTCCTAGAGTTAGATCTATGAGTTACCTAACTAATCCAAGTGGAATTACTGGAAAAGGTGTTGTAGATTTTTTGTGTGGACTGATTTTTTAGCAAAGGAGGCCAAAAGCTGTAAATTCAAAAAAATGCTCTGCCATGAAACTTTAAGAGGGCTGTTTCGGCCACTTAAATTATGAGAAAAATTCTGGCCTTTTGGGACATGAAGGTATATGGTATAAAGTACCTCCTGTCCAAAAATGAGCTCATTCGACTTAAAATGAGCAAGTTATGACTATTTCAATATTTAGGTTTTTAAATGAAAAACGCTATTAGGAGTTCTATAACTCAGATGACCATGAAATTTAAACTAGAAGCTCACGTTAACATGTGTAAGGTCCTGCCAAGATTTGGGAATTTTGGAGTTAAACTTGAGGTAGCTAATTTCTTAAGGAATTAATTAGAAATTGATTTTGAAAAATAGTAAATGAATTTTAAAATTTCCGAGAAAAATATATTTTCATTATGGGACTATATTATGCTAAATCCCAGAAAAGAAATATTTTTGGGACTGATTTGGTATTTTTCATGAAAATAGTTTAATTCTGAACATATGAGTTAAATATGTTATGTGAAGTAATGAAAGTTGAAAATAGGATTTTATGGCTAGAGAATCTATATAGAATATATGCATATTTTTTTTTGAGAGATTTGATAATTGGTGATGATATCTTATGAGTATGGCATTTTGAATGATTAAATGCATTATATGGTAAAAGCGTAAACAATTAAGATAAATTGTTTATAAATTTAAGAAGTGATTAAAATATTGTTATAATATTAATGATATTAGATTATGAGATTATTAAGTGATTGATAACATGGGGATATTCTTGAATCTGGATAAATTATATTATAAATGTTTAATATTTATCCTTTATCTCATTTGATTGATTCTTTATATCATTATCCTCGTGCTTTATATTATGTTGAAAGTAAATACGTGGCTTTGTAGTGCGTAGATGGACTTGGTATGATTATGACGAGGGATTGTTAGGGGTATAATCATAGCTTAGTAATGAAAAACACAATTATCTTTGGTAGTAGTGCATGGATAATTTGTGGTGGTGATCTTAATGAATACCACGATTATCTTTGGTAGTAGTGCATGGATAATTTGTGGTCGTAATCTTAATGAATACACAATTATCTTTGGTAGTAGTGCATGGATAATTTGTGGTCGTAATCTTAATGAATACACGATTATCTTTGGTAGTAGTGCATGGATAATTTGTGGTGCGTGATCTTAATGAATACCTGATTATCTTTGGTAGTAGTGCATGGATAATTTGTGGTCGTAATCTTAATGAATACACGATTATCTTTGGTAGTAGTGCATGGATAATTTGTGGTGCGTAATCTTAATGAATACACGATTATCTTTGGTAGTAGTGCATGGATAATTTGTGGTCGTGATCTTAATGAATACGATTATCTTTGGTAGTAGTGCATGGATAGTGCATGGATAATTTAATGTAGTCATGGATAATCGTAATCTTAATGAATACACGATTATCTTTGGTAGTAGTGCATGGATAATTTGTGGTCGTGATCTTAATGAATACGATTATCTTTGGTAGTAGTGCATGGATAATTTGTGTCGTGATCTTAATGAATACCACGATTATCTTTGGTAGTAGTGCTTGGATAATTTGTGGTCGTGATCTTAATGAATACACGATTATCTTTGGTAGTAGTGCATGGATAATTTATGTGGTCGTAATCTTAATGAATATCCTTGGCACGTAGTGCGGGGATGATTCGATGATATGGATTAATTATTGAAATTTGAGTCTCGTGATGAAATATTAATTCATGGATGTGGTAAAAAGTCGTCTTTGGTAGTAGTGCATTGATAGACTTGGTATGATTATGACCGAAGTTATTCGGTATAATCATGGTAGTAATTGAAAACACGAATATCCTTGGCGGTGGTGCATGGATAATTTCGTGGTTGTGATCTTATTAAAATTGCGTCTCGGCATTATTGGTTTCTGGTTGTATATCTTTGGCTTTGTAGTGCAAAGATGAATTGTTAATGAATATCTTTGGGATTTCAAAGATGAATTTAATATTTTTAAGCGATAAAGGTATTCAAGGTATCCTCTCTCTCTTTATCATACCAGTCGTACCCTAATTTTTGAGGCGAAATTCCATAAGGAGGAGATTGTGAGACCCAGATTTTATCGATAAAGATTTAAATTTTGTCGAAATAATTTTTAATATTATGGTGTGAATTTGAGATAATATTATAGTTGTGGGTAGTATTTATAAATTTTGCAAAGTATCACAGTGGTTATATTATATTCGATTGGTGGGGAATATTCGGTTTAGCGGGGAATATTAAATGCAATGGCTCAATCATTGGTGGACCCCACATGAAATTATTGTCGGATTGAAAGCGACAAAAATATTTTATTGAAATAACGGCGGAAGTTTTCTGAAGTAGTTCTTTGTTGAACTACTTTCGGTAGTAAAAAAATGCGATGTCGTGTGGTTGCGTAGTAGCTTGCGGTATTGATTATTGATCTTTATGTGAGAAGTCTTTCGGTTTGATTCCATTTATTGTCGATTAATAATATGAATTATTATAGCGATAATGGCGTTTTGTTTTATTATTATTATTAGCGTAATAAAAGCGAAACATCTTTATATAAAATAGAATACTTTATTAAAGTTATTACATAAATAGAATATATTATATTTTATTATGCGTAGTGTTGCGTAGTGTTTTTGCGTAGTGTTTTGCATAGTATTGCATAGTGTTTGCATAGTAAAAATTTTTTATATAAATAGAATATATTATATTTTATTTAAAAGATTTTTTCTTTAAATATGGAATAGTCGATTTAAAGTAAATCAATACGGGATAGTTCATGGATTAATTCTTATGCATTCCATTTTTCTATAAATAGAAGCTCGTTTCCATTTATTTTCTTACTTGAATTCATTTGAAACTACAGAGAGAAATTATAGAGAGAAGCTATAGAGAAAATTATAGAAAGAAGAAGAGTATACACTTTACTTGATTCGGTTACATATTAGGTTATTATTTTTTTTACGGTAAGGGTGTTATTCTTTCTTCTTGAAGAGAACTTACATTATTCCATTCATTATTATTACATTGGAATAACTTTGTAAAAAGTGGCATACCCTATCATACTTTTTGTATCATGGCGTACCTATACTTGGTGAAATCCTTATGTTATTCCATTCTTATTATTACATTGGAATAACTTTTGTATCTGTGGTTTACCTATACTTGGTGACATTCTTTATTATTACATTGGAACATCACATGCATGTGTTTTACAGGACTGGTTAAATTTTTTTATTATACATTGGAACATCACATGCGTGTGTTTTACAGGACTGTTAAAATCTTTATCATTACTGTTGGAATATCTATCGTGTGTTTTACAGGATGCAGTTCCATCTTTATTATTACATTGGAACATCTGCATGATTGTGAATTTCACGACTGGTTAGATTATTATTATTACATTGGAATAACTTTTATACATCACAATCTGCGTGCGTGGTGATTTCTTTTGTTATTCCATTCTTTATTATACCCGGTTGGTTAAAACTTTGACTTACATACTCCATGAAATTAGTAGAATATCCTTGATATTTGCGTTTCATCGATATCTTTTCATGGAAATATTCTTACGATCATTCTTGAATTTTACTCTCTGAAAGCGATATTATGTTGACAATTTGGGCGTTAATAATTCATGGATTAAATAATTCTTGAACTTGTTTTATTGAATTATTATGTCATTGTCATCATCCTCGTGTTATATATTATGTTATCTTTGGCTTACGTGCGTAGATGAACTTAGTATGATTATGACCGAGGATCATTCGGTATAATCATGACTTGATATAAATGATGTGACAAAAGTCCTCGGTGGCTTTTGTAATGCGATGATGGATAGTTTTGGTATGATTATGACCGGGGGTGATTCGGTATAGTCATGACCATTGATAATTTGATGAAAATCCTTGGCCAGTAGTAATGCGGGGATGATTAGATGTGGTGGTTTATTTATTAAAATTTGAGTCTCGTGATAAAAATTGATGAAAACCTTTTAAAACCTAAAAGATAGTAGACTTTATTTCTCTTGACTCTTTTAATGGATTGCTTATTCATTATGATTAAAGCTGGTTTATCTATTGTATTTTATCGGTTTAACTTTGTTGAAGGCTAATGATAATTTATTACGCATTATCTTAGTCGTAATATTTCTTCTTGGGCTAGTTGAGCTCACCCTTTCTTTTCTTTATTCTCTTGAGGAAATGAGAACATAAATTTGAGACGAGTCGGGGAGCGAAGTAATGGTCGGAGGATAGCATTAGTAGTCCTCATTTATAATACGTGAAATAGTGTGATAATAGTTGTAATGAGGACTCCTTTTGAGTTTGTATAATATCTAGTAGACAATATTTGTATTCAAACTCACGGTTTTATGTCGTATTATGTACCGCGACAGTTATATTAGTAAGTTGTATTTGAATTTATGTACCATGTAAGTGGCGACCCAAGATGGGTGGCGTATACCTAATTTTGAGGCGTCTTCTCAAAATAAAAAACATAAAATCCATTCAAAAAAATACAATTAATGAAAAACGTAGTATACAAATAAACCAACAGACAGTCGAGTTACAATGCGACACTTCAACCCAGAAAAAATATAATCAAAACCAAATATAATCAAATATAGTACGGTCGAAAAATTTCTTTTGAAATGAATTTGTTCAATTAACACTAATCAAATATTGTTCTCTCCCATGCATAAAAAGAGCTTCATTTGTACTATAATGCAATGTTTTTTATTTCATATTTACCATTAAAATTAATGAGTTGTTAATTAGTTTAATAGTGATGACATGTAATAAAATTTTTTATGAAAAATTTGAGTATATTGTGTCATTTAATATTATTATCAAAAGAAAACATGACTCTTTTTTCTAAAACAAAAAAATTAACAAACGAGACTCCTTTATTTTGAAAGGAAAGAAATAATAAAATCCACCAAATATAGATTATTTATTTTTTTAAAAATACATTACGAAATTATTCTTTAAAACAAATTAATTACCAATTCTTTTATATATATATATATAATAATAATAATAACCTTATTTTAATATCCCTAAATTAACAAAAAAAATTACAAAAATCAAGAGGGGTCACTTGCCCCCTTGCCCTTAATGTGGATCTGCCACGGCCTGTGCACTAATAGGTACATACCAAAAGAGTATAAACACTACATGTGTTTAATTCAAAAAATTGCATTACTAATTCAAATTATTTAAAATATTCCATTTTATTTTGTAGCAGTTCAATTATATCCGTAATTATTGAGAGTTTTTGGCTCAAGTAATATTCTAGACATCTCTAACCGTAGAAGTATATATTTAGAAGAAAACATTTCAATATTCAACTGTCAATATAATCATTATTTGACATGCCAGTAATGTATACGTAATAATTTTATGTGAAAATGTCTTTTATAAGTTTAACTACATAATTATCAAGGCGTTAATGAGATTTTGGTAGTTAAAGGCGAAAAATAAAAACAAAATTATTTTGAAATATTTTCTTTACAACAAAAATATAAAAAAAATAAATACAATATGTACTTGTATTTAAGAAAGTGTATTTTGGAACTTAAAAGCATAATCATAATAATTTGGACTTCAACACTATATTAGAATTGGTACAGTTGAATATATTTATATTTTAATTTTACACACACACACACACACACACACACACACACATATATATATATATATATATATATATATATATATGAGAAAAATGTATGTCTGTGATTGTGTATTACTGCATTCATTTATGACGGTTTTTGAAATTTATAATGACGGTTTAATAAAATCGTTATATAGCTATCTGGCTATAATGACGAGATTTCTGTACGTAAATGGTAAAAAAAAATCCGTCATGCATAACTCTATATATATCTATACAGTATATATATATATATATATATATATATATATATATATATATATATATAATCAGTACCCTGATCAGAAGTTTAGGACGGTCAACTCTTCTCATTCATATTCAGGAACGACCCTAATAATTACACTTATATAATCTTTTTAAAATTAAATTCACTGAACAACAAAAATTATATATACATAGAAAAGATGTCAATTTAAAGAAGAATCTAATCTAGGAAGGGAAAAAAATGCACGATATTCTTAAAAAAAACATACATTTTATAAAGTTTAAATAGTACCAAAACACGATGTCTATCCATAAAAGAATTAATGAAAAAATACAATTAATGAAAAACGTGAAAGACAAATAAACAAACGGACTGCCGAGTCACAATGTGACACCTCAACAGAACTCAAACTTTCATGACCAACATGCCCTCCGTTACTTTGAAAAATTAACTAAACTACCCCTAAAACCATGATGTAAGACCCACCATATATATCCAACAATAAGTACTCAATATGTATTATACAAGTGACCACTATTTAATGGAGTAGTAAGCTGACACCGGTCTAAGCATGGATTAACCCAGCCAGATGGTCCCGCAAGGTGCACGCGAGAGGCTTAAATAGGCCAAAAAACTGCCACTCACTATTTGATAGAAGAGAAGAGAAGTGAAGTGAGGAGCAAAAAAGAAGTGGAAAAACAGAGTTGGGAAGAAGATTCAAACGCAAAATCCCACCAAGTAAGTTTACAAATTTGGAATTCACAATCATGATTTTCATTTCCATATACAATCTTTAGGATTTAGGAAACAAATCTGCCAAAAATCTTGATATTCTTGATCTTTTGAATTCTAATATAATTTGGGTATTTCCATTTGTGTCTCCTAGCTCTTGTTCCCATCTCTCTTTCTCTCTCTTTTTCGAGGAAGGGGTGTTTTTGAGAGAACCAGAAGAGAGAGAAAGAGAGGGGAGGAGAGAGAAGAGAAAAGATTGCATGTCTTCATCTTCGAGGAAGCTCTGGCGTTTTTCTCAATCTCTCTCCTCAGTTTGTCTTCATCAGAGGATAAAACAGAGTCACCCATATCGTTCCATGTGTTTAAGGTCAAAAAGGTATGGCCTTTTTCTTCAATCTCTATATATATACATGTAAATCTACGAACAAACACAAATACACATGATTTTGTGATTTGGGTATTTTTTTGATTTTGGGAATTTGGGAATTTTGATTATGTATGCAGGGGTTGCTCTGGAGTGGATTGCTTTGGGTTTTTTCATATAAAACGCTTTTGCTGTTTGCTTTAGGATTCTGGGATTTTCTCTTCGGGATGAGAATTTTCAAAGTTTGATTCTTGAGTTTTAATTTTTGCTGTTTTATAAGGTTCTGTTCATTGAGAGGGTTTAAGGGGTTTTGTCTTTTTCTTGTGCAAGTGCCATATTACTGAGAAAATGAAAGGGCATCAGAGGAAGAAGGTTTTGGGTTTAGATATGATCAATAAGAAAGAGAAGATGTTGAAAGAAAGGAAAGTGGCAAGGGAGAATTGTGATAATCCAATGAGAAAAATTCGGATCATTGTTAATGATCCGGATGCTACTGATTCTGAGAGTGATGATGATGATTTTTTTCATGATTCCATGAATGGATTTGTTAAGAGGAATAAGCTCATTGTGAAGGAGATTAGTATTCCATTTGATGTTCCAAGTGTTCGATATGAATCCCCTGTGAAGAATGGGAATTGTGGTCATAATTTTGAAAATGGGGTAGTAGAGGGTATTGACAATAAGGTTGGGGAAACTGAGAATCAGAAGGGAAAAATGTATAAAGGAGTTCGTAAAAGAAAATGGGGAAGTTTTGCTGCAGAGATTCGGGATCCTATTTTGAAGAAAAGATTATGGCTTGGTACTTTTTCAACTGCAGAAGAGGCTGCTGAAGCTTATAAGGCCAAGAAGATTGAGATTGATAGGATGTTAAATTCGATAAATATGAGGAATAATTTGAATGTTGCTTGCTCTTCTGTTTCAGAAGAGACTAATGTGCTGTACTCTCATCCGTCTCCATCATCGGTTCTTGATGTTTCAACGTCAATGCCTACTGTTGATGGCTCGAGCAATCCGATCAAAGAAACAGTCACTACGACAATGCAGATTGCTGATGGTCCGAGAAAAATTGTGAAAGAGCAACCCATTGTGGAATTTTTGAAAGATCCATTGTTTTTGTTTGGTAATGATTTCGATGAGCAGCCCATTTCAGAATTGTTTGAAGCGCCATTCGTGTCACCATCTATTTGTCGAGAGCTAAATTTGGGTTTTCAGGAGAATTTGCAGCATGATGATAATGTGGGACAGTTTTTCAATGATCTGAAGGATGTGGACATTGAAATTTCATTGCAGGAGTTAAAAAATGATGGGGAAAATCATAAGCTGGATTTCGATTTCAAGTTGGAAGAAGAGGCGTTTGATTGCTTAGATGATATCTCGTGAATGAGTTTTGCAGCTAGGATCTGTTAGTTTTCAAGCATGTTTAATATATGTGGTGAAGAATTTGAGAGTATAAACAAGTGTTCATTTTAAGTGAGAAAGGAGAATTCTTGGGGGTTTCTTTATGTTTTTATTGAAAATTGAAGGGTGGAAAATATCAATGAGGAATAGTTAAGTGACCAATATGAGAAAATTTTGATGGATTGTGTAGCAACTTTTTGTGGATTAAATTCCAAAAAGTAATTGTTATTTTAATAAACAATTTTCCTTTTGAGGATCTTTTATTTTAAAGGGAATTGTCTTTTATTCCACTTACTTTGTTTTATTCCTGCATTTTGGTCGTGGATTATTTTATGGGCAGATTGTAGGATATGCAGCATTCTTTGTTATCTTTTTGTCTTTTCCACTGTTCTGAATCATTTGTGTAACTGATTCCCCCCCACCCCACCCCACCCCACCCCACCCCCATGATTGGCTCCGACTGTGTACTGCACCTATGATTGATTCTGACCGTGTACTACACAAATGTGTATATATATATATTTTTTTTATAATTTTTTAAAACATCATTATTATTATTATAAAAAGATATCTCACGGAAGAGCTTGAGGTAGACCTCATTTCCCGTGATCTCAATAAAATAACATGATTGCTTGCGAACATTAAATCAAATTTACTAAATAGTCGTTGAAATTGACAGTATCTCATTTAGCCTCCAAGCTCCTATCATTTAGGTCAGATTATAATCACAATTAAGCATCATATGTTACAAAAATTTCTACTTAAAAAAAATATAGAAAAAAATATGTTGTTTTAACTTTTTTTTAGAGCTATAAATGAGTCAAGTCGACTTGGGATTTGGCGTCCCGAGCTTAAAATCGTTTAAAAATTAAGAGGTTTTAAGCGAGTTGAGCCTAATCAAAATTTGTTTAATTTTATTATTATAAAAATAAGAAAAGTAGTTAATTAAATATTAAACGAGTCGTACTTATTCGAGTCGGACCTAAACGTGTTAGGCTTGCGTTGGATACCATATTATTTTAGCTTGACTTCTTTTAGTAAATAAACAAAAAAAAATGTTCGAATTCAACTCGTTTAACGAGCTCGAGTCGAGTTTGGTGTTTTGCGAACAACCTCAAACTTTTTCATACTTCCAAAGTTAATAGTCTTAACTAATCCAATATGAATTTTGGGCATATATTATCATCGATATTCACACACAAATTTTTGCAATTTTTTTTGTTTTGTTTTGGAGACGTATGGAGTATTTTTAGAATCTTATTTTAAGATATAAGAAGAATCAAGTAAATGAATGATATATAGACGATTGCGATGTCACAAAATTATTGAGGTTCATCATGATAATAATATTATTCTATTTAGCTTAGATTCCATTTGATTTCATGTGTTTTTTCCTCCATCTATCTATTACTTTTGAAATTGGAATCTCCAAATTTCTTCAACTTTTCCGATGAAATTCAAGGTTAATTTTCAGGTTATTCCCATTTTCAACTCTTTCGGACTTTTATTTAAGAGTAATTTTAGGGGGACATTTTTGTGTGGACATTCTAGCGACATTTTTTTTTTTTTTTTGGTTTTTTTTTTGTAGTACCTCTTAAAAAATGTATAGTATTTATTTTAACTGAAATTTTTATAAAAAACAGTATTTTAGGTATAAATTGGATACATACAAGAAATAGGGTTGTACAGACTGTACAGACCTTGTTTTTTGTATGTATCCAAATTATACTTAAAACAAGCGATTTTTCAAAAATTTCGGTTAAATAAATATTATCATTTTTACAAAATCTTAAAAAAAACCAAAAAAAAGTCATTAGAATATCAAAAAAATGTCTCCCAAAATTTATTTATTTTAAGGGAAAATTCTAGGGGACATTTTTTGTTGACATTTTTAGTGACATTTTTTTTGTAGTCATAACTTAAAAATGTATAATATTCTTAAATGAAATTTTTGTAAAAGCAATTATTTTAGGTGTAATTTGAATACTGGCATAAAAAGCAGGGTTATGCAGATGTATGCACTCGCTTTCTTTATCCAAATTATCACCTAAAACACTCGCTTTTTTACACAAAATCAATTCAAATAAATATTATACGTTTTTTAAAATCTTCTAAAAAAAAACCAAAAAAAAAAAAAAAAATCGCTACTGATGTCATCAAAAAAATGTCAGTAGAAGAACTTTCTTATTTAAAGGGTTTGGTCATTGAAATGGAAAGGTAAAGAAATTCAACAAGTCTTGGGGACCGGATCCTGTACGGGGTCAGGGCTAGCGATAATCGGTCCCAATTTTTTTTTTTTTTATGAATTTAAATAATTTATAATATTTATTGGAATTGAAATTTTTACAGAATTCCGTGATTTAGGTGTTATTTGAAAACATATAAAAAATAGAGTTGTACAGTCTGTGCAACCCTGTTTTTTACATATATCCAAATGACACTTAAATCACGGAATTCTGTAAAAAAATTAATTATAATAAATATTATAAAAAAAAAATTAGGACCGTTGGCTAGCCCGGTTGGGAGGATCTGGTCCTCGTAGAAGGATTGCTCATCTATATATGTTGTCACAAAAGTGGTTAGTATGAAGTTTATTTTTGGGTAAGTTAGTTAATTGGCCAATAGAGTGCTGACACGCAAGTGATTCTCTATTTGTGTCAGTATTCTATTTGCCAATTAACCAACTTACCAAAAAATAAATTTAATGCTAACCGAATCCTGTTGCCACATATTCACATAACATAAAATCAACCTTATCGGCTCTATAAATAGTAATAAGGTAAACCATAAAGCTGCGTAGCAATATAGTCACCTCTTTTATACACAACTTTCTACTTATAGAAACAAGTCAATCTAAATACGTACCATTGCTCAGTAAGCGGTTCAACAACATAAATATAACTTTGTATGAATAATACTCCGTCCGTTCCTTTCAAATTACAAAACTAATATTGACTTTTTAAAAGTCAATTTCAAACTTAAAATTGACATAAATTTATTTTATTTATGTCAATATAATTATAAACTACCTAAAAAGTACTACATTTATTATTTTCAAAGCTCAAATGAATTATGTCAATTATAAATTTAAAAATATTTCAAATTAAATTTTAAAAACTCAATATTGTAAAACGGAACTGCAGACTGCTAGTTCTATCCCTCAATAAAAAACTAAGAAATAATCCTAATTTTTAATTTATAACCTAGTAATCAACACTAATAGGGAATCAATCCAGTACTTATCCCATAAACATGTCCTAAATTATACTTAAACAAATGTTAAATAAGCTGCTTCCATCGTATATACAGCTACAAGGAACAAGAGAATAGTTGAAGGATAGACTAGAGGTGCAAGTCTAGTCACCAATATCGTCATCGGCAAAAGCCAGTTCACATACAAGAGCAAGATGATCACTACCCCAGTTCTGCAAAAGACGTTAAGAAAATAAAAACAATAAGATTTAGAAGAAAAAAAACTAATTCAAATAAAAGACGACGCAGAACTTAATAAACGTAACCTGATCATGTTCGTATTTTACTAGCAAGTATACTACATAACAGCAGTTATGTCTCAATGAATACAACTGAAAATGATTTATGATTTAATTTGATTTACAATTGGTTTGAAGGAGATCTGGAGATTCTGGCGATTGCAAATCAAAATTATAAGAAAGTCTTAAGAGATTATTAGCTCTGGTCGGAATCTTGATTGCTGAAGTCAGAGATGTTGAAAGCTTATATGTTAATGCCCATATTAAGAGAGCTGAAAGATACCTTGCTTGGAAGTCCTCCTAATTTTCTCAAATTCTCAATGGGTAAGGTTTCAAGAACTCTAACGGGAGCAAGGTCCTCTGTATGCCTGTTTCATCACTATTATTAGTGATTATAGCTTTGAAGGGCATATAGAAAACATTCTTCTTTAATACTAAATAATTATCTACCATATATAATCAACAGTTCCCATAAATTGGGAGTGGTATGTCGTTGCCAAGGGTTCTCCATAACTATCTCGCGATCTAGAGCTTCCCTGGGAAGACCAAAAATATGAGAGACAATTATGTAAGAAAAACATAGAATTGGCGCGATCCTAGGGATACAAGTAGAAATTGATATGCAGATCAGTCAGACTAGCAAGTACTGTGTTGAAATTGATAAAACTGCAGCATGCAAGATAGATATAAAAGGATATGATTATCTTACAGGAACTCCAAGGTACGCACTGTGTAGCTTCAATTGGTGTTTAACATGCGTCCCTCTTTCAGTTCCAGTGGCTAGCCTTAATTCTTCACCAGTCCACCTATGCAATAATTGTCAGAGACCAGGAAAAAAAATGTTGCCATTCTGTATATAAAAAGGAGACTATTTTAAAATTTTCTTATTTCACGGCGATCAAGAACATCATATAAACTTCACTTTGGTGATTAATATATATATGTTCAACTTGAATTGCAATTCTATATGCGAGCGAACAATCTTCAACTTGGTGCCCAAGACAATTCAAAAGCATACAAGATTGAAAGACTAGTGACAAAAATCAAGACAACCTGGAGGGATATCTGTTGTAAGATAAGAATGCCGGGTACTCTAACGGACGGATCTGCCCAGATATTTTTCTTCGATCATGTAATCGAACATCCAACTGAAACAAATTCAAACCTCCTTAATTTTGTATTGTAGCTAGAATCCCATCATAAGACATACATAAACAAATGCCTTTCAAGTACTAAACATTTACGTAAGTATGCTAATTACATACTAGTTTCTATAGGTTTGGCATAAGACCATAACCAGAACACTCACCTCAGATGAAGACAGAAAGTGATACATAGCACTCTGACAGAAAATACACAGAGTTATGAAAAAAGAAAACACAAGAAGATATAAATATAAAGTATTAAAGCCATAAAGGAAACCAATATTGTGCATTTACTCAAACAAAATACAAGTATAACAATTACATGCTAGTGAAATACCTGCGGCATACTATTTAGGTCCCCACCAATTAAAGTTGGTATATTTCCCCATTCCTCTGATAGTGTACGGGCCTTCTCTAGAAACACTCGGACCTACGACATTTAATGTTACAATTCAACAAATTCTTCAGAATCAATCAAAAAGAGCATTACACTTGAGCTCTTTCTTAACCATGAATGTACTATACTAAACTCCCATACATCTATTGAGAAGTTTAGATATCCAACAAGTAAAATGAACAAAAGATATCCAAACAAGTCACAGTAGCATATCTTCCGTATCACACATAATAGGACAATCAATACCTGACCCAGCTTAATGTCTCCACGTTTCGGATTGAAGAGCACATGTATATTTCCAACCAGCAAGTTTCGAGAGGATATGACCCTATACACCAACATTCCCTATCAGTTAGTTATATGAACATTGTCTTATACCAAAACTGAATATCCATGAGAACTTTTAGTATAACCAAGTCACTCAATAATTATTAGAAGCAAATTATGTGAACTAAGAGAAATTTAATCATTAGATTTTCCCTCTCTTTTTAAAGTAAAAGACATTTTAGCATAGGCTGTTCTTTCCAAACCAAGTCTGTTTTGAGATCTTTGCTGTATTGTTTCAACCTTAATGTCTTTTAAGTATTGCTTTGATGAAGTACCTTGTATGCGTTTATTCATGGAACTTTTAGTATAATCAAGTCGCTCAATAATTATTAGAAGCAAATTATGTGACCTAAGAGAAATTTAATCATTACATTTTCCCTCTCTTTTTAAAGTAAAAGACATTTTAGCATAGGCAGTTCTTTCCAAACCAAGTCTGTTTTGAGATCTTTACTGTATTGTTTCAACCTTAATGTCTTTTAAGTATTGCTTTGATGAAGTACCTTGTATGAGTTTATTCATGGAACTTTTAGCATAATCGAGTCACTCAACAATTATTAGAAGCAAATAATGTGAACTAAGAGAAATTTAATCATTAGATTTTCCCTCTCTTTTTAAACTTTAAAAAGACATTTTAGCATAGGCAGTTCTTTCCAAACCAAGTCTGTTTTGAGATCTTTACTGTATTGTTTCAACCTTAATGTCTTTTAAGTATTGCTTTGATGAAGTACCTTCTATGCGTTTATTGTGTTTTATCTTTGACTAAAATTATTACATCTAAATTACACATAAAAAGATCCTTGTACTTTTAAGCTAGATAAAGTTGAGCTTGTTGGAGCTATTGCTTGTATAAACATGAAAGAAGGCTCATATAGTAAAAGATTTCCTATCTTTTCACCCATTTGAACTTGACACACTCTCCTATCACAAATAAATATTTGTCAAATAACTTGTGCAACATATTTTATTTGAATAATAAGCATTTGAGTTGGACATTGCTAAGTACATCTCAAAAGTCATATTAATTGCACACCAACTATGCCATTACTTTAATCACTATGTCAAAATATTAGGTTTGGGCTTCAAGCAATTGTTCTAAAATCTCCGCTTAGAAGTCCGCAAGGCGCTTAGGCCCTCTAGCGCCTCGCCTAGGCGCTAGGCCCCCCTGGCGCTTCACCTAGGCCCAATGCGGCAAAAAAATCCCTCCAAAAAATTAGGCGGGCTAGGCGGAGAGGTATTTTTTTTAATTTTAATAACTACCCAAACCAAATCTTGATATATATATATATATTTTATATTTTATTATTTACCATATTCATTATGCAAGTTGTAGCATATTAAATCACAACAAGAAGTGAACAATATCAAGTCAAAATGGATAATTTTATTATAGTTGTAATGTTTTGAACTTGTACCAACTTCAAATTATATAAATGATAATACATTTGTAATATTTAGTTTAATTCAATATAATTCTTAAATTTATGTTTAGTTTCTTAAGTTTTAATATTGAATTGACTTCTTGAAATTTTAAATTTTATTATTTAATAGCAATCTTGTTTATGAATAAAACTAATACGTTAAAGATATGTTTGAACTTTCAACAATTGCATGTTTGTGTTTGAACTTTGACATTGCCAATATGGATATGTGTTTGAACTGTAACCAAAGACCTTTATTATCTTTATTATAATAGTTTTACTTGTTTTGTTTGGATAAATGTAAGATAAAATATTAAAATTGGCTTAAAATAAAAAATCTTGCCTAGGCCCCATAGGCGCTAGGCCCCCCCGGCTGCCCACCTCCCACTTAGCGCCTTTTAGAACATTGGCTTCTAAGTTAGGTCCAGGCTTCAATTTTAAAGATGAACATTCAAATAATCCTACAGTAACGACTATTAATACGCACAAAAAACCCAACTAAAGCATAAGTTCTCAATACACTGAGATATGTATTAATTTTTCCTACATGCTAAGAATACCAAACAAAACAGCATTTGAACTTACGCTGATGTTTGATCTTCATTTGTGTTTGGCTGATTTTTCTTCATCTGTACGATTGAGAACAAAAAAAGTAGAAGAGTCGATTAAAGTTAATGCCACATAAATTAATTACCCATTAACATTCTGAATCACCAAAGGGCTTTTCTTATAGCATAGTGACATAATGATCTAGGAAGCTACCAATGAAATTCTGTGATCATCATATAAGAGAGATCATCAGCCAGTCCAAATGTGCATGAGAAATGTTGGAAGGGAGAAAAAATTGTTTGGAGGAAAGAGAGAATAGTATATCTAAGTTCAAAACAAGGTAAATTGGATGTCCTAAGATTTTTTTTCTTCTAACGGAAACAAATTTTCTGAATTTGTATCATTACAATAACTATAGGTATGTTTTGTGCAACTCTACTAGATTTGGCACCTCAAATACCCAATTTTCAATAGGAGCTATAACCACATTCTTTGCCTTCTCTCTTTGAGAGCCAAGGACTCTCATTTGCAGAATTGCCTTCCTTCTGGGCACGCCAATCTGTTGCTACTATGGGGCCTGAAAGGGCTTCTTCAAAAGGGATTCGAACCCAACAGGTTTACACCTTCCAGCCAAAGATAGGCTGATCTTAAAGTTGGAACCTTTACAACAATATGGGGATATATTGAACATGATAAATCCAACGTATGCGGGATAGGTAGCTAATGCAAACATCAATACAAAATTAAACAAGACGAGTTATGTACTGTAGATCATCACAACGCATGACATACCATGGGGTTTTTGGGAGTTTTGAAATAATTACAATATTACATATATATGTCAAACAGATCAAATTTTAGATATTACACTCAAATATGTGTGCAAGAGCTTGACCACAGTGATAATTGTGAAGCATCCTTCCCCCATTTTAGATATTACACTCAAATATGTGTGCAAGAGCTTGACCACAGTGATAATTGTGAAGCATCCTTCCAAAAAAAAAAAAAAAAAAAAAAAAAACAAATGGATCTCTCCACCTATTGCCATATCAGATCTTAAGAGGTCCTTGGTCAATCTCTCAGCCTTTTGCTTAATCCTGCTTAATCCCCATTAGCAGGTTTGCATATGCTATGTCTGCTCGATTTAAGGCTATTAGCATGATATACATAGTTGGGCCTCTCTTTAAAATCTTAAGCTTTTAGATGATTGATCACTTAACATGGTATCAGATCTCTAGCGTGCAAGATTTTGGGTTCAAATCTTTCCGCTGCATGTTACCCTTAATATTGACTTGATAGTGCAGATGCAATTTAGTTTGTCCCTTCTCCAAGTGCTAGTTGCATGTGAGGGGAATGTTAGCATGATATACATTGTTGAGCCTCTATCTACCAGACTACCAGCTCAAGATTTTAGATGAGTTGGTTAGTTAACAAATGTCGTTGCACATGGCACATTTTTAATTATTTTATGCTGCTTTATGTACAACGAAACCATATGCATATGGAAGTAAATATGAAGCAGGCTGCACCAAAATAAAATAAAATAAAATATGCAGTCAACTGGCAAAATATTATTTTTGTTAGTTGTTGGGGTTAGGGTTTCATTTCCTAAGGTTAATCATAATTTCCTTTCGGTTTTATAATAATAAGATTTTTTTCCCTATTGAAGAATGCTACAGGGAGCAAGCAGAATGGTGCCTAACAATTGCTCCGCCTACTAGCAATTGCTCCGGCAGTTGCAGCCTCTCATAAAATTCTTTTGCTATTGAAGCGGGAAGGTTAAGACATTCAGTTTGATGTGGACAGGTTCCTACACATCGATTTGATGGTGACTGTTCAGTGATCCACAAGTAGGGCTGGGAAAGTCACTGCCTTTTATGATGCCGAGAGATTTTAACGAGAAGGCTGGACATTCCTACATATTGATTTGATGGTGCCTGCTCAGTGATCCACAAGTAGGGCTGAGGAAATCACTGCCTTTTATGATGATGTAGGACGGAAATTGGTGAACAAATAATTAATTGCAAGTCGTAAATCAATAAGAAAAATTAAAAGAACTAGGGTTATCCGCAGGAGAACTACGACCCCTAGGGTTTCCCAACCGCAGTAAAGAGGAAAAATATTGATCGCAACTAATAATTAGGATAATTTCAATATCAAAGTGTAAAGAGTCTAACATGACTTGCATACATATTTATTAAAAAATAAACTCTAATAACCCCAAGTCCAGTAACAATTGGACCTCTAAATAAATAACCCAATACTGAAATAAACCAATAAATAAGAAGTCTAACAAACTAAATAAATAGACTACTGATAAATAAATAGTTACATAGCAAATCATCTACGATGACGTCGTCTCATGGATCGATTCCTATCAACCCTCCTCAGCTGTGAAAAAGAAGCTTTTGGTGAAGTGAAAGTCTCATATCTCTCCAAAAGGTATGAATTAAGTCGACGGAACTCCTCAACACTAATCCATGTACAATCATCCGGAGTCTTTTTGCACCACTTCACCAAAAACTGACAATAACCACCCTGCCCGTTCACCACAACTCACTCATCAAAAACATTCTCAATAACCTCTATTGTACGCTGTGTAGGAAGAATACGAGGTGTAGGTGGAACAAGTAGGTGAAGTAGTAGGAAAAAAAGTGGAAGAGGGAAAAAATCATAGAAGGTCCATGATAAGGAATAAGGTCTTCCACATTGAATTCGGGACCAATACTCCATTTCACTCGGAAGATCCAACTTGTATGCATTAGCGCTAACCTTCTTTCGAACTCCAAATGGACCCATCCTCTTAGCATACACTTTCTTCCATGTGCCAGGAGGTAATCTCTCAGTATGGTGTCGTAACATCACTCGATCGTTCTCATTAAATTCTTGATACCTGCAATGAACATCTGCAGCAGACTTATAATTTTAATTGCTTAAATTTTCTTTCTTATCTCAGCATGCAAATCTTGAATGTGATGCGCAAAAGACTCTGCAGACTCACTAGCCCTATATGCAGTGGGAAGAGAAGCTAGATCAACAGGTTTCCTAGGCTGATAATCAGCGTAAGCCTGAAAAGGACTCACTCCAGTCGAACGATTAACTGAGCTATTATATGCAAACTCAGCCATAGGTAAAACCTTATTCCATGTAGACACATGATCACCTAAACTCCTATTAACAACCTCAGTCCGACCATCGGTCTGTGGATGATAAGCAGTAGAAAACTTAAGCATGGTGTTAAGAGTTTTCCAAAAATAACTCATAAATTTAACATCTCTATCAAAAAATATAGTCAATGATAACCCACGCAATCTCACTACATCACTAACGAAAATCATAGCAATATGTGAGGCATTATCAGTTTTGCTGCAAGGAATAAAATGTGACATCTTAGTGAAACGGTTCGTTTCAACAAAAACTGATTCATGACCCCTCTGGGTCCTCGGTAACCCCATGACAAAATCCATGCTAAAATCCTCCCAAGGTATATGAGGAACCGGAAGTGGAGTGTACAAACTCATGTTGTGCTTCCTAACCTTAGCAGTCTGACATGTGCTTCCTAACCTCCCAAGGTATATGAAGAATGTGGTCATTGCAGAACCTATCCTCTGCAATGACAATGGTCTTATCTCAACCAAAGTGTCCAGCTAATCCTCCCGCGTATAACTCCCACAATAAATACTCACGCATCGATGTACTAGGAATACACAAGCGGGTGCCCATAAAAAGATACACATCATGGATACGAATATCACTAGAGGGTGGGGAACTAGGATTCTGTAGGGTAGCATAAATGTCACTAAAGTCTCGACAAGTAGGGTACTCCTAGATAACGCGTTCAAATCCCACAACCTTCACTCTCAAAGAGTTGACAAGGATGGGCACCCTACTCAACACATCAGCAACCACATTCTTTGTCCCTTTGCAATGTTTAAGGAAAAAAGAATACTCTTGGATAAACTCTACCCACCTAGCGTGTTGATGACTCGATTTCTTTTGGGAGCTAAGGTACTAAAGTGTCTGATGATAAAGAACAAACTCCATATGCAACAAAAAATGTCCCCAATACCTAAGTGCTTGGAATATAGCATAAAACTCTCTATCATAATTCATAGGTAGAGTACTTTTGTCGAGCCTCATTCAATTTCTCACTAAAGAACGCCATCGGATGACCCTCTTAACTAAGCACCCCCTATCCCTACGCCTGAAGCGTTGCATGCTACCTCAAACACTTTACTAAAGTCTGGTAGCAAGAGAACATGTGCCTGTGTCAACCTATTCTTGATTTTCACAAAGGTTTTAGTAGCCGATTAAGACCAAACAAACTCTCCCTTTTTCAAACTATCAGTGATGGGACCATAATGGTACTAAGTTCTCTAATGAACCTCGTATAAAACGTAGCTAGCCCATGAAAGCTTCAAGCTTTGTGAATATTAGAAGGTTCAAGCCACTCCTTAATAGCCTTTACTTTCTTAGGCTCGACAGAAACCCTCTCGACGATCACAAACCCGAGAAAAATGACCAACTCTTGAACAAAAGAACACTTCTTCAAATTAACATAGAGTTTCTCACGTAGAAAGAACTGCTAGAATTTGTCGCAAGTTAATTGTTCCTCTCAGGTTTTACTATAAATGAGGATGTCATCAAATAGACCACTACAAACTTGCCTATGAAAGGACGTAGCTCCTGATTCAAAAGTCAAAACTCTCATAAATGTGTTGGGTGTATTGATAAAATCAAGAGGTAAGACTAACCACACATAAAACATGTCCCCTGTCTTAAAGGCAGTCTTCCACTCAACTCCCTCTCGGACGCGGATTTGGTAGTATCCACTCCGCAAGTCTATTTTGGTGAAAACATGAGCCCTAGTCATCATATCGAGCATGTCATAAAGCCTAGGTATGGAAAACCTATACTTGATAGTGGTCTTATTTATGATCCTCAAACTCCCATCAGCCTTGGGGCTGAATAAGGCTAGAACGACACAAGGTCAATGGCATGTCTAACAAAGCTCTTCACAATGTTCTAAAAGGCGGGAGGCGGGCGGCTAGGAGGGCCTAGGTGGGATTTTTTATTTTTGTGTAATTTTAAATTGAGGACTTAAAGAAAATGACAAATACCATATACTAAGTATGACTAACATATCTTTGACGTATTAGTTTTATTCATAAACAAATTTGGTATTAAATAATAAAATTTAAATTTTAAGAATTCGATTCAATATTAAAACTTAAGAAACTAAACATAAATTTAATAATTATATTGAATTAAACTAAATATTACAAATGTATCATTTATAGAATTTCAAGTTGGTACAAGTTCAAAAATTACAACTATAATAAAATTATCCATTTTGACTTTATCTTGTTCACTTCTTGTTGTGATTTGATATGCTACAACTTGCATTAAGAATATGATAAATCATTAGAAAAATAAATATATCAAGATTTGATTTTGGTAGTAATTTTAAATTTTTTAAAAAAACTCCGCCTAGCCCGCCTTCCCGCGTAGCCTGCTTTTTTCACCGATTTGGCCTTTAAGTGCGGGCCAGCCCCCGCTTTAGCGCTTAAGCGTTACTTTAAAGTGACGCTAGACCGATTTTTAGAACAGAGACCCTTCCTCAACAACTCAACTACCTGTCGTCTCATCTTAGTCTGCTATGTGGGATGCATCCTATAATGTGGCAGGTTCAGTAAAGAAGACTCCAAAAAAAGGTCAACGGCATGCTAGATGTCCCTAATAGGTGGTAACTCATCGGGCAACTCACTAGGCATAACATCAACAAACTCATGTAGAATCTGTCTAACATCATTAGGAATCTCTCTAGTACTCTCTTCAGGAACATCTCTCACCTCTCTAGCTACCACTGCATACACAACTTTCTCCTCCAACACACTCCGCTCAAACTCCTTTCTATTAAGAATATGTAGTAATTTGATTTGTTAGGTAGGTAAGCTAGTCTCCTTTGGTTGACTCTTGGACGACACTCGGGGTCTCTGAAATAATCCGGATCAAATCCCGAGTCCGGAATAAATCTTAGGTCAAATCCCAAGTCCGAATCGAATCAAATCCATCAAAATAAGGCCTCAGACTACTGGCCCAATAGTATCTTCTTGGTCATCTTAGCCCACCACAGGCTCCCAAAAGGTCATGACTTGAAGGTACTATTGGTAGTAACTTATTTCCTCAGATGCAGACAAATTTTTCCCTATCTTTCGATGTGGGACCTGGGGTGTTACAAACTCCCCATTTTAAATTTTCTCGACGTCCCCGTCGAACCGATCACACACACTACCAAAGATCTTTGTCTCTCTACCCATTTGTGGGATAATAGGGTACTGCTTTCGTGTTCCCACCTCCGGACTTCCATCTCTCCATTGTGAGATAATACCACCGATTTTAGTGTCCCCACCTCCGTGAGAATCGGATGACCCACCCGAGCCGAGAGTCGGCTTTGATACCATATGAAATAACGGGTCAAAATCGAAGTCCGGAATAAATCTCGGTCAAATCCCAAGTCCGAATCGAATCAAATCCATCAAAATAAGGCCTCAGATTATCGCCTGATAGTAGATCTTCTTGTCATCTTAGCCCACCACAGGCTCCCAAAAGGTCGTGACTTGAAGGTACTATTGGTAGTAACTTATTTCTTATATGCGCACAAATTTTTCCCCATCTTTCGATGTGGGACTAGAAGTTATTCTGATCTCGCAGTGCTAATGATATTTTCTGCCCCTTGTGTGTAAACACATGTTCGTCCTCCCACAATGAGTCACATCACGGTCATATAGCCAAGGTCGCCCTAATAGAATATGTGCAACATCTATAGGAAGTACATCACACCAAATACTCTCCTCATAGCCCTGAAGGTGGATCGATACTAGACATCTCTTTGACACAAGAATGGATGTCTTGTTGACCCAGGAGACGCTAAAAGGTTGGGAATGTGGTTCTGCCTTTAGCTTCATCCGTGGTAAGGCGGACTTAGCAACCACCTTTAAGCAACTACCCCCAATCAACTTAGAAGAGACACCACCTACTTTGTTGTAAGTTTGAAATATGATGGTTCTCCTACAATCATCCTCTTTCCTATGACTTGTGAATACACACCTCATGACACCTATCTCATTACCTATCTCCTCTATGTGCTTATCAACCCCCTCATCCTGCGAGTCATACTAACCATCGACTTCGGCTCCGACAATATCCCCCTCCTTTTTTAAAGTTTCCCCAACTATTGTTACCCGTTGTCAATTGCAATTGGAGCACTCAAAAGACTTGTGCCCTAACCCCTGACACGTAAAACACCACTCCTGGGTAGTAGACTGAGAGTTGGGTGCAGCTACACCCTTCCCTTTGTCATGAAATGACCCGACTATGGAGTTATTAGCCCTAGAGGACGCCTGAGAAGTGGGGAAAGGTCTACCTTGCGAGAAATTTCGGCTACTGGGCTGGCTTGAGTAAGAAGAGACTCTCTTGGCGATACCCTGTAACCTATAATCATTATCTAGAGCTAACTGGAAAAGGTCATCTACGGTAGTGATGCCACTGGTCACAGGATGTGTGATTGAAGTTCAAGTCGTAATTCACTCTTGAACTTCATAATGGTCAATTTATCACTCTCACTGATCCTACATCTTTGAGTCAACTCCCTAAATCTCTAGATGTAAGCAGCAACAAACATTATTACCTTGACGAAAGTTGTCATACTGCTCCATTAATGTCATTTAGGTAAATAATATTGCTTTAGGCGAGCTTTCATCTCCCCCAAATGCCTAATAGGTGGCTCCCCTAGATGCTCTAAGTCTCTCTCAACCCCTAACTAGAATAAACTGACCAATTTTACCAAATTCATTTTGGCGAATAGCACCCTCTTATCCTCAGGCATCTCATACCGGTCAAAATACTTCTCCATACTAGACAACCAATCATGGATGTATTGGGATCAAATCTATTGTCAAACTCAGGTGCATCTACCTAGATTTTTCTATAGTCATCATCATAAGGATCATGCCTAGGATGTTCATGGTGCCTAACATGTGAGGTTTCGATATGCCCATTCTCATTATTCTCCTGAGATTCCACTACAGGTTGTCTTTGTTCAATGTGTGTGATCCTATCATTCATTTGACCCAGTTGTGCAACTATGAACTATGGTCACTAATTAGCCCTGAATTTCTTCTAAAGCAGCTTGGGTACGTGTAGTCATGATGCAAATGCGAGTGCAAAGCATAGATAATATAGAAATTTAACTGAAAGAAAATTAAATTTACAAGTCTAAGCTTATGCAATCGCAATCTCAAAAGCTAATAATAATAGTCGAATAATATAAAACTAAATGGAATAATATGCAATTTAAAATAATAAATCAAAAACAAGCTTTCAAAATTTTAGTACTAATGAATGAAGAGAATTCAAGTGATTAAATATTTAAAATCTTAATAATCAAAATTGAAATTTTTAATTTTTTTTTTGACCTAACTAACCAGAAAGCATTAGACTGGGGTGAAAAGTGCTAAGGTTAAAAGTTTAGGACTCTTTATGCAAGAAACAAGGGTGAAAAATGTAAACTAATAAACTGTGGGGCAATATTTAAATGGAGAGTGGAAGTTTGGGGTACTAAAAGATAATTTGCAAGGCTTTTTAATTTAAATTAGAAAAGTTAGGGTTACCTCCCTATTTCCAAAACAACACAGCAACTGGTTTTTTTAATGAACTGTGAAGCGTGATGAACAGTAACTCTGGCGATGGACAGTACTCCGATAAACAATAACTCCGGCTATATACAGTAACTTTTTTTTTTTTTTGAAAACCCAACATATCCCAAAAATTAAGAAATTGATGGAGAAACAAAGCTTTGATGCCAATATGATGTAGGACGGAAATTGATGAACAAATAATTAATTGAAAATGGTAAATCAATAAGAAAAATTAAAAGAACTAGGGTGATCCAACCGCAGGAGAACCACTACCCCTAGGGTTTCCCAACCGTAGTATGGAGAAAAAATATTAACCGCAACAAATAATTAGGATAATTTCAACATCAGAGTGTAAATAGTCTGACATGACTTACAAGCATATTTATAAGAAAATAAACTCTAATAACCAAAAGTTATTGGTTTCTAAATAAATAACACAATATTGAAATAAACCAATAAATAAGAAGTCCAACAAACTAAATAAATAGACAACTGATAAATAAACAACAAAATAGCGAATCATCCACGACAACGACGTCTCATGAATCAATCCCTATCATATGATGCCGAGAGATTTTAACGAGAAGGCTGGACATTCAGTTTGATGAGGACAGGTTCCTACACATTGATTTGATGGTGCCTGTTCAGTGCTCCGCCAAAAAGGCTGGGGAAGTCGCTGCCTATTATGATGCCAACAGATTTGGACTTTGGTTGCAACTTTGGTGAAGTTGTATTTGTATTCACAAATATAAAGCAAAGGGAAGAGTATATATACTGTGAGTTTTCCAGAAGAAGTTTAAGTAACTGTAGATTAGGCTACTTTTTAATTGTTTTTCCATTATTTGATCTCCTCATGCAATTTGTAAATGACCAAAACTTACGAGATGCAACTTGAAAGGGGAAAGAAAAAATATATACTTCAAAAAAGGCTGACTATTTAAAAAAGAGTCGGCTGATTCACTGATTTGTAAAAATGAAACCACTAGACATTTCTAGAATTCTTTCCTTTGAAATAAAAAGGAAACCACATAAATATCGATCTACAGCTTAATACCCCCAAGATAAAAATAAAGAAAAAAGAAGAAATTAAAAACTCTAAATACCTTCAAAACACAAAGTTTAGCAACATTGTCACGCAGATCAAACTTCTTGAACTCAATGTTCTCGACATGTAAAATGGTAAATCTGTATTCAAATTAATATTCTCAAATCAGTTACTGACTATTGATACAAGTTAAATTGTGGTGTTCATGCTTAAACAAAATCACACCAACAAACTACAGAATAACATACATCAATGTTTCAAGGTCCAACAACATGTTTAAAATTTAAATTTCCAAACACCCCATCCTTGGGCCCTTCAAAAGGGTTGGCAACACAAATAATAAAGAGTGGCCACTGAAGTGAATCAATGATCTAAATATGAGGATTAAAGTATGCGACGCTTAAAAAGCTATTGAAAAAGTATAAGGTTGCAGTATTTTAAAAAATTAAATCAAATGAAAGCAGTATAAAACACTGCCAGAAGAGAATTTTAAAACCTTACAGCTCAGTTTTCCAAAATATGGCACACCCATCACATGCTTCACCTGTACGAGCCTTGAATTAAAGGAAAATTGAAATTAAATTCAAAACATCAATTGAGACAAATTAATAAACTAAGGGATGCATAAAGATGTTTGGCATACCTGGTAAACACCACTAAAGCCATCCTTTTGGAGAAGATTAACTAAATCATCAAAACGGTCAACCTCCTGCAAACATGGAACTAGGTTATTGAGCATGCAACTGAATAATAATCTTAGTACATGGGACTCCATACGAACTTTATTGACTATGAGAATACTGATTCACAAAATGTGTTTGAACATGACAAACAAAAACTTGTCACCTAATATTAAACCAAATCACATGAATTGGTAGAATAATAAATTAAACTGATTAGGAAAAAAGAAATCCAGATCACGTCACAACAGCAGTCGCCAAACTTCACAATATACATCAGAGACATGCATAGAATTTAAGATTACAATGTGAATCCTGTTATGACTATTCCTTGTTCATTTCTATTTTTTATTATTTCTCTAACTTTTATATTTTATGCTTCTCCTTCCCTTAATTGTAAAAGTTACTAATAAAAAAAAAGGTTTAACAAGTACAATGATGTTTACCTCTTCAAAATGCAAACTAAACCCCATCTTTTGTTTTGATTCCCTTAAATTTGAACAAGTTAAAAGCTACTAAAAATTAAAGAACATAAAACTTGCCTGAAAACACAAAATGCTTGGATTGTATCGAGTGATATCCTTAAATATAAGTTTTTTCCTGCAGTCCCAATCCAAACAAATTTGGGGTACTTTATAGTACAGGTCTGGGTGCTTTGACGCATTTTCAACACCTAGAATGTTGTATGATACAAAAACAACCTTATCTGTGGAATTAAAAAACAGTTGAGAGAGAGATAAGAGACAACAAACCCAGAAAATCAAGATTGAAAATCATGATGTCTGAAGAACCAACTAAATGTTAATTACGTTGACACCCATGTCCTATGATCTGTTTTTAGCGCAATTTGTTGAACTATTTACCTGGTAGGTTTCCTCCGAATATTTTTGACACTTTTAAGTTTAAGATGAAATTAAAATTATTAGAAAGAAGAGGATGAACAAAATGATGGACAGAATGAAATTATTAGAAAGGAGAGGAAGACCAAATGTGTTAAGAAAAGGTTCCTAGTTTTCTCATGAAACTTCTCAAGTATTTTCACAGGAAACTAGTTCCTATATCTTAAATGTCAGAGGAAATAAAGCAAATTTTCGACTATCAATCACAACTAAGCATCTCAAATTCTCAATTGCAATTTTATAAAAACTTGCAGACAGTTACTACAGATCTCGCTATCAAACGGATTATTTGACCCTTGTCATTCCAGTCTTTATACATTATCAGATAAAACAACTGCCAAGGCATAAAAATTGAGACAATGCAATCATTACAGTTTTTCTAATTTTACAAGGACTGAGCCTATGCAATCAATGCAGTTTTTGAATGTTTACCGAATCATCAATTATATTATTTCTTTCTTTTCCTACACTTATTGTACAATCAACTCATCCAAACAAGACCCAAAAATGAAAATATTGTATTTTTATAAACATTTATGTGCAATTCAACTAGATCATGAATTCAAATTACAGTATATAAACAACTACATTAGCTTTTTTAATTAATTACAAATATAAAAAAAATTTGCATAACTCATTTACACACATAACTATAATTTAGCATCCAATATATAAATCATAAAGAGTAATGAGAATAAATTTCATGGACCTTTGCAATTCGAAAAATCTCGAGAAGAAAAAACCCACTTGCGAGGAGTCTCTGTCCCGGCCGAACTTTTCAAATGTTGCCACTTACGATGGGAATGGGTATGTGAACTGAAATTGAAGCGGTATGAGTTTGGGGGAGTATGATGATGAGTTTGTCTGCTGGGTAATTGGATTGGGGTTTCAGTTTCTAAGGCAAATCTTCGCTTTTTTCTGGTATGCTGGTGATCATGCTTAGGGCTGTGATGGGTGGTGGCCGAAGAGTACTCCGTCGGTTGGGTTTCGCCGTCGCCGTCGTATCTCATGCTGCCGGAACAGAGATTTATTTGCGGCGAATTTGGTGGAGCTATCTGTGTCTGCATAATAGTATTAGGGCTGACTTATAAGTTTAAATTTAAATTAATTTATAAGTAATATTAAGTACGAACTTATAAATTAAAATATTTGGCACCTTTTTCACTTATAAATCAGGAATTAAGTTAACATAAAATGTGAAGGTGTTTAAATGACTTATAAGTTATGTTTTTATATTTGGTCAAACTTATTTATTTTAAATTGACTTATAAGTCATGTTAGACTATAGGATCGCACACACGCACACAAACGATAGAGAATAAAGAATCACACACAAAGATTTATACTTACTAATTCTATTCCAACCTTACTTCACATTATGTCTTAATTACCCATAATGTCCCTCTAAAACAATGAGAAAAAACTCGTCCACTCAACCCATGGCTACCAAGGCCACGTTAACATAGTCGTCATGCTTCACAGACGATAATTCCAGGCTACCTCCTGGGACAAGAATTCCACTTAAAGACTCTTAGGCCACCTTAGTATCATAGAGACTTCAGAGTCAGATCATGATCAAAGTTCTCTGACCTTGTAATAATGGTCGTTTCTTCATTACTCCATTCCAGACTAGCGCTTTTTCAAATGTCTTTTTATATTACGAAATACAATTCTAACAAGTCATTTTAAAAAAAAATATATGGAAGTCAAAAAATAAGTTATTCCAGAATATTTCAATAAAAATAATTTATAAATTAGTTTAACCAACTTATAAGTCGGCCGAACAGCTTCTTACCCCTATAGAACCAGAAAACTTATATGGATTATATATATATTTATAGAATATATTTTTTAATATTGAGCACATATTTTTGCATAATTATATTTACCTCCTAAATAATAGCTTTCATATTTATAAAATATTTTAAAGCTAAAATTAGTCAAGTTTTCCTTTTCACATTAGAATTTTTAGATTATATAAAAATACTATATATTTTATTGAGTAGAGCTTTCAAACAATTTGAAAAATAGTATTAAGAGTGTGGACATTTTTTTTTGTCATAAATTTGAGCTGAGAAATATTTTCTAATAAACATATTTTAATTACTGTTAAGGTAACACAAACATAACTTTATAAATAGTTTCAATAATTATTTAAAGATGTTTAGTTAAAGTCATGACATCAACAAATGTTCATGTAAATACAGATAACTTGACATATTCCCCTCTCCATTAACTTCCTCATCTTTAATTAGGAATTTTTAATTACTATCCTTGATACATCTAATGCTAGTAAATCTCTAATTTTTCTATCATTTTCTGATGGTTTTTAAAATGAATGGAGAAATTATTGGCTAACTATTATGTGAATAATGGGCTTTTTATATGAGTTTTGGTGAGCTAACATAACCTAAAAAGAAACTATCAAGCAAGTGGTTCAAGTCTTTGTACAGATACTATTGAGCTGGTGGTTCAAATCTTTGTTCGGATGGATTTGATTCGATTCGATTCGATTCGGACTCGCGATTTAACCTGAAATTTGTCCTGAATTCGGGATTTGACACGAGTTGTTACAATAATCATATTGATTTGAGTTTTCCTTGTCTCAAACTTTTTAGTTGGTTAATATTTTAAAAGTTATTAGCTATGAGGAACAATATGATGTCAATATTATCCACATTCATATATTATTGCACACACCAATTATTGACTATCTATTCTGTGAAGAAGCCCGTGCGTTGCGCTTGCTTGCGCAGACCAATTATTGGCCAACTATTCTGCAAAAAATACATGTTTAGAACCTAACTTGACCCAAAAACTAAAACTTTTAGGTCTTGAACTCATTTATGTATATTAATCTTTTACTCTTTTATTATTAATCCAATATGGGACTCCAATTCACTTGATATCTTAACAAGTATTTCATCACCTCCTGCTTGAACTTCATATTCTCTAGTGTGATCTAATTTACTTAATCCAACAAAACACAGTGTTTTTTCTTATATTTTTCTCTTGTGGAACTGCTTTTTGCATTTATTTAGCAGATTCATTTGACAGCATTGAGAAGTCAAGATAATAATGATAGAATTTGGAATCTTACAACGGTTTGCCATACATAGCTCTAATACAATTATTAATAAGATTCGAGTTATTTGTACTAATTTATCATCACTCTGAACTTTTTTATTTCATAATTAATTTGTTATTTAATTTCATGAATTATCCCAAGTGAAATGATGATATTATTTAACTGTATAATATCCGTTTTGAGATAAAATGATCTAAGAAATGATAAAATGAAAATGAAAAAAAGTCTAATGATTAAATAATGGATTAATCATGGATAAAATAGTCTGAAGTGACAATAAATTTATATTAATGATGAAATGAAGATTTTGTAGTAACAGCCGGAGCAGTTTAGCGAGGACATATGTATGAAAGATTGTAGTAGTAGTTTCAAGTGTTGCATCAGTTCGAAGACACACAAAAAAAGTGAAGCAGTTGAGGGTGTAGATGAACTGAATCGAACCGAGTATTGAGTTGTTTAAATTTGGTTCACAAAATTTATTGAGTATAAAATAAAGTTTGATTGAAGGTTGTTTAGCTACCGAGTCGAGCATGATCTCGAATCGAGTATGAGCAATTTGAACTTTTCGAACGAATATGATCCGAGTATCGATAGAAAATTAAAATTTGAGCAGGTTCGAGTTAATTATCGAACTTTAAAATTTGTTCATATTTGACTCATTTATATTTTCTAATGAACTCAAATCAGCTTTTTAGTGAAAAGGTAATTCAATTATTTACTCATTTTCTACAAATTTTTAGATGCAACAATGGTAGTGTAAAAGTTGTTTTTGATTTTTCTATGTTTGGTTTGTTCACATCCAACCTGATTTTGTAGTTTGAATGACTGTATCTATAACCAAGTTAATACTAAAGTTATAGCCCTATTTGAAAGGGAAAAATATATGTACATATTTGTGTATTATACAGTAAGTTATGACGACGATTTTTTGGGCTATAGGCCATAACTATTCTGGGTTATGTCGTGATAGTCAAAAAAATCGATTAATATACGGCTGTATATATACATATAGCCCTATTTGAAAATATAAGGAAACAATATGATTATGTTGTTATCGATTCTCTTGAATTGAAACTAGGGCATCCATATCAGCCCCTCGTATATATCCTTAGAGCGCGACTGGGCATCTGAGCATCTCCACGCTTTCATTAATTCCAAAGCAGGACTTGTGGAAGCTCTACAAGTAGTTGGTTACAAAACCACCATCAACTTGGTTGAGATTGTAACATGATTTGATTCCTCTTCAAATCTAATTCCTTGAAGAAAAAAAATTATTATATAAAACTATAAATAGGATTAAAAAAAAGTATGATACTAATATCTATGAGTACTATACTTGTTTTTCTTTTTATTAGAAATTAAATTCTCATTTTATAACATAGGGAGTAACAAGTAAGACCTTTAGAGATGCATACTTAATAAATAATGAGGATATGATATTGACACACACACACACACACACACACACACACATATATATATATATATATATATATATATATGATCAGGATTTTAATTTACATTTATTATATCATTCATTTTCATTATTTCACCTTTTTAGCGATGAAGCCATGATTTGTTCGGTCATACAATCGTCGTCTATAATTTTAGCGACGCTTATATGTTGTCCGTCGCTAAAAGTATAGACAACTGATTGTATAGACCGAAACCGTCACTTAAGATGTCATCGCTAAAGGGGTAAATTTAATGAGTTGGATAAGGAGTGAACTTAAAATTTGGACTATATATATATATATATATATATATACTCATTCTGTTTTAAAATATAAGTTTAAATTTAACTTTTTAAGCCGGTCTGAGGAATTCTCACATTCAAAATTGATGTAGTTTATTTAATTTAGTCACAAATTTATTGACATATAAATTATTTTCCTATTTTTCTCCTTCCAAACAACCACCTAAATTTCTAGTATTCGGTGTTTAACCTTACTTATCTGGAGAAAAAATAAATTAATTATGTGGACAAAAAGACCTTTTAAGTAGAATTATTATTCTTTATATTTTTGTCTACTGATATTGATATTACTTGTAAAAATATATTGTCGCACTCAGAGTCTATTCGGCAATAACTTATAAGTTGGTTTGACCATCTTATAAAGTCATTTGTCACTATTTTCCTGTTTGTCAATGACTTATTTTGTTAAAAATATATTGTCACACCTAGCCTCTTATAATTTTAGAGTTAATTAATATTAAGTAAAAAGTTAGGCGTCAAAATTTAAGTAAAGGGACACAAGCACTGCTCTCACTTAGATGCTGAGTTTGAGGCCATTTTTAATTTAATCACTCACGTCCACTAATCCACCAAGTGGAGTAAACTTGTTTAAGACAATCTCAAGCACCCACAACATCATTACACATCGATATATCAAAACACACACACACTCTCTTTCTCTCTATCACGGAAATTTAGAGAGTGAAAGAGACCGGGAGAATATGGAGATAGATATATGGAAACCAACGTATGGGAGCATAAACAATATATAGTTTTAAAATTCGGATCGGACTGTCAATTCAATCGGTTAAAATTGAAATTGATCGGCACTTTATTTCTATTTGAACTAATAAACTATTTTTGGTCAAAAATTGATTGATCTGGTTGATTCACTGGTCGAATCAACCGATAAAAACTGGTTAATTGACCGAGTGAATCGGTTTTTATTAAAAAAAAATGTACCAATTTTTTTAAATATTAAAATTAATCAATTTTAGGAATATTGTAACTCAACTTTATTATATTTTAATTCATAAAAAAAAAGATTTTTAAAATTTTATTAATCACTAATAATACATATTTTTATATATTAATGACATCATCGAAATAAATAACGATTCAAATGGCTGGTTGAATTTAAGAATACATGCACTTGACGATACTTTTTCCGGTTCAATGACCGGTCGGAATATGAAAATCTTGAAAAATGTGACATTTGAAACTTTAACAAATTCAAATATATTGTCTAATTTTTTGCTCATCTCATATTTATATATCATTCTCTATATGATTTTTATTAGTTATAAAATAACTATAAATTAGTACATCTGAATTAAATCAAAACAAGTCGATGAGGTCTTAGGTGGTGTTTATTTGTGTCTGAATAATTCTTAATTTACATGTCTCTGATTCGGTTAGAGATAAATCTTGTTTGGTAATTTTTTTTCTCTTGATACCTCTTAATCGTTCAAACAGAAAGAAATCTTGTTTGGTAATTTTTTTGTCTCTTAATACCTCTTAATCGTTCAAACAGAAATTCAAATCTTAACTATTAAGAGTTGCCTCTTAATAGTTTATTTAAAATTTATAGACAAAAATAGTCTCTATAAATATTGTACTCCTTCAATTTCAAATTTTAAGAGTATTCAAATAAAAATTTTAAATAACTCATATGGTTAAAATGGTAAAATAGTGTTATTAAGATGTTTTATACTTTTTAGACGTTATCAAACAATTTCTTAGATTCAGATGTTATTTCATTCATATCAATTTTATGAAACACCAACTTAATCTAATGGTTAAAATTGAGATAATGTGATATTTAGATCTCAGACCATATTCTCACTTAAGTGTACAGAAATTTTGTTTCGTCTTTATTGAATTTGGTTTTAATGCACTTGAATTATGAAATTATATTATATTTTTCTAAAAAATAAAACTTTAAAAAAACAATTAAATCAAAACAATATATAAAAGGGAAACAATAAATAAGACAAACAATGCGACAACAAAATTAAATTCAATTTTAATAGAAATTATTGAATCCCACGTACAAAAAACCAAGAATGTCTTGGACAATCTCAAACACCCACAACATTACACAACTATACATCAAACCACACACTATTTCTCTCTCTAATGGAAATTTTGGGAGAGAAAAAGATAGAAAGAGAATATAGAGAGATGGAAAGCAACAATACGGGGCCATAAAAAAGGGACATTTTGAAGTTTTAACATAAATTATTGTGTCCAATTCTGCTGTCACATTATGTGTCTCATCTATTATCTCACTTTTATATAGTATCATCGCCTAATTTTTTTATATTTATCTATAATTATTTTATAATTAAATAAAAATTATTTGAAATGCAATACAAAAAATTCACATCCACAAATAAAACAACAACATATTTGAATTTGAAAAATATTGAACCTTACATAGTTACATTACATACAAAAAACCAAGAATGTCTCCCTTAGTTTCGAGATTGACAGTGTAAGAGAGATAATATATAGGCCCACATGCAAAGCCCACACTATTGGGCCTACTAAGAAATCCAACATTTAGACTGTTAACCAGTAAGATAGCAGAGTTATAGATTGAGTTCAGAAGTTTAACCAATGAGAAATTGGATAAGAACAACTTATGGGTCCCAATTCCAAAAGAGCTCAATCTTTCATTTTAGAAAACCACCAAAAAGCTGCATGGGCTATGCAAGACTAAAAGCGCTTCTTTGTGGGTCCCATACACATTTGCAATAATTGTACTAAATAAACTTAATTTCTTTCATAAATACATCAAGTCATTCAGTATTCTGCAGTCCCATATTTGGCCTTCAAATTTCATAACTACTTTTAAATTTTGTACAAATCTTTCTTCCATGAATTACACTGACCGGAAAACCGCCAACGCCGTCGGAGGAAAGACGGGGAGAGCTTGTGATAGCTGTTTGCGTAAATGGGCACGATGGTATTGCGCTGCCGATGATGCTTTCCTTTGCCAAGGTTGCGATTCATTGGTGCACTCGGCCAACCAGTTGGCCAGCAGACACGAAAGGGTTAGACTCGGAACATCTTCAAATAAGCCTTCAGAGTCAAAAACCCTAGATAATGATTGTGTTCCGACTTGGCATCATGGGTTCACTCGTAAAGCACGAACCCCAAGACACCCCAAGCCGGCACAGAAACACAAGGAAAGAAGTGCAAATGTATGTGCTTCTCCCCTTGTCCCGGATTTGGGGACTGAGGATGCCTTGTTTGAGGAAACTGAGGCGCAGCTTCTTTATCGCGTTCCAGTCCTCGATTCTTTTGCTGTTGAACTCTGTAATGTATCGAATGAATCCAAGAATATCCACACAGATTATATAAATGAACCCGTTATTCGAAATGATGATTCTAATGTTTTGTTTTCTGATAGTGGAAATGATGATTTGGATAATCTTCCTGTATTTCTCCCATCTGATATGGAGTTTGCTGCTGATGTTGAAAGTTTATTAGGGACAGGACTTGATGGAGAATCTTGTGGAATGGAAGGATTAGGGCTAATAGATTGTAAAGAAGAGAATGATATAGATGATTGTTATGAAGGAAGTAAAGTAAAAAATGAAGATGATGAAGAAGTACAAGCTATTATAGCTTGTCATTTCAACCCGGGGTTGGATTTGTCAAGGGAGACTTTAGATTGGAATTTTTATTATGAGTCTCCGGTGACCGGGGAGGAGGAAGAGGAGGATAAGGTGGTGGTGGTTGAAGCCGAGGCGGAGATGATGAACGGAGAAAGTAGAGAAATGATGAAGAAGAAATTTTTGAGGCTCAACTATGAGGAAGTTATTGTTGCTTGGGACAACCAGGGTTGTCCATGGACAACCGGAATCAGGCCGGAGTTTAACCCTGATGACTGCTGGCCTGACTTCATGGTACTACTCTCTCCTTTCTCTCTCGCACACATATATGTTCATTTCTGTGTTAAATCATCAAAAATGGTACATCTAGCATGTTACAATATTCTTTATAAAGATGTACGTATAAACACTTGCACATAAACACATTTCATCTGTTTAGAAATCAGAATCTCATTTGACTTTTTAATCATATCTTATGTATATTAAGATCGAACAAATTCTATGTGCACTAAGAAACGTTGAGCCCTAGCTAATTGTCTAGTAGAAAACAGTACATAGTTTTACTTTCTGAATCAAACATATGCGTATTATTTTCTCTCTATTAATGCAACTATATGCACACATAAAAGCAAGTAGTACAAACCATGACACATACATGTAACTTATATATTTTCACTCTGAAAAATCTTTTAGGGTATGAATGTGCCTCCGGGTGCTTATCATCCGTTTGGAGGTGCCGGCGGACGGTTGGGAAGTGGTAGTGATGGTGGAAGAGAAGCAAGAGTGTCAAGGTACAGAGAGAAGAGAAGGACAAGATTGTTCTCGAAGAAGATTAGATATGAAGTCCGAAAACTGAATGCTGAAAAAAGGCCAAGAATGAAAGGCCGGTTTGTTAAGAGGACATCTTTTGCAGGAGGATCTACTAATAACCCTACTTACCTGATGAACAAATAATAGTTAGTGATGATCAATTATTAACTGTAAATTAATTTCCCAGTTTGCTTGTTTTCTTGGCTAGGCTGGACAGTAGTGTGTTGTAGTTATAGATTAGGGTTTTCTAATTATGGCCTATTATAGAAGTAAATGGACTAGCTAGTACTAATAAAGTTCTTTTGTAAATTTTGCAAATAATAAGAATGTTCAAATTATCTAGTCTTATTTTAACTGATTAATCAACAATATAATTTGGATTCGATTGCAGTAAGATTTTATTTTATAAACCAATTTAGATTCAATTGATTAATTTGACATGAAGTAGAATTGTAGTATTTGATCATAATTAATTGGATAAAATATGAGTTTAGATTCACTCAATATGCTTAAGATTCAAATCTTACTATGAACCCTAGCTAGTTATGCAAGTATTATCTTTCCATTTTTTGAGAAGTGATGTTCTGCAAAATATCCCAATTCATAAATAGTTTAGATTTTTCCGCCCACTTTTTCACCAGCGCCTAGTTTCACAAGCCTAGTTAATTTTTCTTAAATAATTCTTACAAACGAATGGATGCAAAATGATGTGATTGGTTATTATCACTAGATTCATTCATTTATGGTGTGTGATTTTTGTTGAGTGTGAGTGCTCACTCATGAAAAAATTTCAAGTTTAAAAATGATTAACTTGTTAAATTGATTGATGATCGAGACAATGAGATGATAAATTGTTTTTAATCTATATATAATAGGAATGAACTAAGAAGAGTACATGAATAAATAAGGCTATGAGAGAGTCTTATTATTACATGAGAGAAGCTCGATAATAGGAAGATGTCGAAAGAATAAATTGAGAGGATTACAGTTTTTTGTTGCTCGTGGGTATCCGCCGCAATCTCCGTTCAATTAAAAATTTGAAGACTTTATTGCTTGGGGTGTTTTTGGGTGGTGAAGTTAATTATTAGGTTTCTCAACCTAATTAAATATAAATTTGTTTGATTTATTGTGTAACCTCAAGTTTTAAAGAGTAAAATTTGAGAAAATTATTGTAAGTCCATTATTAGTGATATAGTTGAGATTCGAAGTTCGACCTATAATTTTTTCCTAAGGATTTTCCACGTTAAATATCGTATCTTGCTTGTAGATGATTATTTGTTATTTTTTGTTCTCATTATTAAATTTGTTGATTTCCTATTTAATTATATAATAATGAGTGAAAAATAATTTCTAAAATTAAAATTATTTTAAGTGCACTCTTCCCAACATTTTTATGTCACCATGATAATTAATACTCAATTTTCTTTGCCTTTGGGGCAATTACCAATAATTTTTGGTCACTTTACAACATCAACCAATTGCATCATTCCATACATATATATCTTTCCCAATTCCCATCATCCACCAGCTTAGGACCTTTAAAAGAACTTGTTTTATTAAGAGTCTTCTAAATGGATTGCCGAGCGAAAATCTTAATTCAGCTTTATTTATACTGTGAATGAGAAACAAATTCTTCTCTTTATATATGAAATAAATTACAGTCACCAACCCTAAATTAAAGAGAATTAAGCTTGCCAAGTGCATGATGATGGATCCAGATAACATTAAGTTGTCTCTATAATGATGGATCTGTATAACATGAAGTTGTCCTACAATTCATCGTTTGTCAAGCCTATAGTAATTATGCATGTGTTTCATGTGTATAGCAAAATAGACTGAATAGGCAAATAAGTAACGAACTATTATTTTAGAGGTTTTTTTTGTCAAGACAAGAAATTTTATATCTGAATCCAAAAGATTTGGATAAAAAAAATTGGGGCAAAGGGTCAAAAAAAGTTCCTGATGTTTATCGCAATGTCCCACTTGCACCTTAAACTAATTTTTTTTCCAAAAGTACCCTTAACGTTATATTTTTGGGTCATCCGTGCCCCTGCCGTTAACAAATGACAAACGGGGTTAAAATGTGATGACGTGGCAGGCTTAAATATAAAATATATTCTAAATAAAATAATATATATCATTTAATCAAAACAAAAAATACTAAAATAAAAAATAAAAAAAGCATAACATATTTACATCATTTATTCGAAATAATAAAATTCAAATTATTTTGTTAACTAATCAAAACAATTAATTAAATAAAATAAGTTGTATAACATATTTACACTATTTAATCAAAATACTAAAATTCAAAACATAACATATTTACATCAAATAATAATTTAAAAAAATACTAAAATACTAATTTTTTTTAAAAAATTCTAAAATACTAAAAAATCAAATTATAAAAATACTAAAATTCAAATTATTTTGTTAATTAATCAAAACAACAAAAATTCAAATTACATCATTAAAATACTAAAATCATAATACTAAATACTAATTGATATAAAAATTTTAAATTACTAAAATCATAATACTAAATAATATTTTTAAACTATATAAAAATTTGATGATGTAATAATCTATACATAATCTATATATGTTATAAATAATGGGAAAAGGTCCAAAAATATCCCTGATGTTTACACGGATGTCCCACTTCCACCTTAATTTAATTTTTTTTTTTTCCAAAAGTACCCTTAATGTTTCAAAGAGCAAGCCACCCATGCCCTTGCTGTCAACAGACCACCCACCTGGACTAACTCTGTTTACACGTGGATTATTTTTACTGATTAGGCACTTAGGGTCGGAACAAATTGAAACGTCACGGGTCAAAAGAACAAAACAAACGTGTTGATCCAAAAAAGGGGCAAAAAAGCCCTAATCAGTTTCTTCAGAGAGAGGCTTCGATCGAAAAGGAGAAGAAGACGTGAGAAGAAGGTGAAGCCATCGAAGAAGGTGAAGCCCAGTGTTGATCGAAGAAGGTGATGAAGAAGATTCAGGAGGAGATACAGTGTTGATCGAAGAAGGTGATGAAGAAGTTCATGGAGGAGATTCAAGAGGAGTTCCGTGTTACGATGGAAGAAGACGGTGTCCTTCAGCTTGCCCAATTGGGTTGTGGATGATTTTTTGTTCAAAATTGTCTCTGTTTTTGAGGGGATTGTTTTGGTCTCAACACTCTATTTTTTCTTCCTCTTGCTTGGTACCGCCACTTTTGACGAGTTTCCATTGATTGAATTCTCACTTGTTGAATCATCATCTGAGAGAGAAAATGGGTTGAGGAGAGAGAAGAGAAAATAATTCTGGCCGAGTGGTAGCCTCAAGTTTGCAACCATAGAGGAAGACTCTAAGCGCAATTTGAGAGGAATAGAGGTTGTATTTGACTAGAGCTTGGTGGATATTTTTCATAATGGCACGAGGAACTTGGTGGTGTTTTTGGGTCGACGAAAACTTCGTTATCAACAAATGATGGATTCGATTCGGGTTAATGGGAAGTAAGCGGCGACGTCATACTGGACCCAAGAGTCGAAAAACGATCGTTGTTTGGTGGCGGAGTAGAGTAGTTCGTTGGGAAGGTCGACAGTAACTTTGATACGGGTGTCGGATAAGGACTTGAGACGGTAGGGCCCAGTATCAAATACTTTGAGGTGATCAATTCCTTGAGATTTGAGGAGTGAGCTACCTTGCAAGGTAAGGGTAGATTGTTTGCGATTCTGCCGTAATTTACTCCTACTGAACCTCCATCTGGAAAATGTAAAACCAAAATTAATATTAATCATTATATATTACATGGTAAATATGTTCGTGTGATGATAGGGTATTCTGGGCTCTGATTTGTGGTGGGGTTTTGATCGGTCTGATTGTAACATATGATTTCCCTTCTAATCGTAAATTCCTCTGTTTATTGCTGCAAATTCATGGGTAGTTTGATCCATTTTCATATTTGCTTGCTTTGAATCTGATTATTGAATTTGTTTTTTAATTTTTGTTGTCCTGTTTCGTCGGCACCTTTGGATGCTGATGGTCTGGATTTCTTGGATTTGTTTTTTCTATGTTCAATTTAGCATGTTTGTCTCCTACTGTTGTCGCTATTTTGTTCATGGGTGTTTCTGAATGGATGATTTTTGATTCCATTTCTTGGATCTTTTAGTGCTCTATTCGTTGATAGTACCCAGATTGGTGATTTTAGTTTTGTTATTTTAGAACAGAGGAAGAAGAAAGAACACAGAGAGAGATAAAAAGGGAGAAGAAAGGAAGAGGAAAGAGAGAGAAGAAAGAGAAAATAATAATAATTTATTTTTGTTCCGTCAGCAAATTTTGTCCACGTGTCTGCTCCGTTTGCCTCGGTGGCAAGTCTGTTAACGGGAGGCCGGGGCATAATTGAGCTGAATTTTGTAACGTTAAGGGTACTTTTGGAAAAAAAAATTAGTTTAGGGTGAAAGTTGGACATCCGTGTAAACATCAGGGATATTTTTGCACCTTTTCCCTATAAATAATATAAATAATTTGATGATGTAATAATCTATAAATAACAGTATATGTTATAATTTGATGATGTAATAATATTTTAAAAAATATATTAAAAAATTCAAATTACATCATAATATTTTTAAATTGATATGATTTTAAAAAATAATATTAAAAATTACTAAAATAATCATAATACTCTAGTTTTGAATTTTAAAAATATTATTTAGTATTATAATTTTAGTAATTTAAGTATTTTGATTAAATGATGTAAATATGTTATACAACTTATTTTATTTAATTAGTTGTTTAGATTAGTTAACAAAATAATTTGAATTTTATTATTTTGATTAAATGATGTAAATATGTTATGCTTTTTTATTTTGAATTTTAGTATTTTTTGTTTTGATTAAATGATATATATTGTTTTATTTAGAATATATTTTATATTTAAGCCTGCCACGTCATCACATATTAACCTCATTTGTCTTTTGTTAACGGCAGGGGCACGGATGACCCAAAAATGTAACGTTAAGGGTACTTTTAGAAAAAAAATTAATTTAGGGTGAAAGTGGGACATTGGGGTAAACATCAAGGGCTTTTTTGACCCTTTTCCCAAAAAAAAAAAATTGTACAAAAACTATTCATGTGGACGCCCCAAAATTAGGTATACATCACCCATCTTGTGTTTGATAGATCGTGCATGCAATTTAAATACAACTTAATAATCTGTTGTCGTGACAATACGATAAAACATAAATCGTGAGTTTGAATACAAATATTGTCTACTAGAGATTATACAAACTCAAAAAAGAGTCCTCATTACAATTATTATCACACTATTTCACGCGAATAGTGAGGACTACTAATGCACCATCTAGGACCATCGCCTCTGCATTCCCGACTAGTCCAAATATTACGTTCTCATTTCAAGAGAACGGTGAAAAGAAAGGTGAGCTCAACTAGCCCAAAGAAGAAATATTATGACTAAGATAATGCGAGAATAATTTATCGTTAGCCTTCAACAATGTTAAACCGATAAAATATAACAACTATCATGTTTAAGCTGCAATGAACAAGCAATCCATTAGAAGAGTCAGTAGGAATAAAATCTACTATCTTCATGATTTAAAATGTTTTTCATCACTTTTATCATTTGGGACACTGACTTAATAAATAATTCACATCATCGAATCACCCCTGCACTACGGCCGAGGATATTCTTTAGTATCACGACCATGAATTATCCATGCACTACGGCTAAAGATAATCATGTTTTCATCAACGGTCCTGATCATGCCATAAAACAATTCATCTTTGCACTACGGCCAAAGAGAATCCATAGCCATAATCATACCAAGAACCGTCCATCAATGCACTACAGGCCAATGATGACTTTTTCCACGTCATTTGTAACATTACGGTTATGATTATACAAGAATAATCCTCGGTCATAATCATACCAAGTCCATCTATGCACTACTGAGCCATGAGATGACTTTCAACATAATATAAGCATGCGGATGATGACAATGATATAAGAATTCAATAAAACAAGTTCAAGAATTAATTTATCCAGAACCGATAACGTTCAAATTATCAACATGATAATCTTTGCTTTGTAGAGTAAAATTCAAGAATGCTCGGAAGAATATTTCCATGAAAGATCTTTGGATGAAGCGCAAATATCAAAGATATTCCACTAATTTCATGGGTATAGAAGTCAAAGTTTTAACCAATCGAGTATAATAAAGAATGGAATAACAAAAGAAATCACCACGCATTTGATAGGATCGCATGCACGAGTTATTCAACAGAATAATAAAGGATGGAACCAGTCCCAAGATAAACGCATTGACGAGGATATTAACGCGAATAATAAATAATGGAACCAGTCCGGTAAAAAGCATATGCATGTGATATTAAGCGAGAATAATAAATAATGGAACCCAGTGCGGCGTAAAAGCGACGCACAAGATATTAAACAGAATAATAAAGAACGGAATATTAGAAGAATGTTAACATGTATAGGGTAGCCAGCGTATCTGAGTTATTCCAGCGTAATAATAAATAATGGAATAATGAAGTTCTCTTCATGAGTACAACAAATAACATTCTTACCAAGAAAAGAAAGCTGAATATAAGAGTAGGGAAGTAGTAGAATACTTTTCTATAGGTTCTCTTGTAATTCTCTCTCTAGAGTTTCAAATTGAATTAAGTAAGAAATAATGAAGGAATGAGCTTTATTTATAGGAAAATGGAATGAATAGTAACTAATTCATGAACGGTCAGATTGATTTACTTATTAAGCAGACGGTCCATATTTGTTTACTATTAAAACTTAAAACAATCATCCATCTTGATTTATAATTAAAACTTTAAACCAGCGATCCATATTGATTTACTATTATATCTTCAACCAACGGTCTGAAAAATTAGCACATCTCCTCATGGAATAATATTGTACCCAAATACCCGAATGCACAATACTAGAGTGAATAGTAATCGGGTGAATAGTAACTCATGAATAGTAACTCATGAATAATAACTCGTGAATAGTAACTCATGAATAGTAACTTGTGAATAGTAACTCATGAATAGTAACTCGTAAATAGTAACGCGTGAATAGTAACTCATGAATAGTAACTTATGAATAGTAACTCTTGAATAGTAACTCGTGAATAGTAACTCATGAATAGTACCCCGTCACGAAAAGTGTCCCGAATACCCAATTGAACAATATATCATATTATGCAGATGATACTGTAATAATAATTGAATCAATAATATGAGAGATATGATGCATCAATTACTGTAGCAATAATTGAGTATAACTGAGTGACTTCTCACGTAAGCATCAATAATCAATACTGGTGCCATCTTTGTGCAACCACGCGACATCTTGTACTTTTAACACCGGTGTTTCAACGATTAACAGTAAAACTTCCGCCGTTATTTTCATAAAGTATATTTTTGTCGTTTTCTATCCGATAATAATTACATTTGCTGGGGTCCACTAATGATTGTACCGTCATACGGATATTCTAAAACAAAAAAGAATATTCCCCCACCAATCGAATATTATACAACCACTTGCTTACTTTGCAAAATTTATAAATATTACCCACAACTATAACATTACATCAAATCAATACCATAATATAAATAAAAATTATTTCAGAAAAATTAAATCTTTATTCATAAAATCTGGGGTCTCACAATTCATATTTCCTGAACTTTCACAAAATGTTATCTCACTATATATAATTTCTTTTGCAAAATCACGGGCACTTTGAAACATGATGGTGCATATGTTAGTACACACACACACACACACACACACACACACACACACATATATATATATATATATATATATATATATAGGGAATTCATCCATGTGATCGATTGCTGAGAACAACCCAAAAAGTAATGACACAACTGACTTGATGGCGGTGGGACAATAAAAATGGGACGTCCCATTTTTATTGTCCCACCATCTAACTATGCAAAATTAACATGTTCTCTTATATTGGTTCCTTCCTTTTCAAATTGATATGATTTGAGATATTAATGATAATTTGGTTCCTTTATAAATTGATATGGTTCCTTCCTTTTCAAATTGGCATGGTTCTCTCTTATTAATGATACTATAAATACTAATAAATATTATAAATACAAAATATAGTATTTATAATATTTATATTTATAATATTAATAATAATATTTTGTAATATTATTAATACTTATATTAATATTTTGTAATATTAATGTTAATAATATTTAGTATTAATAATATTAATAGTAATAATAATTAATAATATTAATAGTAATAATTATAAATACTAATATGAATATGAATACTTATATTAGTTATTACTATTATTATTACTATTAATATTATTAATACTAAATATTATTAACATTAATATTACAAAATATTAATATAAGTATTAATAATATTACAAAATATTATTATTATTACTATTAATATTATTAATATGAGTATTCATATTCATATTAGTATTTATAATTATTATTACTATTAATATTATTAATACTAAATATTATTAACATTAATCTTACAAAATATTAATATAAGTATTAATAATATTACAAAATATTATTATTAATATTATAAATATAAATATTTATTAGTATTTATAATATTTATTAGTATTTATAATATCATTAATATCATTAATAGAAGAGGAACCATGCCAATTTGAAAAGGAAGGAACCATATCAATTTATAAAGGAAGGAACCAGCTATCATTAATATCTCAAATCATATCAATTTGAAAAGGAAGGAACCAATATAAGAGGAATGTATGTCACATGCTACTGAACAGTAATGGCTCCATTTTTATTGTCCCAACCGCTACAAGTTTGTTATGCCATTACTTTTGGGTTGTTCTAAGCAATAGGTTGTCATGGATGGATTTTCATATATATATATATATATATATATATATATATATATATATATATATATATATATATATATATATATACATAATAGTTCAAGAGCATAAGTCTTAAACGACATAATTCTCTTAAATTAAAGAGCATAACTACTTAAGGCTTCCGTGTTTTTTATTAACACACCGCTCTCCTCACTTTGTCGGTAAGAAAGACCCAAAACCTCCAAAATCGACAAAGAGAAAAAATAGTGCCCTAGCTTCTCTCCAAATCGGAACCCTCCTTAGAATCTCTGTGCCCTATAAACAGTGCCCTAGAATTGAATTTCTCTCTAAATCAAAACCCAATTTCTCTCTAAATCGGCGAAAGAGCAAAAGGGCGTCTACACTGAGAATGACACGGCAGAGCCATCTTGTTATGCTGTAGCGAGGTTTATGACCGCTCCCTTCCACAAATTTTTAATGGGACAATCCTAAGGCAATAGAAGATATACAAGAATATTGTACTCTTGCCAAAAAAAATTTCTTACGGAGTTTTCTTTGGTAAGGTTTTTAATGAGACATAGTTTTAGAAAGTGGTCATTCAAGTGGGAGTGTTAGAAATAATGTAATTGAAAGATGAAAAGTTTGAAAAATGAAAAGGTTGAATTTTGGAAGGTTACAACCAAACAAATGATGGGGCACATAAAGAAATTAAAAGCCCTTAAATTCTTTCATTCCTATTAGGAAGTTAGCTTGTAATGTCTATCATATATAAAGAGATGTGTAATTAAGAGATTTGATAGATATCCATCCAAGTGATTTGAGAGATTAAAATGTATTGTGAATGATCACTTGATAAGTTTATCACTATATATAAATCCATTTTTCTTTCTTACTTTGTTTCTCTCGATTATTTTACAACACATATATCACTTATTATTTATTTTATTGAGCTCTACACTGAATTAAAAATGAACACAAATTTCTTTGAAATACCAATAAAAAGAAGTAGTTAAGGCGGTTAAGATAAAGTTAACAAGAACAAACTTTTTTCTACGTTGCCTAAAAGAAAATTAAAGTACATAGACAATTAGAGAATGCATTTAGCTAGTGCAGCTTAAAATGTATATAAAAAATTAGTAATTGTTAGTGTCTGAAGGTATGACATAACGAAATCATCCCTCTCTCTCCGTTTCAACAATCTCAAAATTAGAAATGAATATGAACCGTTCTTGTACTTTTCCACTCAAATCAATATTTAAAATGAATCTGAACCGTCCTTATGCTTTCCCTCCCTATCTTATTATAGATATAACGAAAACTAATCGCACATTCTGAAATTATATTTTATGTGAAAAGAGAAAGGCATTTTGTTCCACAAAAGAAATATCAAATGTTAAATTTTTGTTCCACACAAAAGTCCTATTTTAATTTCATTGATATATATATATATATATATATATTATTTTGTATGTAAAGACTACTAAACTAATGACTCATTATTTTTAACACCTAAATATAAATTAATACATTGAATTTTTATTTATTTTTTTCACTTTGGAGATTGTCTTCTCAATTTTTTCAATTAGGAGATTAAACTTTTAATTTTTTTCAACTTTGAGAATTGTCTTCTTAATTTTTTCAATTAGAGGATTAAACTTTTAATTTTTTACGATTTTGTCTAATTTATAGTATCACTTGAAATTGATGACATTCTGATGACACATGGCTAAAAAAAATATTTGTGTAATATTGAGTCTCATTTTAATATTTATTTCATTAATTTTATACCAAAAAGAATAAATATAAGATCATTATTAATTTTTTAAAGTAAATTTAATACATTACAAATAATCAGTATAATGATAAATATTTTAAAATGTATAAATGTACTACTAATTAAAATCTTGTTATTTCATAATCATCAATAATCAATATAATGACAATTTTACCCTTTTTGGTATAAAAAATTAAATGCCTAAATATAGATTAATACCTTGAACTTTAAGTTTATTTCATAATCATCAATAATAAGTATAATTATTTTTTAATACTAAAAAGGATAAATTTCCATTAAAAAAATTAATAATGGTTTTATACTTACCCTTTTTAAAACAACATAACTATGTAATTTGCCAGGAGCTCCCTTCAGTCCAATTAGTGGGCGAAGTATACGAAAGGAGTTGTTCTCACATCATGCATCAGGCTATACTTAACGTTCTACACTAACATAAGTTTCATTCTCATAAGCAATTAAGGTAATGATAAACAAGAAAATGCTAAGTGTAACCAAATGCATGAGATGACAGCTCTATTCGCAACTCAAACCTCGATATTGGTCTGAATGGGGGCTCCTTAGCTCCACAAAAAATATACTTATTCTTTAATTCATCACTCCATGTAGTCTCTCTCTCTCTCTCTCTATATATATATATATATATATATATATATATATATGTATATCTACTTAATGCACACATAGAAAAGAGGAGGAGAAATGACAATGTCTTGTGGTTGTGGTTCTTAATTTTTCCAGGTTATTGACCATATATATATATATGTATATCTACTTGATGCACACATAGAAAAGAGGAGGAGAAACGACAATGTCGTGTGGTTGTGGTTCTTAATTTTTTCAGGTTATTGATCATATATAGAACTTGCACTTTGATATAGTAAATGGTTTAACATAACATTTTCTTTTATTTGTCCTTTTCATTTGGAGTACTTGAAATTCTTGAGCTTTGAAAGTACAGCTAATAGATACGGTCACTTTGGATCACAAGTAAGTTCTATTTATGTTTCAAAATAATGATTACTGTCTCAAAAGTACTAATATAAAGTAATGTAATTTATTTTGTAAGGTTTAGTATAAGTATACACACACACACACACACACACACACACACACACACACATATATATATATATATATATATATATATATATATATATGTTTTAAGAGACGTAAAGGTAATATAAACAATGTGCTTCCATTTTAGTTTTCAAAAATAAAATTTCAACAAATGGCGTTATATAGAAATTTTGGGTTCCCATGCATGCCATTTTCAGAAATTGAAAATTAAATAAACTCATTTGTTCTTTTTGCAGGCAAAGGAACTATAGGCATCTTTCATCTTTGGCTTGCTAGCAGTTGTCCATTAGCATCTCTCACAATGTAATTATGTAAATATTAACCGTTTGCATGCATTAATTAAGCATCTATTTCATATTGGCCTGTGCCTTTGAATGGAAACTCTTCAACACAATTCCAACATTATAAAATGGCACAAGGATAACTTCCATTCATCTTTTCACTCAATTTTTCTCGCGCTATAGCGATATAATAATATTCTTCGCAAATAATTATGTCACTGGTACTGTCGTTTAAGCAATATTTGTGTCTTTATTGGAAGAAACCAAGTGAAAATTGTAATAGATACGATCTTAATCCAATAGAATGTAATATTACGGTCATTCCCGAGTCTTATTTATCTTTTGACTTTTTATTCACATATTAAGATCTGTCGTGAACTAGCTAGCTACCTAAAAACATAACCTGTTTTGATTAATCCAGTTAAGAACGAAATTGTCACACCACATACCACTATGAATTTTTATACTTTTTTGGTGTATTTGTTATAACAAATGTTGCATTTTAGTTATAACGCGCTTATAACATTTGCTATAAAACTTCATGTTGGTATATGGTGTGTAAAATTCGGATCCATATTTGACAACTACAACATTTGCATCCCAATTAGTAATCCTTTGAAACAATTGCATGCAGTGCCTCCATCAGATACCTAACAACAAATTCTCTTAGACGGATTTCCCTAAGGACGGCCCCCCCTAAGAAACTATGCTATCAACTCAAAATTTCCAGCTTACAAACTTTGATTCTAACCATTTGGCCACTATATATATTGACTTAGCCCTTGGAGCATATACATACATGTATAAATAAATTAGAGTACTAGCTAGTTCAAACATAGACTTAGTACCCTCTTGTACAACACAAAATTATCAACTATTATATATCTTGCGATAACCGTAAACGTTCACAAATTAAAGAAAAATCTTTAAATTTTACCAACTGTTCAGAACTAAATGTCAAAATTAAATGGATTATGCAAAGATTATTTTGTACTCTGGTAGACGGAATCATCATAGTTTTTGTATAAAAACAAATTACGTCTTATATAGAATAAAATTGTAAATGTATAATACAAAGGAAACTGATATTTCTACATGATTATAGATCCTATAACGACGGTTTTTACAGTCGTTATACATCTATAGCGACACTTTTTATGTAAAAATATCAAAAAGTCATGTAAAAATTCAACTTGTTTCTTCTATACACTGTCCAAATGGACTATCCATTTTGAATTGCTTGAAATGAGGATCCGTTAACTTTATAAAGTATAGAAGAGAGCAAAAACCTCTTACACTACAAATATAAAACTAAAAGTAAAGGAATAGACAAGATTCATTTAAACCTGTTGGCTATGTCAAAGCTGAATCTTTTACTATATATATAAGCAACCATGCATAAGGGAGTGACCACACCAACAAAGCAAGCCATTGTCATTTCTTTTGCTCTTCTCTCTGTGTTTGAGAGAGGAGAGAGAGAGAGTATGTATACGTGGGGAGTTAAGGAGCTCCGTTTCAGACCAATATCGAGGGCCGAGGAGCGGACAGAGCTGTCATCTCATGCATTTGGTTATGCTTAGTATTTTCGTGTCTCATAGATATGTGAGAATTGAAACACTAACAAGTCGAAAGTTAAGTTTAGCCAGATGCATGATGTGGGAGCAACTCCTTCCGTGTACTTTGCCCACTAATTGGACTGAAGGGAGCTCCTGGTGAATCACACATCTTTATTCCAACTTGAAAGTTTCATTCTACTTCAATAATATTTATGCTATTTAATTGCCTATTTATTTTTATTATTAAACTTCACTATAATTACTCCTGGTTTTGATAAATTTGCAGAGCAATCTCCCATGGAAGAGATGGTGAGTATTATTGTTCACTGATGTCATCAGAGATATGATTGTCCCGGTTGAGCCGGCAATGGAGGGGTTTGTGCCTTGGCTGGATATATACTTGATCTTTGTCATATCCTACTTGGACGATGCACAAGGCCTGCATTTTTTTCATCTATGATTTTTTGCCAGCTTGTGGGTTTTATATACCTAATAGTTAATAGTCTTGTTGCAACTAAATATGTCCACTTTTATGCCAAGTAGATACAATATTAGCATGGTTTGTAAAAAAAGTAGTTTTCATGGTGTTATTGATGTTACTCATAATAAAGTTTGACATATTTTTGTCGCAAAATATATGATTCTCCAGCCACAAAAATTTGCCCAAGAGTCGGTAGTTTACTTCACCATAAGGCCTAAACCATAGCGCCTGGTGGTTGTGTCCCAGGAATCCAGTCCAGCAAGTAGAATCTATCACATTGAGCCAAGTCGAACCATAACGAGCCCAGCTCAATTAGGAATTAGGGTGTATCACGCCAAGTTAATCCTAGCCAAGCTCGAGTTTTGTTCACGAATGGGTCTGTGCAGTTACAGCCCGATCCAAGAAGCAGACATAGTTATACTATATATGTACCGAATTGCTACATTTAGCAGAAACACTAGGAAAGCCATAAAACTTGAAGACCACAAATTTTGGGAACTTTGCCCAGATAATTCATTATGCTAAGGTTGAGATTAGTATGGTGCAGAAAGCCTTGTGGCAGTCGAGGCTTGTAAGAGTATCAGGGAGATTAGGAGGCAATTACATGAAATGTTAGAAACCAAGGAGGGGTGGGGGGCTCAAATAGCTAAATTAAACTTGCAAGTTTGTGGAGAAAGAATAACAAGTAGTTTGTTCAAAGGAAATAAAAAAATGACTTCTGTCCTTTTTCAGAAAATGGCTTATACGGAGTTTAAAATGTAGGGAGTTATTGTCTGAAAAACTAAGGTTAAGTTTGTATAGACTTCTAAAAGTATTTCAGTTGACCACATTTTAGGTATCATACATACCTAACACCCAAAATGCAAAATGACAGTTATATTATAAAGAAACATACATTTATTAAACTTCAAATAGAAATGATATATATTGAGAATTTCTTTTTCGACTTTTTTGTTGTCAGTTATGTGAATAAATACGTACTTTCAACTCAATAACTCCAGATGATAAAAAGAAAAAGAGAAAGTGCGACAAGGAAGATACAACATCCTGAACAAAACCTATAACATATAAAGAGAAAACCATGGTGGTGGATTAATTCATTGAACTGTTCTCAGTTTACTTTTAAGTTTCAAGGATGAAGATCCCAGAATGTTGCATAATAGAACATTGCGAAAGAGACACATAAGCAAGTATATCATGAAAAATGCTTATTTATCGTCTTATTTCCTCACATCCATTGCTTAAATAACCGTCTTTTATATATTGAACAATCTAAAAGAAAAAGATGAACTAAAGCCAAATCCAGCAACATGCAACATTGGGCTTCAAATTAAACATGAAAGAAGAGAATACAGTTGATAATATTTTTCGAGATAAAGCAAAAGACCTCGACAGCAATGCAACCAAACTCGTCAATTAGCCAGTGCAATATTAGTCCTTGCCTTCATACTTTTAAGCTGCCGGCAAGACACAATAGCCTGCAAGAAGAAGGTACAACTTGTATCATTGCCCTGACGGGATCCGACTAACATCTAAAGAACTAATGGACATGGTAGTGAAAACAGAAGTACAACATGCATTTGTAATGGAAATTCTGACACTGCTCCCAGGTTCATATTTTCTTTTGAACAGTTGGGGTTGCCCGTGGGTCCATCAATGAATTAAAGAAGTTGTCTAGACAACATTACCCCTTATCAATCCTTCTCCTATTGTCTGGATTCATTTCCTCTGCCCTCCAACTTCCCCTCTATAATATTTAAGACTTTAACATCCACCATATTACAGATCAAAGATCAATTGAAGGTACAAAAACATGATCAATATAAACCTTCAAGAGAAATTCCTTGAAGGTTCCATAGTCCATAAATGCCTGTCAGGGGAAGAGGATAGAGCAGGAACTAAAGGACAAGGAAAAGGGAATCCAGTCATCAATAACACTGTCATTCAGATCAAGAAAGAGATTGGAATTCCAATAAAAAGAAGCTCTATCATGGATATGGAATCTAAGAATAGGGTCATCGTGAAGAGAAGTGTTATAACAAACTATGCCAAACACATAAATCAACGAAGAAAATTAAAGACTAAAACAAGATATTTACATGGAAACCGCAAATAAGGAACAATCATGGGCGAGAGGCAAAATATATCACTATATTAGAATGTGAAGAATACAATCAGTGACAAGATCTCTCACAATCCAAAACTTCAAAACACCCCAACTGTTTCCTTCTCTAAAGACCGCTACAAAAACTGAGAAAAAATAATGACATACGAATTACATGAGTCAACCAATGTAATGATAATATATAATTTGAGACAACACATTTGAGACTCCTAGCATTACCAGTGTTCTAAAAATCCTCGCTAGGTCCGCCTAGGCGCTAGGTCCCCTGGCGCCTCGCCTAGGCCAAAAAATCCCTCCAAGAAATTAGGCGGGCAAGCTGGGCGGGCCTAGACTGGAAAGGCGGGCAGGCAAGGCGGGGCCTAGGCAGAAAGGTTTTTTTTGTTTTTTTCAATAACTACCCAAACCAGATCTTGATATTTTTTTTTAATGATTTACCATATTAATAATGCATATTGTAACATATCAAATCACAACAAGAAGTAAGCAAGATCAAGTCAAAATGAATAATTTTATTATAGTTGTAATTTTTTGAACTTGTACCAACTTCAAATTATATAAATGATGATACATTTGTAATATTTAGTTTAATTCAATATAATTCTTAAATTTATGTTTAGTTTCTTAAGTTTTAATATTGAATTGAATTCTTGAAATTTTAAATTTTATTACTCCCTCCGTCCCAGGATAAAAGTCATTATTACTATTTTGGGTTGTCCCATGTTAAATGTCCTCTTTCTTTGAATAACCAAACTTTTACACATGTTTTCCTATTATGCCCGTAGCATTAAATATCTCATACTTTTCTTATTCTAATTCTCTCTCCATATTTAATGACATTATTATGGGCAATTTTATCATTTTATTCCTCTTCTTAATATGCGTGAAAAGTCCACCAGGACTTTTATCCTGGGACGGAGGGAGTATTTAATAGCAGTCTTGTTTATGAATAAAACTAATACGTTAAAGATACATGTTTGAACTTTAAGCAAAGACCTTTATTATCTTTATTATAGATTGTTTTGCTTTATATTATTGTTTTGTTTGAATAAATGTAAGATAAAATATTAAAATTGGCTTACAATAAAAAATCTCGCCTAGGCGCTAGCCCCCCCGGCCGTCCTCCTCCTGCTTAGTGCCTTTTAGAACATTGAACATTACCCTAGCTATAATGATAATATATATACATATATATAAAGAGAGAGAAAGAGAGTTGCGGTAATATCATGACAAGTCTATACCACCACTAAAGCCCATCCTTTTTTTCTTTCGAATCTACTCATAATATTATTTTGGTCGGGTCAAATGTCAAATGCTAAACTAGAATTCAAGACACATAACAACAATATTAGCAATAGAAACGATGAAAAATTGTTGCCACATAAACCTCAGTCACCGATAGCCCCTAACAAACAAATTTCCCATCCCTTACTTTATAACATAAAAGTTTAACAAACCAACCATAGCAATTAGATATACTCTCCCCGCTAGGAATTAGTGACAAAAGTACATTAGCACCCCAACTATTCCATTGAAAGCCAAAGTACATTAGCCCAACACTAACTCTTCAATATATCTCTTGCTGGAAGTACCCTGAACCTGATCCCCATTGATAACAAGTAGGCCTAAATAATTCGATCGAGGTAGTTGTTGAACCATACCAAATAGTTCCGGCAACAACAAAAGCTGCAAAAAAGACAGCAGTGATACTAATGGAAAGGACGGTTCCAATATTGCCCATACACAATCCTTTGTATGGACGTTGGGTGATCGAGCCAGCAAACACTAAGATGGAATAATCAATTAATATACCTAATGTCCCTCTTTGCAATATGATGAAAGACTATTCCTCCTAGAACAAAAGGAACAAAACCTTCTACGACCCACCTTTGGATATATATATATATATATATATATATATATATATATATATATATATATGATGAGATTCCTCCTAGAACAAAAAGAACAAAACCTTCCACATCCCATGCTTGATATATATAACAAGTTTATACCACCACTAAAGCCCATCTTTCATTTCCTTCGAATCACCTCAAAATATTATTTTGGTCGTGTCAAATGTCGAATGCCAAACTAGAATTCAAGACACATAACAAGAAGATTAGCAATAAAAATGATGAAAAATTGTTGTCACATAAACCTCACCCACCCATAGCCCCTAATGAACAAATTTCTCATCCCCTACTCTATAACAGAAAAGTTTACCGAAACCAACAATAGCAATTAGATATAAACTCCCCGCTAGGAATTAATGACAAAAGCCCATTAGCATCCCAACTATTCCATTGAAAGCCAAAGTTATTCTTTAACTCCTTATGCCAGAAAGAGACATGTTCCAAAGGGAAACACCATGATCATTTACCAACAAGAGACAAGTTCTCAAGTACCAGTGTTCCGTGACCAAATTGCCCTCTCACCAGACCTATACCAAGTGATCTGAGCATCAAATCTAGTCATACAAGTTGTTACCTTCGAACATTCTAAGATCTCCAAACTTCTTTTGTTTTCTTTTTGTCCTTTTTTTTTGCTGGTGATCTTCACTTAAGAAATTGACTTTGTAGTAGCTTAAACATGAGAGAATTTATTTGGTGGCCCTCCTCTAGGGCAAGGGACACCATGTACTCATATTTGGGATTAAAATAGTCAAAATAACATGGAGTCGAGGTTTGAGTAATCTCTCAGTAGTTGATTTATGAGAATCTAAAACTATGTTTGCCCAAATTCGCCGAACCTTTGCATGGACAAGGTGTTAATCTATTTTTTTCCCTTTCATCTTGCTTCTTCTCTCCACTCTTATTTGTGCAACCAAATCATTAATATCACGTCAAGCAATTCCTAAACCAAAATTCTCTGAAAACATCCCAGCCAATCCGTTCATAATTACAACAAATATTACAGCCCCGCCCACAAATTAAGAGTCCACATTTCCTTCTTTCAGGCATCCCAAAACAAATATACCAAATCAATAATTTTTCAGTAACTTATGATCTTCAGCAGCTGATTATATCAAAGTTAAATCTTTATTTCTTTTAAAAAAATCAAATTGTGATCCTTTTGTTAAATAGATAGATTAATCATAATAAGTATTCCAATTAATCTCAATTAAAAAATGAAGTCAGTAAATTAACTAACTCTAGACGAGTATATAAGAAAAATTACCTCCAATCATTCCTCCACTGCAACCTTGGGACCTGCAAAAATTCAAACAAACCCAATTAAAGTAAGAAACAGATATATACAGACGAAATAGAGGATGAAAAGAGAGAAAGAGAATTGGGGGCGGACCATGGAGGTCCGGATGACGGCCATCTTTGCCCCACCCAATACCGCGAGTAGAATCAAGGTATTGCTGGACTAAATGGCGGCACTTCTGGAGGTGATTAACACCTTCGATCCGGTAACACCACCGAAGTTTCTCCCGGAGAATCTTGGCCGTCTCTATGTCGATCCATTTCTCTCTCACAATGTGCTCCCTCATCTCCAGCATCGCCACCGGATCCTTATACGGATTCTCCGGGTCAAAATCCGGAGCTCCTTCATCGAAAACCACTTCCTTCTTCCTCCCCATCTCTTCCTCTCTCAAAAACTTGCTCACTGTTCAGAATTTTCTCAGATTGTTGCTATGAGTATTTCGGTATTTTATTCGGGTCGGTTCAACTCTTGGCTGCGGATTAATTTATTTCTAATCATTTTCCCCCCTCTTTTGATAATTATATTGCACCACATGAGCTACTTCTTTTATTGAGTTTAATTTAGAAAATTTTATTGTTTCAAAAAAAGATTTTTTTTTTCTTTTGATTATCATAATATAAAATGACATTATTTCTCAAATTTACACTGTACTAAAATAAAATCTGATACTTAAATGTAGAATTTTTGAATTTGAAATATTAAGAAATCAATTAAACACCCTTTGACTAATACCATGTTTGAGATCCCTTAAAAATATGATTAATAATTTTGATTATTACTTCTACTTATAATCAGTTTTAATAAATTATAGCTTGTGTTTGGTAAAGAAAAAAAACTTAAATTAGTAAAAAAAATTGGTATAAAAATTAAACATTTGCTAATTACTTATTTCAAGTGTAAATTATTAAAAAATATTTTAAAAAGTAAATATGAGTAAAGAAGGAATTATTAAAATAAATAAGGATAGATTAATAATATATTTGGTCAAATCTGATTATTAAATTTAGCAAATAATCAGAAGCTCCACATCGGAGAGTTTCTAATTATTTTCATAAATGGTGATTATAAATAATTTTAAAATTAATTTATCAAAAACTTTTTATTTTTAAAACTGATTATAAACATATTTGATTGTTTATAAGTGTCTCTAAGCTAATTCTGACACTTGCATAGTTGCACATCGATGTTCAAAATTTTGAATATCAATCCACAGACTAAACACCTATAAATATACTTTCATAAACCTTTTTTAACACTTTACAAAGTTTAGAATGTATCAACCAATCTATCTTACCTAGGGTGTCATTTTATTAATAAGTAATACTAATAAATCCCATAATAAATAAAACAAAAAAATGTGGATAATATTTCAAACAAGGCAATCATCTACGATATCAATAAGTGAATAGCTAATGTTATTGGTCTTTTTTTTGGGGTCTAAAATAGTGTCTTAAATGATATGTAATCATTATATTGGTTGAGTATTTCTTTTGTGATTCGTAAAGTATAATTATCTTTTTTTTTTATCAAACTGTCAAATCGAATGAATTATATTAAAATTATAAACTGTTACAACAATAAAAAATTACAAAACAAATAATTGAAAATGTAATCCTTACAAAAAAAATAGCAGATAATCAGAAAAATGATCATCAATCGTAGCAACAACTAGTGGACACAATATAAACTCTTGAAAAACAGATATATTCCAAAAGTAATAACAAAATATGTATATATTAACAATAATTTAATTTGATCAAAGGAAGAATTGGCTATCAAGATAAAACCACACTCAAATCTGAACTATCGATTTTCAATGATCCACACATCAAAAAAAACTCGTGAAAGAAAAAAAAATCAACTGGAGAAAGCAAAGTCTACCCAGAGATGATAATGAAATTTGCTCACAAAATAAAAAAAGAAATTAACCATATCCTATCATGGATAAAACAAGTCGTAAAAAGGGAAAAATAAACTCAACAAGAAGGGACAAATTATTATAGCACAAAAAGAGAGATCTAGAGGAGGGTCACTCCAAAAATAGGAAAGCCTCCAAGATCTAAGATGGAGGCAAGGTTTTTTGTCTAGAGATAGTTATCTCGTTAATACCATCATAAATTTGAGTAATTTTTTTTTGAAACTTTTAGCATTTACCCTAAGAGTGAATAATTAACCCCATAATATTATATAACAGATTCACGGTTAATTGAGCAAGTAAAAAACAGAAGAAAAGAGTTATTGGGATTAATATGCATGCAAGTAGAATACGGAGCAAAACAAGATCAGGATGAGAAGAAGTCGTTGTTTCAGAGATTGTGGAGTGAAGATGATGAGATTAATTGTGATATTGAAGGGGATAAGGGATTATGTGGCCAAAAAGAGAATTGATTCGTTTAACAACATGAATGCATTACATGATTTCGTAAAAGAATCTTTGCGTGTTTATGTTAGCACGAGTCAGTTGCAAGATAAAGTCTGCATGCTTAAGAAGAAGTTTCTAAACAATATCAGCAAAGAGGAAGATGGGAAGATGGGATCTTTTCAAAACTGCATGAGCATAAATCATATGATGCATCTAAAAAGATTTAGGCATCTGATGGTAAACTTCTGCGACTAGACAGCTCAAAGGTTAATAATGGTTATGCAAGGAAGAATTTAGCTCAACCAAATGCAAGGGCAAGGTGACCTGTAGAACATGAGTCGACAGTCGGGGGCAATGAGATATATTCAATTTGGGAGTAGTGTTGACGTTGGTGACACTGATGTGGAACATGGGATTCTCAACGATAGGTTGGAGTACATTAAGAGGAGTAAGAGGGTTGAGTTGGAGGAAACGTGAAAGACTCTGAGGGTGGAGGAATGCTAAATTTACTTGAAGAATGTGGAGTTGATTGGGGAGCTGACAACACTAGTTTTTGAAGAAAATGGAGCAAAAAAGGATGAGGATCAGAAGAAGTAGTCGTTTCAGAGGTTGTGGAGTGAAGATGATGAGATTGTGATATTGAAGGGGATAAGGGATTATATGGCTAAAAAGGTAATTGATTTTTTTAACAACATGAATGCATTTCATGGTTTCGTAAAATAATCTTTGCATGTTGATGTTAATTAGCACGAGTCAGTAAAAAGATAAAGTCCGCAGGTTTAAGAAGAAGTTTCTAAACAATGTCTGCAAAGAGAAATATGTGAAAGATAAGATCTTTTTCAAAACTGCATCAGAAATCATATGATGCGTCCAAAAAGATTTGGGTGTCTGATGGTAAACTTCTGGGACTAAACAGCTCAAAGGTTAATAATGGTTTTGTAGGGAATAATTCAGCTAGCTCAACCAAATGTAAGGCAGTTTGTAGCACAGTCGAGGGCAGGGAGATATATTCAATTTGGGAGCAATGTTGGCGTTGGTGACACGGCTGTGGAACATAGGATTCTTAACGATGGGTTGGAATACATTAAGAGGAGTAATTAAGAGGTTTGAGTTGGAAGAGAAGCGGATGACTTTGAAGGTGGAGGAATGCCAACTTTACTTGAAGAATGTGTAGTTGATGAGGGAGCTGACAACACTGATTTTGGAAGAAAATTGAGCAAAAAGGATGAGGATAAGAAGAAGCCGTTGTTTTAGAGATTGTAGAGTGAAGATGATGAGATTGTGATATTGAAGGGGATAAAGGATTATATATGTGGCTAAAAAGGGAATTGATTAATTCATTTAACAACATTAATGCATTTCATGATTTCGTAAAAGAATCTTTGCATGTTGATGTTAGCAGGAGTCAGTTGCAAGATAAAGTCCGCAGGTTTAAGAAGAAGTTTCTAAACAATGCCAGCAAAGAGAAAGAAGAGAAAAATAGGATCTTATAAGTAGAAATCATATGATGCGTCCAAACAGAGTTGGGCGTTTGATGGTAAACTTTTGGGACTAGACAACTTAAAGGTTAATAATGGTTCTGCAAGGAAGAATTCAGCTCAACCAAATGCAAGGCGGTCTGTAAAACAGTCGGAGGCAGGGAGATATATTCAATTTGGGAGTAATGTTTGTGTTGGTGATACTGCTGTGGAACATAGGATCCTCAACAATGGGTTGGAGTACATTAAGAGGAGTAAGAAGGTAATTGAGTTGGAGGAGAAGTGAAAGAATTTGAGGGTGGAGGAACGTCAACTTTACTTGAAGAAGATGGAGTTGATGGGGGATTTAACAACAATGGTTTTGGAAGAAAATGGAGCAAAAAAGGATGAGGATCAGAAGAAGTCATTGTTTCAGTGATTGTGGATTGAAGATGATGAGATTGTGATATTGAAGGGGATAAGGGATTATGTGGCCAAAAAGGGAATTGATTCGTTTAACAACATGAATGTATTTCATGATTTCGTAAAAGAATTTTTTCATGTTGATGTTAGCACGAGTCAGTTGCAAGATAGTCCGCAGGCTTAAGAAGAAGTTTCTAAACATTGTCAACAAAGAGAAAGCGCGTAAAGATATGATCTTTTCAAAACCGCATGAGCAGAAATCATATGATGCGTCCAAAAGATATAATCTCATAATTAAATACATTAGTATTATTCCGAATGTATATGAAGCGCAACTGTTATAGAGTACAATATAATCTCATAATTAAATACATTAGTATTATTATAATATTAAGAATTAATTAAAATTTATATAAAAGAGGAAGAAATAAATTTATAAATAAATCTCACACAAAGATTAATTTTGTATTTATATATGAGTAATTTAAGGCATGTTTTAGTTAAGTTTGACTAAGATTATTTAACAAAATGACATAGTTTTACATAAAATTTATAATTATATTTTTAAAATATAATACTCGTAAATGAAAAACTAAACACTATGGTGCAAAACTATGTCATTTTACTAAAGTTCTGCTAAGCAGTCTAAAGATTACCTTTTTCATATATATATAAAATGAATAGATTTAGATGGAAAATTAAGGTAAATAAATAAATATTTTACAATTCTTATTATGTCATTACTTACGAACATAAATTAATATAAAAATAAAATATCAATTTAAAAATTAAAGTTATTTTTTTTTCATTTTTGCTTTATAAAATAGAAACAATTTAAAAGACATAACTTTCTATTCTTTTTTCCTTTTTAAAATTAGTTTTCCATTTTTTCTTCCAAAACTCATAAATAGCATCAAAGCAAAATTTTCCCGGGAAAGAAAAAGAAAATGATGGAGAGATGAGAGGAGGAAGAGGGAGAGTTGTGCTCCTACCTTCACGGATTGCGGACAGGTTATTGACCTCTTTTAGAACACCAACGGTACAAGGAAGCTCAACCAAATAAAAAAATATAGAAAAAAGGGAATATTTGTTTTTGTTAGATTCTTCCTATTGCTCATCCCTCAGGTTTGTTTACTTTCTTTCTTTCTTTTATTTCCCTTTTTATTTTATATAATGAATTAGAAATTGTTTAATTGTCATTTCTAAATCTTTGTTGCTACTTGTGAAGCCATTCAATTCATGGGTATTTTATGCCTCAATCATATATTATGTCTTTTATGAATAAATTACACATTTATTTTCACCTCACTGTTCAATCTTCATTTTTCTCAATGCATCATATATCAATCTGCATTTTTCTCAATCATATATCATGTCTTTTATGATATTTGTTTTGGGTTTTTGTCATTTTTATTTATTTTACTGGGTTTTGATTTTTATACTTTTTTAGGACATGAGTTTTGGGAGACAATGTGTTTAAAGATTGAGTTTGTGATGTATATGGTAAGCTTGTATCTGAACCCATTTGTTATTTTCCCAAATGGGTTGAGAAAATTACATCGACCTTGAAATTTGTACCCTTTCTATGATTAAAATTGATAATTATTTGATATTAGATAATTTGAATTATATTCCACTAGACAATTAATGGTAGCTAGAATACTTAATGCAGCTTGGAGTGGGAGTAATCATGACTCAAACTGTCTTGTATATGCCATTAGAGATTTTTCATTCGTGTCGGGTATTCAATCTGCTTAGCTGCAATGTGAAACTGACCTTCATACCATTATATATTTTCCCTTTTCAGGATTGCGAATACTTATTTTTTTCTAGTTGAAGGAGATTAGTAGTGTTTGAATATCTTATTTTACCATGGTAGCATAGTCGAGTTCTAATGCCAAATCCCCCAAATGGATCGACAAACTAAGGATGTATTTGAACCTACATCAACTAGTAATGGTGAGGATGAAGAATGTGAAATGTTGATTTGCCCGTTTATTTGTCTATAATTAATTAGGTCATTAACTTGAGTTTTTTTCTTCTATATTTTCTGCAGATAAGCAGCGAGTGGCTTTGATCGAGTGGTTAAATAGTACTCTTTCTAATGTCAGCTTGTCAATAAATGCCTCAGATGAGGATTTGAGAGCATTTTTGATAGATGGCAGTGTTTTATGTCAAATTTTAAATAAACAGAAACCCGGATCCGTCACTGAGGTACTTGGATGATTTTAACGGATTTTTATTTCTTATTCTAATAATTGAAGATTTTTTTGTGGATTTGATGATTGTGTTCCTATTGATATTTTGTTTTTAGTCTGGCGGTTCTAATCATTCTTCGAAGTTGGGCGTAGAAAATGTTAACAAGTTTCTTGCAGCTATGGACGAGATGGGATTGCCTAGATTTCAAATTCAAGACCTAGAAAAGGTAATAAATGTTTACAAGACCTAGTGGTTCTCTTGAATTAATTATCTTTGATATTTATATATCAACTTAGTAGTATATGCCAATGCTACAATTTTTATGCAATATAATATGACTGAAAATAAAAGCTAGCTTGATATGCAGCATAATATATGCTGTTAATTAGCTTGTGTTATGTAATCATTACCAGAATATCATTCTGCTAATCCTCTTTTTCAAAAATTACGATTTTCTAATTTATGCTCCCTGTCTCTCTTGCTCCCTCTAATTGTTGAGTTTCAATTCATCCAGGGTTCGATGAAAATTGTCTACGAGTGCTTGCTAGCACTTCGAGCAAAATTTGTAGCAAATGTTGAGAGATATGGTCTTCCTAGCACTCCTAAAACTCCTAGCACTCCTAACATTAGTTCAGCGACTTCATCTGGAAATGATTCTAGCGTGAGATGGAAGCCTTTAGTAGATCGATATGGAAGTGGTGATGCTTCTCCACATGGAGAAAATTCTAGAGCTTCTACAATATTGGGAGAAGATAAATGGAAAGGCGCATCCGAATCAAAATTTCAACATGCTTTTCGTAGTCCTGTCATGTCAAGTATCTCTCCCTCTTATGTTCAGGTTTTGTTTATACACATGATTATCATGAAAAAGAAGTTTATTGATTAGCAAATAACTACAAAAAATCCTTCATGTTGTGAATTCTTTAATTAACTACATTGATTTAAATTAGTTTTCAGCTCATTTTGTTTAATGAACTTGCATATTCTGTCGCATCCAAACATGACCAAGTCAGTGGTTTTATTTTGTTCTGTTCAGTTTCTAAGATTTACTTGGAATTTTTTATGTCACATGTTTTTTTTTGTTTCCCTATTGTATAGAGCCATCTGCGGCATTACTACACCATGTTGGACACAAGTTCCATGAAGTGTTTCAAATGAAACACGGGGGCTATGCAGATCTCCCTCCTTCAAAACTTTCAGAAATGATGAAATCAAACAGCTTGGACGTATGTTCCCTAAGCGGTTCCCAATTTTTTTTTTGGCATTTGACCATAACATTTGGCCCTGTTTAGATTTATTTGAGATGGTCTGAATTTATGCTTTTTTGATGCATTCCAGTATTCCTTGTTTGCAGAATGCCCCAACGCAGTCACTTTTAAGCGTTGTGAATGGAATTCTAGATGAAAGTGTAGAAAGAAAGAACGGTGAAATACCTTATGTATGTAAGGAAACATAAACATGATAACTGACTTTCTCGTTTATATATTTGTTCTCAAGTTTTTCAAGTATATTCTAATGTCAGTTTCTTTCATTCCTCAGCGCATGGCGTGCCTATTGAGGAAAGTCGTGCAAGAGATTGAGCGGCGTATTTCTACTCAAGCAGAGCACTTAAGAACTGTAGTGTGTCAAAAGATTTTATTATTGCTATTTTGTATTGAATTCTTCAGCCTCATTACTTGATTGCTTTTCTATGTGCAGCAAAACAATCTATACAAGGCTCGCGAGGAAAAATACCAGTCCAGAATTAAAGTTCTTGAAGCCCTTGCAACTGGGACTAGTGAAGAGACGCAGGTAGTATCAAAAACTTTAATGTGAAGTTTCTCGCAGAGGTTTGCGTTTATGTGTGCCTCTAGTATGAATCTCATTCACCAAATGATAAAATCTTATTTACAGATTGTAATGAACAAGCTCCAGCAAATAAAGGTATAATATAACCCTTTTTTATTCCCTCTTCTGTTTCTTTCTTCTTCTCTTCCTCTCAGTTCTTTTTCGGGGTTAGGGGGTTCAACAGATTAGAGAGCATGTTTTGGTTATTTATTTATATTTTGATATGATTATACATGATAATTACATTTACAGCACATTATGTTTTTTCTCCATTTATGCCAAGCTTGTTTTCTTGCGTCAGATATTAACAGTTAGGTTCTGTACAGATTCGTACATGAAATTTGAGAACTAATTTCCCATGTTTTTAGTTTGCAACAATTAGATAGTATTATATGTCAAACTCTTGTTCATATATAATTTTGCATTATTGGGATTTACTTATTCCTTTCTTTGGTTATTATTCTAGACTGAGAAGAGCATACTAGAAGGAAAAAAGAAGGTTGAGGATCAGGACGTAGAGAGATTAATAAAACAGAAAGATAACAATCATCTTGAAATCGAGTCTCTAAAGCAAGAGCTAGAAACAGCTAAGAAAAATTACGAGCAGCTCCGCTTACAAATGGATTCAGAACCTAAGGGAGATACAGAATCTAAGGGAGCGCAGGAAATTGCATCTCTGAAGCAAGAGTTGGAAACAGCTAAGAAAAATTATGAGCAGCTCCGCTTACAAATGGATACAAATGCCAAGGGAGCTCATGAAATTTTGACTCTGAAGCAAGAGCTGAAAATAGCTAGGAATAATTATGAGCAGCGGTGCTTGCAAATGGAAACAGAAGCCAAGGGAGTTCAACAAGAGCTTGAGGAGAAGCTAAAGGAAGTTGTGCACCACTTGACAGATTCAAGAAATAGAGTTGAAGAGCTTGAGGCCTACTCCGAGTTGAAAAGTCAGCAGTGGAACAAGAAGAAGCATGCCTACCAAGTATTTACAGAATTCCAGCTTGGTGCATTGCGGGTATGCTGCAGGGCCAAAATTTCCTTTACTTCCTCCATAATGACTTTTATCTTGTACATTATAATGAATTTACAGAATATTTCAGGAGCTTAAAGTTTCTTCCCAAGCAATGAGGCAGGAAATTACGAAAACACAAAAGAGTTATCTTGAGGAGTTTAATCATTTAGGTTGGGTTTGTTTACTCAAAATCTTTTTTACTTCTGAGATATTTATCATACATGCTCTCATGAATTAATATTTACTTGTTTTTTAGGGAAAAAGATTGAAGTATTAGAAAATCTTTGCAGAAAACTATTATTATGCTGTCCTAGCTGAAAATCGGAAGCTGCATAATGAGCTCCAAGATCTAAAAGGTGCCACTGCTTATTTTAGCTTTTTTCATGCTTGTATATGAGTAAGTTTTTATGTCTTGTTTGAATTTTGTTGAATAGGAAATATTAGAGTGTATTGTCGGATAAGGCCATTTCTTCCTAGACAAAAGGGAAAACAGTCGATTGTAGAACATGTAGGTGAAAATGGGGAGCTAATAGTTGCAAATCCATCCAAACAAGGAAAAGAAAATCAGCGCTCGTTCAAGTTCAATAAGGTCTATGATCCAGCTGCAACTCAAGGTTTTTAATCTTTACATTTGTGGTTTGTTTATGCTTCTATTACAGTTAGTGCAAAACTGATTATGATGCTTGCTATCAGATTTAGATTTACACAAATATGTGTCATCACTTATAATCATTATTTTGAATGTTGACAGCGGATGTATATTCAGATACCCGACCCTTGATACAGTCGGTATTGGATGGATACAATGTATGTATATTTGCATATGGCCAAACTGGTTCAGGGAAGACCTACACAATGGTATGGACACTTTCAATTTGATAATTTCAAACATATAGTGCTGATGTTGTTTAGCATTTCTTATATGAACTAATGTGTTTCTGCAGATGGGCCCTGATGAAGCAACTGAAGAGGATTGGGGGGTTAACTATCGAGCTCTAAATGACCTTTTCCATATCTCTCAGAAAAGAGAGAGTACGTATACTTATGAAATTGGGGTTCAGATGGTTGAAATATATAACGAACAAGTGCGTGATTTACTGGCAAGTGGTGGTTCTCAAAAAAGATATCCTTCCATATATTTTTTTTAAATAATTTATAGACTGATATAAAGATGTGCTTCTAGATTATATTAAGTAGTATCCCTAGTTTAGTCTGATAAATGTCTTATTTTGTTGACAATTATCTGATACTTTATCTCGACTTGATAATATCCCCCAATGAACTTTTAATATCATTGAGTTTTGTTGCAAATTTTGGGTTTGTAGGTGTGTGACCAGTCTAATTTTCCTCGTCTTTCACTTCTCAGTGCTGATTTTGAATTTCTTTATATCGTCCTCGTTTTTATTAAATGACATATGGTCTATTGTGACGTCGATAGATCAAACCCTTGTTTTCCTTGATTTACAAGACACTTGGGATTGTGATGACCTCACAATCGAATGGATTAGTTGTCCCCGATGCTAGCATGCAGCATCATCAATCAACCTCGGATGTGTTGGACTTGATGGAAATTGGATTTAAAAATAGAGCTAAAGGTTCATTCGCCATGAATGAAAGAAGTAGCCGATCACATGTGTTCTTTACTATGAATAACAAGATATTGTCTCTCAATTATTTGTCTCATACATTTCTCATTGTAGTTATGTGAATGCATGCATGCATGCAGTGTTCTAACAATTCATGCTCGTGGGACGGATCTGAAGACTGGTTCTTTCTTGCGGGGTAGTCTTCATTTGGTAGATCTTGCGGGAAGTGAAAGAATAGACCGTTCTGAGGCAACTGGAGACAGACTTAAGGAAGCACAACATATAAACAAATCTTTATCTGCCCTTGGAGATGTCATCTTTGCATTGGCACAAAAGAGTTCTCATGTTCCATATAGAAATAGCAAGCTCACTCAAGTCCTTCAAAGATCTCTAGGTATATCCTTATTGTCCCTTCACTATTATTCTGGAGATGGTTGCCACAGATGAACCAGAATAGTCTGAAATTTGCATACTTCTCTTTATATTAAATCCTGAATTTTTGAGATATTTTCACAGTGATTTACAGCTGTTGATATCTCATTGCACAGAATATATTAGTAAAGTTATAGTGCCTACACAATTACTGATCCACGTAGATCAAATACTTGAGAAAAAATTCTAGTCAATCATTTGTCTATCACAAATCATTCAGGGTTGTGCTGACACTTCCAATTTATTTATTTATATATATACATTTGGGTGATTAGATTTTTATACCTTTCAAAATATATAATATGTTCATTTTTGAAATTCTGATTAATTAGACCATTAGGTTTCACGGGGATATATATGAAAGAGAATATCTTGTCCGTCTTGATTACGATAATATGATTAAACGGTATCTTATTAGTTAACTTTTATATTTTATAACACAGGTGGTCAAGCAAAGACACTTATGTTCGTGCAGCTTAATCCTGATGTTAGCTCATTTTCTGAAAGCCTAAGCACCTTGAAGTTTGCTGAAAGAGTTTCTGGAGTGGAGCTCGGTGCTGCAAAGAGCAGCAAAGAGGGCAGAGATGTTCGAGAATTAATGGAACAGGTTCTCTATTATATTTACACGTTATTTAGTTTTTGTGCTTGTCAGATTATGTCATTTTGACATAATCCAGTTATTAACGATCCTTCTGACTGATGTTTAACAAAAATAATACCATGTAGATGAAACAGTCTTTTATAATTCTACTGCATACCAGCTCATTTTTTGTCATTTGAAAATATAATACAAACACTCATAATTAATATACAAGATAGGAACTATTTATTATTTGGTATTTTACAAAATGCATCTAACTTGCTTTATTTACAGGTGATATCTCTGAAAGACACAATTGCAAAGAAAGATGACGAGATTGAGCGGTTGCAACTGCTTAAAGACTTCAAAAATGTCAATCAGAATGGTGAGAAACGCGCCACAACATCAACGAGGTCTTCTCCTTCAATTCAAAATACTCCTCAACGAAGCTTAAAAGAATCTAGTGTGAAAAACTTGAGAGCGGCTTTTGATCAGGGCAACTACTCGGACAATAATGATAGGAATTCTGCGGCTAGTTCCCTCCAACACTCGAAATCTTTTGGAGGGAATGAAGGTCAGAATTTGTCCACAGATGCAGAAAACTTGGAATTTGATGATGGTGAATATGAGGAGCGATCGAGTGACATTTCTGATGGTGGTCTTTCTTTAGGAACAGACACTGAGGGATCTGTAGAAACCAATCTTTTACCTGAAGGTGCAAAACCATCCGACGATACGAAAAGGTAAAGAATTTTTTTTAATTTTTATATTTAAACTGAAACCTGCTCATGTTTCCATTAATAATCTAATAGGGTTTATATTTACATAAATTAAAATAGATAGAAAAAAGGAATTCCTACACTCAGTTTACTAATCTTTTGTCCTAAAGAATCAAACTTTAAATATGGTTACCCCCCCCCCCCCCCCCCCATGTACTTTGTTTTGTGCATAGGACCTTTTGGATTTCTACCTCTTCTTCTCTAATAATTTTTTCTTTTCCCTAAATAAAACATAAAAATCAAGCCACCTTTTTGAATCTTTTCCCATCACAATTTGCCGGAGAAATCAAATTCTTACTATTTTCTTTTCCCATTTTCCCTTTTACTTCTATGGTTTAGCATTTAGGGTTTGTATTTATTAAACCAAAACTACCTAATCTTTGTGTAGGAGTAAACAATTATGAAATCAAAGTTACATCTTGACAAAGGTTCTTGAATTATTTTTTTTGCAGGCCTAAGTCAACGGTTAAGATTCCTCGCCGCACGCTGAAATCGGCTACAACGCATAAATCAACAAACGACGCTACCAAGGTGTCAACAGGTTATAATATAAACTTTTCACAGTTCACCCTCTAATTCTTGTTGATGATCATACTTTTAGCTGGTCCATTAAAAAAATCTGTTGATGAGAATACGTAATATTAAAATATGGCGGAGTAGATAATGGGAGAAAAGGGAATGGTTAGCACGAAGTTAACTATACTGTCGACATGCAAACGGGAGACGAGAGGTGATCCCTCTGTCTGTTAATACTGTATTGATTAATTGATCAACTTATCATGAAATAAATTTCATGGTAACCGATCGATGAGAGAGATGAGAAAAAGTAAATAAAAGAGATTATCGTAAAGAAAGTTTAAAGGGTAAGATAAGAAAGTAAAAAGATTGTTATTTTTATAATATAGACAGATTGTTATTTTTATCAATTTTTATATTTTGTCAGGTTTGAAAAAATCTCCAAGCGGGAACAATTTGTCATCCAAGTCTACCAAAAGGTGGTCATAGAAGGGAACAATTTGTGCAGTTTATATTTACCAATTTACCACTTAGTTTTTTTAGATTATATACTTGCATGTTGCATCAGGTGGTTCAGCAGTCAATTTTGTATTCTTGGTTTCTCTATAGACAAATTTTGAAGTTGGTGTACAAATTATGTTGATTCTGAAACTACATTGTGATATTATATTCTTATATATACACATACATTTTGCAAGGGTAAGCCATTTATTATCTTGAAAAGTTTTCATAGCTTTTCAATTTTATTTTAATTATATAATTAAATATTAAAATATAATTTTGAAAATCTATATATATAAATAGATTGTATTAATTATAAAATATAATCCGTACCATAAATACAAAATAACTATCTATCTAAAAAAAATATCAGCATATTAGCATGGATGGCCAAATTAATTTCTTCCCTAACCAATTTCTACAGATAAAATATCTGCATAAACGTGGATGGCCAAATCAATTTATTCCAAAACCAATTTCTACGGACATAAATGGCAAATCCTACTTTATCAATTTTTAACAAATTTTATGCTTATAGAAGAGAGATGAGGCAATTTAGCCGGAATTTTTAACGGAACGGAAGAGATCTGGCGGAAGTTTCATTGGGAAGGAGGAGAGAAGAAGAAAGACGTTGTCTCGGCGTATAAAATTGGAGAAAAAGCAGATATGGGAGATAATTTCTTTGAATTTGTGATTGTACTCCTGTAATAAAGAGTTCAGATGTTGCTCACTTCGATCTAGACATGATTCCATAATTTTCTATCAAACTTGGGTCTGAACGAAAAAGATGGAGAGCTGTCAAAGACAAAAAGTGATAAACAAACAACACCTAAATTGCTCCCCCACACCGAGGTGGTTCATTGAGGACATCCCTCTTGGGTGCTAACCCCTAGATTTGAACACAGAAACTTAAGTAATGGAGCAAACTTTTTGACCACCGAATCATCATTTTGGGATTAAGATCCGGGATATATATATATATATATATATATATATATATATATATATATGGACCAGAAATCGTCCTACTCGTCGTCATTAAAAGTGATGCATGAGGTATATCTTAGATAAGGGAAGATATTTGGATCAGTATATATATATATATATATATATATATATATATATATATATATATATATATATAGAAAAACGATCCATAAAGATGTATTTTCTATGGATGAAAAATAAGCAAATAGCATCATAACCGTACATTACATAAATTAAGGGTGGAAAGTAAAAATGGAATTACGTACTAGCGGACGCTGCTTTATAAATTTTCGAACAGAATAGCCCTTAACGCCTTGGATTTCACTGGGATACCCCATCCGCTAGATGAGCTAGCGGAACACTAAATCAGAATCAAGAGGTATAAAGGGAGCTGGAGAGAGAAAAGATGGAGGAGAAAAGATGAAGAGATGGGTCTCTGGAGAGGGAAAGGTTGGTCCATTGTGGTGAAGAGAGGTCGGTTCAGAGGAGTGAAGTATTATTTTAGTAATATATATTTTACTTGTTCCTGAAACTACAGATTACTGGTAAATTAAGGTATCATAAAGTGTCTATTAAATCATTGCAGCAATAAGTAGATATACCTGATAATCTTAATAAGCACCAATAAAGAACTAAATGGACTTTCGATTCCCCAAAATTTAAGGTACAAGCATACCAGCACAAAGAAAGCCGTAGATAGGAATGACTTGAGTACAAAGAGCGCAAGGGTCACTCCTACTACAGTTACAGAAATTCTTGCAATTGGTCTTGGTATAGAATCCTAACACCAAACATTATTCTCAGTCTATCTTTATCTTCTTCCTCAGACGCTTCCCTCCTTTTGGCAAAAATCAAACCCTCATTACAGGGTAAAACAGAGAACCTGCTATTATCTTCATGGAATACCTCTGTACCTCTGTGTCAATGGCGAGGACTGAAATGGGTTTTCACAAACGGCACTCCACTCCTCTATACCGACCTCTCTTCACCACAATGGACCAACCTTTCCCTCTCCGGATACCCAGGGCCGGTCCTGAGTTTTTCGGGGCCTAAAGCGAAAAATAAAAAAATTAGGCCCTTTGTGAATTGTTATTAAGATAGGTATAAAAAAAAATTAAGAATTTTCTCTGAACAAAAGAGCATAAATACAAAAGAATACCAAATATAATAACCGATTATTTCAATATTTTCAAAACATCATTCAGATATCACATTATCACTAATTCAAAAAAATAATTAGCTCAAAGACATAATATCATCAACAGAGGGGTGGATAATATCATCAACAACTCCTCTTGAATAACACTCATTTATAATGAGCAAATTATAAATAAAGAAGCATAAAATTTTATAGTTCAGGTAATGCAATGTAACTCATCTTGAATTTCAAATAGTTTATTGAGAGATCAATCAAGGGGTGACATATCCAAGCTATGACAAGAGTTAACTTGTTTGGTTATTCTTCAAATAGTACTCATGGTAGATAGTGTAAAACTCAAAATCTTCCCAGCAAGAGTTTACCTATTTTCTTTTATATTATATTGGCTATATTATGACATCAGTCTTTACTTGTCAAATTTTAATACCAATAAGTAAAGTACGCATAACTCATAGTCTATTAATAGAGATAATCGTAAAGTCTGCACTAGCCAGATTAAGAGAAAAAAAAATGAAATTATACGTATTTGCAAAGAAACACAAGAATGAGTAAAGACATAATTATGATGGACAAATGCATAAACTAACAAGGATTGAAATTAATTGAGACATATTGAAGTAATTATTTTTTAATTTATGTTAACTGGTTGGTATTTTTTTTAAATGTACATATTAGAATTTTTAGTAGTGTTGGATCTAGTTTTACTTATGTAATAATTTTATTTGTCAAAATTTTAAATATTTTAGAGAATGATTCTACATAATCAATTATACTCATCCATTAGAATAAAACTATTACTTGACATTGATCAGATGATATAAGAAAAAGGGGCCCTAAAAAATTTTGGGCCTAAAGCCCGGGCACCTTGGGCTTTAGCCCAGGCCGGTGTTGCAGATACCCATCTCTCCATCTTTTCTCTTTTCTCTCTCCAGATCCATTTATACCTCTTGATTCTGATTTAGTGTTCCGCTAGATCACCTAGCAGATAGAGTTTTATCCGAGTGAAATCCAAGGCATTAGGGGATATTCTGTACAAAAATTTATTAAGCAGCGTCCACTAGTTGAACTAGCGAAACGCGTAATTCCATTTTTAATCTCCGCCCTTAATTTATGTAATGTACGTTTATGATGCTATTTGCCCATTTTTCATCCATAGCAAATACATGCTATGAATCATTTCATATATATATATATATGTATGTGTGTGTGTGTGTGTGTGTGCGCGCGCGCGTGCACAAGTTATTCGGATACAAATTTCGAATACGGATCCGAATTCGAATATGTATTTCGGATATTCGCTATTAGCCGAATATATTTACGATCAAATGTTAAACGAATACAAATAGGGTTATTTACACTTTCTAGTACATTTTTAAAAAAAAATTATAACAAAAGTGCATTAAGAAAATATTTATAGAATTAATACATTTTCAATATTTTATTATAAAATTAGTGCATTATGGAAAATCACAATCAAGTGAACTCCTTCATTCTTATCCCCACTGATCCCACGATGGAAAACCAATACTACTCCGAAATTGTGATCATGGCCGCACTATCCACCTTAACTCTTCCCCAACTCTCAGATCTGACCACCTCTATTTCCTCCCTCTTCCACTGCCACCACCGTCATCTCGCCTCCCTCCTCCCCTCCCCTCCTCTTTTCTTCCTCGCCCTCCACCACCTCCACTCCCTCTATCTCCATCACAAGTCTCAACTTACCCCAACTCTCAGATCTGACCACATCCATTTTCTCCCTCTTCCACCGCCACCTCCGTTGTCTCGCATCCCTCCCCTCCTTCCCTACTCCCCTCCTCTCTTTTTCCTCACCCTCCACCACCTCCACTCCCTCCCTCTCCATCAAAACTCCCAACTTATTGTCTGCCACTTCTTGTCCAACCCACCTCACCCATATTACCATATTAACATTATCTAGTATTAGTGTTTCAAATTGTGTTGGTACATTTTTTTTTCCATAGTGTAGTTGATAGCCAAACCTTCATACAAAGGTAACCAATTCAGTTTTATTGGGTTACCAATTAATTATAAAAAATTTAAGAACAGTTTCCAAGTGTTACATAGATTTGTTTTCTTCAACATGTGCAACCATGAATAATTTTATTGGATTTTGTAATGGTCGCCATCGGTATATTTTTTTTTCCATATTCCGGGTAGTAACCAAACTTTCATACAAAGGTAACTAATTCAATTTTATTGGGTTATCAATTAATTATAAAAAATTTAAGAACAGTTTCCAAGTGTTACCTGAATTTGTTTTCTTCAACATGTGAAACCATAAACAGTTTTATTGGGTTCTCAATGGTCGCCGTCAGTACATTTTTTTTCTATAGTACAGTTGGTAGCCAAACCTTAATACAAAGATAACCAATTTAGTTTTATTGGGTTAACAATTAATTATAAAAAATTTATGAACAGTTTCCATGTGACACCCCCAAAATAGGTATACATCACTCATTCTGAGTTGTCAATACATTGTACAGAAACAACTACAACTTTATTAATACAACATAAAAACTGTGAGTTTAAATACAAATATTGTCTTCTAGACAATATTAATACCCAAATAAATCCTCATCACACTTATTGATACATTATTTTACAAAAATGGTGAGGACTACTAAACAACTCTCTCTAGAACCATCATTCCATACCCCGACTTGTACTCGCTATATTCTCGTATCCTGAGAAGAAAAATGGAACAAAAAGGAAAAGGGTGAGCTCAACTAGCCCAGTAAAGAACATTATGACTAAGATAATATAGAACAAATTATCGTTAGTCTTCAATGAGGAAAAATCGATAAAATCTGATACAACAAGTTTCGGATCAATATTCGCAATGAAATAATAATTCATAGAAGAGTTACGTAGAGAATGAAATCTACTATTATCTATGAATTTAACAATCCATCAACAATATTTTTATCCTCGTAACATCAATCAATGCACATCTTAAATCATATATTCATCTTTGCACTACAGGCCAAAGATATTCATCGATTGGTCAGTGTTCATCTCAACATCCATTTCATCTTTGCACTACTGGCCAAAGATATTCAATATATAATCATTAATCTTTTTGCACTACTGGATCAAAGATATTCAATAATATCATCATTTAGGACCGAGGATGATGAAAATATTTAAAAGAAAACAAATCCAATTGAAACAAAAGAATAAATATTAAGGATTCAGTATTTCAACTATTTCATGTCCAAAATACCTCATAAATAATCATAGTGGTGTAAAATTCAAGAATGATCAAAACATGGATACAATCAAAACTAGTATCCATAATAGATATTTTAGATGAAAAACAAAAATTTAATTTTTACGTGAATAATGCCGTATTCGTGAATAGTCAGATATCGTGAATAGTCTGATATTACGTGAATAGTAATCCCGACACAAAAAGTTCCAAATTTGATTAAAATTTCAGATCAATACTTCGGCATAATGATATTAGAAGAAATAATATCATTTTTTTAAAAAAATAACATCCCTTACTTCGAAAGAATAGTACTTCTAGTTGAAACACTGGATATAAGCTATGACTTGAACTGGCACCGTATAGCAACACTCAAAGTATTAAAATACTCACAAGAATACGCTCAATTTATCGAGAGAGAAAGAGAGAGAAAACTTCAGTTTCTGGTGTGATTTTCAATTCTAACCTAAGCACCCTATTTATAGGAAAATGCTTAGAACAACAAAGCAAAAAATTTAATAAAATATTAATATATAAATTAAATTTTCATATGCCAACCTTTCAAGAACTGAATTTAGCCATTCTCATCACATGCAAGACCCACAAATAATGACAAAAACGTTTTTCATATTAAAAATAATTAAAACTTCCAAAAATCAATTATTTCGGAACTACGGAACTTCAATAATTCATAATAAATATATAAGACCCCGAAATTTTTTTAAATAAAAAGGAATTTCCTTTATTTATTATTTTGAAATAGTAAGGGTTGATTTGATTAATGTGGATAGTCAAGGGTTAAATAACGCAAATATTTCAAAATAAGCAAGTGGTTATAAAATATTCATTTTTGTCGGGGAATATTCGTTTGGTCGTGGAATATTAAATGCGGCCAAGCAGTGACCATGTATTGGCCCCATAACGGAAAGCGATTGGATGAGGAAAACGATAAATATAAGTTGTTTAAAAATATAGCGTAATTATTACAGATTAAGAGTTGTTGGAATACAATTGGTTAAAATACGATGAATACGCGTGGTTCGCACAAAGAGTACTACCTGAGTATTGCAAGATATTATTGAATTATTGATCCTTACGTAAGAAAGGCTTTACTCAATAATTTTCACATGAGTTCTTATTCAATATTTTATTTTATTGATTCAATAATTCTTTGCGTTGATATTTTATATTATTGTTGTTTAATAATTGTCACTACTAAGATTTTCCATTATCGGATCAATAATTCATATTATTTGAATAATATTATTAGATAACATTATTGGCAATGTCTAGAAAGTTACATCCAAGGAGAGGTTTGGTCACCTAATCGCGCGCCAATAAGGAGAGATCCTTATTGGAAAGCCCCCTTCTCGGGAACTACTGGTTGTCATAATTGTGATTCTGTAATATTATTTGTGAATAATTAATTATTGATTCATATGATAAAGAAATATTTATTTTATGTGGATATAAATGATGGATTTATTTATGTGGTTATAAATGAAGAAATTAATGTTGAGGTGTTTTATCAAGATTTTATCGGAATGGAGGTATTAAAAATCAAATCGGATTTTTACGATATATTGCGTGAGTTATAATTTTTAATCCGACCGTTGGATTGTTGTAATTTTGGATATGTTATACATACATAAGTTGAGTATATGTCCACAAATTTTGAACCGTTAAAATGAACGAATGATTTGTTATGAATTTTAAGAGGTGGTGATTAGGAAATTAGGTTTATAATTGATTTTGGTGGAAAATTCTAGAATTGAGTGGGCCCCACTTGTGGTTGGTGAAAAAATGTGCTGAATTTTATTTCAAATGTGGTGGGTGGCAATAGTAGCGAGTAAAGCCATCAAGTTTTGAGTTAAGTCCGCTTGACGTCTTAACATTTTCCTATAAATAGAGGGCTAAGTTAGAATTAAAAATCACACCGTAAACAAAGTTTTCTCTCTTCTCTCTATATTATTGAAGCGTATTTTGTGAGTATTTAGATACTTTGAGAGTTCTTTGTTCAAGTACAAGTTTCATTCAAAGATCACTTCCGACCTTTCCTTCCGAAGTAATCGATTCTTTGAGGTAAGGGATGTTATTTTCTTCTCGGATGATATTATTTCTTCAATATCATTATCTTTGAAATATCGATTGGAACTTTTATCAAATTTGAAACTTTTTCATGCTCGGGGTTACTTATTCATGAGTTCTTATTCACGAGTTACTATTCATGAGTTACTATTCACGAGTTACTATTCACGAAAGTACTATTCATGAAGCGTGAAGATATTTTTTGTGGAATTTCTATCTTTTGGTGTCTGAGTTACTATTCACGTATACTCAAGACTATTCACGTATCTGAGACTATTCACGAATATCAAGACTATTCAATAGAAAAATGAAATTTTTTTTTCATCTAAAATATCTATTCTGGATACTAGCTTTGATTGTATCCATGTTTTGATCATTTTTGAATTTTACACCACTATGATTATTTTTGAGGTATTTTTGGACGTGGATAAAATCAAGTACGAATCCTTAATCCTTGTCATTTTGTTTCAATGGATTCGTTTCTTTAAAAATATTTTCATCATCCTCGCCTTAAATGATGATATTATTGAATATCTTTGGCCAGTAGCAAAAGATGAATGATTTCAAGAATATCTTTGGCCGTTTGAGTGCAAAAGATGAATGTGTTTTTAAATGAACATGATTAATCGATGAATATCTTTGGCCCGTAGTGCAAAGATGAGCAGTGTTGAGATGAACACGACCGATCGATGAATATCTTTGGCTGTAGTAGTGCAAAGATGAATATTTGATTTGAGATGAATATTGATTGATGTTATAGGATAAAATATTGATGATGGACGTTAAATTCATAGATTATAGTAGATTTCATTCTCTACGTAACTCTTCTATGAATTATTATTTCATTGCTTAATATTGATCTCAAACTTGTTGTCTATTGTATTTTATCAGATTTTTCCCTGTTGAAGACTAACGATAATTTGTTCTATATTATCTTAGTCATAACATTCTTTACTGGGCTAGTTGAGCTCACCCTTTTCCTTTTTGTTCCATTTTTCTCAGGAGGCGAGAATATAGCGAGTACGAGTCGGGGTATGGAATGAGGTTTTAGAAAGGATTGTTTAGTAGTCCTCACCATTTTTGTAAAATAATGTATCAATAATTATGATGGGGATTTATTTGAGTATAGATATTGTCTAGAAGATAATATTTGTATTCAAACTCACAGTTTTACTGTTGTAATAATAAAGTTGTAGTTATTTCTGTACCATGTATTTGGCGACTCAGAATGGGTTGGATGGAATGGACCTATTTGGGGCGCGCCACGGTTGGTATCGAGCTTAGGATATGATCTCTGGCGGAGATGGGGAATAGAACTAGGAGGGAGAGACGAGTAAATCCTTCGTTAGTGTGTCCTACCTAAGCTTATTTGTTAGTTGGTCAAGATATAGGGATATTATGTGATATATTGATTTCCTTAATTAACCCTTATTTTATGGCAAGATTTGAGAATGTCGATTGAGAATATTAATGATTGGAGTAAATGAGACCGTGGAGATGCTGTCTTCACCAACGAGGAGAAGCGTCGCAACAGTGGCAATGTTCCTCCTGTGAACAACACCACCGAAAGCGAGATGAGGAACGAGGGGATGTTTAGAAGTTTTTTGCAATTCATGCAAAATCGACGAGGAGACTCGTGTTCAAAATCTGAGGAGGAAATGATAAGAATTCACGGGTTGTCACAAACCAAGCAGTTCAAAGAGTGGGACCACGAAATTTAAGGAAAGCCAGATCCGATCACGGCGGAAACATGGGTCAAACAAATTACCAAGATATTCGATGTCTTGGGATGCACGGAGGAATGAAGGTTCCATTCGCTACTTTTATGTTCCATGGCGAGGCGAGACTCATGGTGGGAGTCGTGAAGCGTCCATCCAAATCCACCGCACTTTCAAGATGTCGTGGGAGACATTTGAAGCAGATTCAATGACAAGTACTTCCCCGAAAGTATTCGTTATATGAAGGAAGTGGAGTTTATTAGACTAGAAGCGAGAATAACATGACGATGTCCCAAAGACGAGGCTAAGTTCAGCGGAGTTATCTGGGTTTGCACCTCATTTGGTGGAGAATGAGGAGCGATGACGGCGGATGTTTCTTAGAGGTTTGAAACGGCATACGTCAAGATCTCATTTCTCATAAATTTTCTCTATTCGGATGTTGTCAATGAGGCTCGGTTGTTAGAAGCGAGATAACGAAAGTACGTTCAACCGAGGGACCATAACCAGGATCATACCGAAGATAGCAGTCATCAGAATAACGATAACCAGCGGAGAAAGAAGAATACGGACAAAGGCGGTAACCACTCTGGTGGTAATCGTGGCCATGAAAATAGAAGAAGCGAGTCGGGAGGAGATTTTAAAAAGAGGAGATTCAACAACGACCATTTGAAGACGTCAGCGCCAGTAGCAACTAGTTTTAAGGGAGGAGAACGACCACCGGTCGTATGTTACAAATGCGGGAAAGAGGGACATATCAGCCCAAACTGCCCACAACAGTTTAAGGTATGCTATAATTGTGGAAAAGAAGGACATATCGCTCGAGATTGTACGATATCGAAACCCAAATCCAACGGAATGGTGACTCAAAAGGATGTCGAGTAAAAGTCAAAGTCAAGCGGTTCTCGGAAGAGCGTTTGTCGCGTGGCCGGTCAAAAATGCGAGAACCCGAACGGTTAGTTACAGGTTAGTTAATTATAAATTCTTGCGAAGTTTATACCTTACTAGATCCGGTTCTACCCATTCTTTTATCTCTCTTTGCTTTGCGCTCAACGTTTGAACTTGACTACGGAGAAATTAGACTTTGACCTATTTATGGAGACTCAGATTAGAGAAACTTTCATTACATCCGTTGTTTATAAATCTTGCTTGATTCAGTTGGCACTATCACATTACCGTTAACCTTATTTCTATAGAGATATTTGCTTTTGATGTGATTTTTGGGATTGATTGGTTAACTACTCATCATGCCAAATTGATTGCTTTTGTAAGGTTGTTAGTTTTCATATTCCTAAGCAACTTTTGTTATTCAATTCAAGCAATCAAACCATTGTAGTCAAACATTTTCATATCAAGCCATGAAGTCATTCGTTTATTACGGATGTCAAATTTTCTTAGTCCATGTTATGGATTTGAATAAAGACACGTCGATTTGAATAATATTCTTGTTGTTATTGATTTTTCCCGACGTATTTTCGAAGAATTTCTTGGTTTACTCCCTAAAGATCGATATTAAATTTTGTATCGACTTTGAACCCCAGACAAAACTCATTTCTAAAATCTCATATCGAATGGCTCCTATTGAACTTTAGGAGTTAAAAATTCAACTATAGAATTTGGTACCTGAGCCTTTATCTGGTGACTTCCTTTGTGGAATTTACCTAAGCCAGACTCTCTATAGGGGACGTCATATTAGTGTGATAGTAAAGCGATAGGTGTCATTGTGACGTCTTTATCCAAGATTGGGATATGAGTCACGATTGAGAGCAACCTAAGTCGAGAATCGAAATACGTAGCTTTTCAGCTTAGTTGGTTATTATCGGAGATTCGTTGAAGGATATTCTCGAATCGCTATTCCATTATCGCAGCTGACTCGTAGAGATACAAAATTCGAATGGAGCAAGGAATGTGGGAAGAGCTTCGAAGAACTCAAGAGGAGACTCATTTTAGCACATGTTCTGACCATGCCATCCTGGAAAAGCGAACGTGGTAGCTGACGTGTTGAGTAGAAGATCGTATACAAGTACGAGTACGATATTATCAAAGACTAATTTCGTATAATTTACAAATAATAGAGATGGAGATGAAAACTCTAGGTACCCACGTGATGATATCGAGTATAATCAACTTTAATCGATAAAGTTAAAAGCTGCTTTCAAGCCCAATCTTGGGCGAGGGTGATGCGTATGAAGAAGAAAGTACTGAAGGAGCTATTCCTAAGCGAGAATTGATGAAGAAGAATACTTGAGTCCATTCTAGACTTTGTGTTCCTAACGACTCGATTTGAAGTACAAGATTATGATGGAGGCACACAATACACCATTTTCAATCCATCCTCGAAGTACTAAAATGTATCGTGATCTTTGACATACATTTTGGTGGAACAATATGAGAGAGAGATTGCAAAGTTTATCTCGATGTGTTTAACTTGCTAACGTGTAAAGGCGGAGCATCTAGTACCTAAGGGTCCGTTGCAACCACTTGAGATTAGGAATGGAAGTGGGAACACATTACCATGGATTTCGTTACGGGTCTTCCTACGGTTTCTCAAGGCATCAATGCTATTTGGGTCATTGTTGATAGATTAACCAAATCGCTTCATTTCTTGCCGACACGGAGACTTATTCCTTGCGTCGCCTTGCTAGTATATACGTAAATGAGATTGTGAGGTTGCATGGCATACTGTATCCATAGTTTTGGATCGTGACCCAAGATTCACTTCAAGATTTTGGGTTAGCTTGCAAAAAGCTATGGGCGCGGAGTTGCGATTTAGTTTGGCATACCATCCCCAAACCGGACGGACAATCGAGAGGACTATTCAAACTCTTGAAGATATATTAAGACTCGTGTCCTAGACTTCAAGGGTAGTTAGGATAAGTATTTACCATTGGTGGAATTCTCCTACAACAACAGCTTATCGTGCAAGTAGTATAGGTGTGGCTCCATTCAAGCATTATATGGACGAAAATGTCGATTCTCCAATATGTTGGGATGAGGTGGGTGAAGCAACATTGTTGGGACCCGAGTTAAGACGTATGACTCACCTAAAAGATCCAAATGATTCGACAACGTATACAAACCGGCACAAGATCGACAAAAGAGTTATCGCGGATCTTTATCGAAAGGACGTGGAATTTAGTGTAGGGGATCATGTATTATTGCGAGTTGCTCCATGGAAGGGAGTTACAAGATTTGGGGAGAGAGAAAGCTCAATCCACGATTTATTGTTCCATTTCAAATTCTTGACCGAGTAGGAAATGTAACCTATAGATTGCGAGTATGTCTCGTGTTCATAATGTGTTTCACATACTCGTATTTCGTAAATATGTGAAAGAACCGAACCACGTTATAGAGTTAGAACCAGGACGAGATAGCAGAAGACTTAGCGTATGAGGAGGTACATCAAGATTTTGGATAGGAAGGAGCATGTCCTACTACGACAAAGGTCATACCACAAGTTAAAGTTTTGTGGAGGAATCATCTTTATAGAGGAAATGACACGGGAATTAGAAAGCGAAAATGAAAGCAAGGTATCCTCACCTTTTCAAACACACCAGTACGTCACGTCAATTTCGAGGACGAAATTTCATAAGGAGGGAGGTTGTAAGACCCGAAATTTTTTAAATAAAAGGAATTTCCTTTATTTATTATTTTGAAATAGTAAGGGTTGATTTGATTAATGTGGATAATCAGAGGGTTAAATACGCAAATATTTCAAAATAAGCAAGTGGTTATAAAATATTCATTTTTGTCTGGGGAATATTCGTTTTGGTCGTGGAATATTAAATCTTGTCTGGGAATATTTCGTATGTGGTAGCGACCATGTGTGGGCCCCATAACGAAAAGCGATTGGATGAGAAAACGACAAATATAAGTTGTTTAAAAATAATTGGGCGAATTGTTACCGTTAAGATTTGTTGGAATACCCGGTGGTTAAAATACAGCATGGTGGTTCGCAAGAAGTTACACCAGTATTACGCGATATTGTTGAATTATTGATCCTTACGTGAAGGCCTTACTCAATAATTTTCACAGTGATTTATTATTCAATATTTTATTTTATCGATTCAATAATTCTTTGCGTTGATATTTTATATTATTGTTGTTCAATAATTGTACTACATGTGATATTTCCCATTATCGGATCAATAATTCATATTATTTTGTGTGAGACCCAGATTTTATCAATAAAGATTTAAATTTAGTGAAATAATTTTTAATATTATAGTGTGAATTTGAGATAATATTATAGTTGTGGGTAGTATTTATAAATTTTGCAACGTATGCAAGTGGTTATATTATATTCGATTGGTGGGGAATATTCGGTTTAGCGAGGGAATATTCGTACAAACTCAATCATTGGTGGACCCCATTAATGTAATTATCATTCGGATTGAGAAAGCGACAAAAATATTTTATTGAAATAATGGCGGAAGTTTTCACCGTAGTTCCGTTGAACTGAACTACCGGTAGTAAAAAATGTCGATGTCGTGTGGTTGCGTAGAAAGCTTGCGGTATTGATTATTGATGCTTATATGAGAAGTCACTCGGTTTGATTCCATTATTGTCGATTAATAATATGAATTATTATAGCGATAATGACGTTTTGTTTTATTCAGTATTATTAACGTAATAAAATAGAAACATCTTTTATATAAAATAGAATACTTTATTAAAGTTATTCATAAATAGAATATATTATATTTTATTATGCATAGTGTTGCATAGTGTTTTGCGTAGTATTGCATAGTGTTTGCATAAGTAAAATGTTTTTATATAAATAGAATATATTATATTTTATTTAAAAGATTTTTCTTTAAATATGGATCGATTAAAGTAAATCAATCTGGACCGTTCATGGATTAATTCTTATGCATTCCATTTTCCTATAAATAAGCTCATTCCTTCATTATTTTCTTTTAATTCATTGAAACTCTAGAGAGAGAAATTATAGAGAGAAGTTTATAGAGAAAATTATAGAAAGAAGAAGAGTATTCTCGCTACTTCACTACTTCTATATTAGGTTCTTTTTACGGTAAGGGTGTTATTCTTTCTTCTTGAAGAGAACTTACATTATTCCATTCATTATTATTACATTGGAATAACTTTGTAAAAGTGGCATACCCTATACATAACCTCAGTATATGGCGGCATACCCTATACTTGGTGAAATCCTTATGTTATTCCATTGCTTATTATTACATTGGAATAACTTTGTATATGATTTACCCTATACTTGGTGACATTCTTCTATTATTTTGTTGGAACATCACGCTCGTGTGTTTTACCAGGACTCGGTTCCGCTTTTATTATTCTATTGGAACATCACATGCATGTGTTTTACAGGACACGGTTAAAATCTTTATCATTCTCATTGGAATATCCTATCATGTGTTTTACACCGGATCTGGTTCCATCTTTATTATTACATTGGAACATCCTGTCGCTTGTGAATTAAACCCGACCGGTTCCGTTATTATTATTACATTGGAATAACGTACATCGCAAGTACCGCATGCATGGTGATTTCTTTTGTTATTCCATTCTTTATTATACCAGGTTGGTTAAAACTTTGACTTCTATACTCCATGAAATTAGTAGAATATCCTTGATATTTGCGTTTCATCCGAAGATCTTTTCATGGAAATATTCTTCCGATCATTCTTGAATTTTTACTCTACTAAACAAAAGATCATGTTGACAATTTGGACGTTAATAATTCATGGATTAAATAATTCTTGAACTTGTTTTATTGAATTACTATGTCATTGTCATCATCCTCATGTTATATTATGTTATCTTTGGCTTACGTGCATAGATGAACTTAGTATGATTATGACCGAGGATCATTCTAGTATAATCATGACTTGATATAAATGATGTGACAAAAGTCCTCAAAGTGGCACATGTAATGCGATGATGGATAGTTTTGGTATGATTATGACCAGGGGTGATTCGGTATAGTCATGACCATTGATAATTTGATGAAAATCCTTGGACAGTGGTACGGGGATGATTAGATGTGGTGGTTTATTTATTAAGTGAGTCTCACGATATAAAATTGATGAAAACCTTTTAAAACCTAAAAGATAGTAGACTTTATTCTCTACTTGACTCTTTTAATGGATTGCTTATTCCATCCGCAGATTAAACCGGTTGTCTATTGTATTTTATCGGTTTAACCTTTGTTGAAGGCTAATGATAATTTATTCGCATTATCTTAGTCATAATATTTCTTCTTTGGGCTAGTTGAGCTCACCTTTCTTTCATTGTTCTCTTGAAATGAGAACATATTTGAGACAGTCGGGGAGCGTAAGTAATGGTCGAGAGGATAGCATTAGTAGTCCTCACTATTTACGTGAAATAGTGTGATAATAGTTGTAATGAGGACTCCTTTTGAGTTTGTATAATATCTAGTAGACAATATTTGTATTCAAACTCACGATTTATGTCGTATTGTACCATTCTACAGTTAGGTTAAGTAAGTTGTATTTGAATTTATGTACCATGTAAGTGGCGACCCAAGATGGGTGACGTATACCTAATTTTGGGGGCGTCGCGGTTGGTATCGAGCTTAGGATATGATCCCCGGTGAGATGTGAGATAAGAACTAGGAGGGAGAGGCGGGGAATTCTTTCGTATTTAGTATGACCTACCTAAATTTATTTGGTATTTAATTGGTCGATTCGAGTATAGGGATAATATGTGATATGTTAATTAACCCTTGTTTTGTGTGGTGTTTGAGAATGATATCTGAAAAATTTGAGATAAGCAATGAAGCACATGAGAGTGTTGATTCGGCTCAAACAAAAGGTAACGACCAACAATACGATAATAATCATATTGGTGGGCAGTTATCGAACAATGATAACCATCGTGGGGAAATTATCATGTTAAGAATGGTAACCACTTCTTGGTGGTAATCATGGCAAAGATAATAGAAGTGGAAATTGCAAGAAGAGAAGGTCACTTTGCTTCGATTTTTTTCGTTTCTCAAGACAAATTCAACTAGGATGGAGGCACCAAAGGTCATGTCCCTGCATAAAACCAAAGCCGATAGTTTAAGAGAGAGCGTTTTTTTTTTTTCTCGTGACGAGGAACCCGAATAAGATTATCACGGGTAAGTAATCATAAGCTCTCTTGTAAGTCTATACCGTGTTAGATACCGATTCTACGCACTCTTTTATTTCACCTAATTGCGTTCAACGTTTAAATTTAACTCCGAAGAAGTTAAACTTTGACTTATTGGTTGAAACTTCGTTAGTAGGAGCCTTCGTTACCGCTACTATTTTTAAATCTTGTTTAATTCAAATAAACACTTTCACGATCTTATCTCTTTGAAAATACTTGCATTTGAGGTAATTTTTGAAAAAGATTGATTAACTACTCATTATTCTTTTTGTAAGGTTGTTAGCTTTCATATTCCTAACCAACCTGTTATACGAATTCAAAGTAACCAAATCCTAAAGTTAATCACTGTTATATCAAGTCATAAGTAAAGAGCCCGATCCTTTCGTTGTTGACTTCCTTGTGTGGAATGCACCGAAGCCAGACTTTCTGTAGGCGACGTCGTGACTGAAGATGGCAAGTTTATAGGTATCATTGTGAGGTGCTATCTCTAAGGTTAAGGGATGAAGTCACAGTTGGTATCAATGTGACGTACTTATCCAAGTCATGGATGAGAGTCACGATTTTGAATGATATTTCTATTATTAATAAATTTCTGGCGTATTCTTGAAGACTTCTTAGCCTACTTAGAACGTGAAATCAAATTTTGTATTGACCCGAGACAAAACCCATTTCTTAAACCCTCAAATATTTCTTCAACTAAAATGAGCATTTCACGTGGTTTATGATGAAAGTCATAATAAAAGCATTGGACTAATGAAAATCATGGGTATATGAAGTATTAGTAAGTGTTATAATGAGTTATGTTGGTTATTATGTGAAAACATGAAAGTTTCTTAGAAATCACAAAGAGTTGAAAATCGATTTTGGTGAAAAGCGTAACATGAAATTCAATTGACCATATCTCCTATTATATTTTGAATTTTTGAATGTGGTCAAGTCCTAGAGTTAGATCTACGAGTTACCTAACTAATCCAAGTGGAATCTTTGGAAAAGGTATTGTAGATTTTTGTGTGGGTGATTTTAGCAAAGGAGGCCAAAGCTGTAAATTTCGAAAATGCTCTTGCCCAGAAACTTTAAGGGGCTGTTTCGGCCACTTAAATTATGAGAAAAATTCTGGCCTTTAGGGACATGAAGGTATATGGTATAAAGTATCTCCTGTCCAAAAATGAGCTCATTCTGACTTAAAATGAGCAAGTTATGACTCTTTCAATATTTAGGTTTTTCCGACGAAAAATGCTATAACCGAGTTCTATAACTCTCGATGACCATGAAATTTAAACTGGAAGCTCACGTTAACATGTGTAAGGTCCTGCCAAGATTTGGGAATTTTGGAGTTAAACTTGAGGTAGCTAATTTCTTAATGAATTAATTAGAAATTGATTTTTGAAAAATAGTAAATGAATTTTAAAAATTCGAGAGAAAATATATTTTCATCATGGGACTATATTATGCTAAATCTCAGAAAAGAAATATTTTTGGGACTGATTTGGTATTTTTCATGAAAATAGTTTAATTCTGAACATATGAGTTAAATATGTTATGTAAAGTAACAAAGTTGAAAATATGATTTTATGGCTAGAGAATCCTATATAGAGTATATGCATATTTTTTGATGAGGATTTGATAATTGGTGATGATATTTTATGAGTATGGCATTTTTGAATGATTAAATGCATTATATGGTAAAGCGTAAACAATTGAGATAATTGTTTATAAATTTAAGAAGTGATTAAAATATTATTATAATATTAATGTTATTAGATTATGAGATTATTAAGTGATTGATAACATGGGGATATTCTTGAATCTGGATAAATTATATTATAAATGTTTAATATTTATCCTTTATCTCATTTGATTGATTCTTTATATCATTATCCTCATGTTTATATTATGTTGAAAGTCATACGTGGTTCTGTAGTGCATAGATGGACTTGGTATGATTATGACCGAGGGATTGTTCGGTATAATCATAATCGTAATTGAAAAACACAATTATCTTTGGTAGTAGTGCATGGATAATTTGTGGTCGTGATACTAATGAATACACAATTATCTTTGGTAGTAGTGCATGGATAATTGTGGTCGTGATATCTTAATGAATACACAATTATCTTTGGTAGTAGTGCATGGATAATTTGTGGTCGTGATCTTAATGAATACACAATTATCTTTGGTAGTAGTGCATGGATAATTTGTGGTCGCGATACTTAATGAATACATGATTATCTTTGGCCGTAGTGCATGGATAATTGTGGTCGTGATCTTAATGAATACACAATTATCTTTGGTAGTAGTGCATGGATAATTTGTGGTCGCGGATACTTAATGAATACACAATTATCTTTTGGTAGTAGTGCATGGATAATTTGTGGTCGTGATATTAATGAATACACAATTATCTTTGGTAGTAGTGCATGGATAATTTGTGGTCGTGATCTTAATGAATACACAATTATCTTTGGTAGTAGTGCATGGATAATTTGTGGTCGTGATCTTAATGAATACACGATTATCTTTGGTAGTAGTGCATGGATAATTCGTGGTCGTGATACTAATGAATATCCTCGGCACAGTAGTGCGGGGATGAATCGATGATATGGATTAATTATCGAGTGAGTCTCAAAGAATGAAATATTAATTCATGGATGTGGTAAAAGTCATCTTTGGTAGTAGTGCATTGATAGACTTGGTATGATTATGACCACGGATTATTCGGTATAATCATGATCAGTAATTGAAAACACGAATATCCTTAGCCAATGGTGCATGGATAATTCATGGTTGTGATACTATTAAAATTTGAGTCTCGATATTATTGGTTTTACTGATTATATATCTTGGCCTGTAGTAGCAAAGATGAATTGTTAATAAATATCTTTGGCACAGTAGTGCAAAGATGAATTGTTAATGAATATCTTTGGCCGGATTGCAAAGATGAATTTAATGTTTTCAACGATAAAGGTATTCAAGGTATCCTCACCTCTTTATCATACAGTGTATCGCACCTAATTTCGAGGGCTTAAATTCCATAAGGAGGGAGATTGTGAGACCCCAGATTTTATCAATAAAGATTTAAATTTAGTTGAAATAATTTTAATATTATAGTGTGAATTTGAGATAATATTATAGTTGTCAGGTAGTATTTATAAATTTTACAACGTATGCAAGTGGTTATATTATATTCGATTGGTGGGGAATATTCGGTTTAGCGGGAATATTCAGACAACTACTCAATCATTGGTGGACCCCTAATGTAATTATTGTCGGATCGAGAAAACGACAAAAAATATTTTATTGAAATAACGGCGGAAGTTTTACCGTGTAGTTCTTGTTGAACTACTCGGTAGTAAAAGTACGAAGAATAATGTGGTTGCATAGAAAACACACGGTATTGATTATTGATGCTTATGTGAGAAGTCACTCGGTTTGATTCCATTATTGTCGATTAATAATATGAATTATTATAGCGATAATGACGTTTTGTTTTATTCAGTATTATTAACGTAATAAAAATGAAACATCTTTTATATAAAATAGAATACTTTATTAAAGTTATTCTATAAATAGAATATATTATATTTTATTATGCATAGTGTTGCGTAGTGTTTTGCATAGTATTGCATAGTGTTTGCATAGTAAAATGTTTTATATAAATAGAATATATTATATTTTATTTAAAAGATTTTTTCTTTAAATATGGACCGTCAGATTAAAGTAAATCAACTGGACCGTTCATGGATTAATTACTTATGCATTCCATTTTCCTATAAATAGAAGCTCATTCCTTCATTATTTTCTTACGAATTCATTGAAACTCAGAGAGAGAAATTATAGAGAGAAGCTATAGAGAGAAAATTATAGAAAGAAGAAGAGTATTCGCTACTTCACTACTTCTATATTAGGTTCTTTTACGGTAGGGTGTTATTCTTTCTTCTTGAAGAGAACTTACATTATTCCATTCATTATTATTACATTGGAATAACTCGTAAAAGTGGCATACCCTATACATAACCTTGTGATACGCTGGCATACCCTATACTTGGTGAAATCCTTATGTTATTCCATCGCTTATTATTCATTGGAATAATAACTCGTATACGCTGTGCTTTTTACCTATACTTGGTGACATTCTTCTATTATTTTGTTGGAACATCCATGCTCGTGTGTTTTACACAGGACCGGTTCCGCTTTTTATTATTCTATTGGAACATCCATGCGTGTGTTTTAGGACTGGTTAAAATCTTTATCATTCATTGGAATATCCTATTCGTGTGTTTTACACCGGATGCGGTTCCATCTTTATTATTTCATTGGAACATCCGTCGGTGTGAATTAAACCGATTCGTTCCGTTATTATTATTCTCATTGGAATAACTCGTACATGGGCAATCACCGCATGCGTGGTGATTTCTTTTGTTATTCCATTCTTTATTATACCCAGTTGGTTAAAACTTTGACTTTATACTCCATGAAATTAGTAGAATATCCTTGATATTTGCGTTTCATCCAAAGATCTTTCATGGAAATATTCTTACGATCATTCTTGAATTTTACTCACTAAACAAAGATGTCGTGTTGACAATTTGGACGTTAATAATTCATGGATTAAATAATTCTTGAACTTGTTTTATTGAATTACTATGTCATTGTCATCATCCTCATGTTATATTATGTTATCTTTGGCTTACGTGCATAGATGAACTTAGTATGATTATGACCGGGATCATTCGGTATAATCATGACTTGATATAAATGATGTGACAAAAGTCCTCAAGTGGCACTGTGTAATGCGGTGATGGATAGTTTTTGGTATGATTATGATTGTGGGTGATTCGGTATAGTATGACCATTGATAATTTGATGAAAATCCTTGACCGTGAAGTGCGGGGATGATTAGATGTGGTGGTTTATTTATTGTCGTGAGTCTCAATGATAAAAATTGATGAAAACCTTTTAAAACCTAAAAGATAGTAGACTTTATTCTCTACTTGACTCTTTTAATGGATTGCTTATTCAGCGCAGATTAAACCTGGTGTTCTATTGTATTTTATCGGTTTAACATCTTTGTTGAAGGCTAATGATAATTTATTCTGCATTATCTTAGTCATAATATTTCTTACTGGGCTAGTTGAGCTCACCCTTTCTTTCATTGTTCTCTTCAGGAAATGAGAACATAGTTGGGACGAGTCGGGGAACGAAGTAATGGTCCAGAGGATAGCATTAGTAGTCCTCACTATTCTGTGAAATAGTGTGATAATAGTTGTAATGAGGACTCCTTTTGAGTTTGTATAATATCTAGTAGACAATATTTGTATTCAAACTCACGGTTTATGTCGTATTGTATTTTACCACGATTAGGTTAGTAAGTTGTATTTGAATTTATGTACCATGAAAGTGGCGACCCAAGATGGGTGACGTATACCTAATTTTGGGGGCGTCACAATTTGAATAATATTATTAGATAACATTATTGGCAATGTCTAGAAAGTTCTGTCTAAGGAGAGGTTTGGTCACCTAATTGCGGCGCCATAAAGGAGAGATCCTTATTGAAAGCCCCCTCTTTCCTGGAGACCGTCTGGGTTTTCATAATTGTGATTCGTAATATTATTTGTGAATAATTAATTATTAATTTATATGATAAGGAAATATTTATTTTATGTGGATATAAATGATAGATTTATTTATGTGGTTATAAATGAAGAAATTAATGTTGAGGTGTTTTATCAGTATTTTGTCGGAATGGAGGTATTAAAAATCAAATCAGTATTTTTACGATATATTGCGTGAGTTATAATTTTAATCCGACTAGTTGGATCGTTGTAATTTTTGGATATGTTATACATACATAAGTTGAGTATATGTCCACAAATTTTGAACTGTTAAAAATGAACAAATGATTTGTTATGAATTTTAAGAGGTGACCGATTAGGAAATTAGGTTTATAATTGATTTTGGTGGAAAATTCTAGAATTGAGTGGGCCCCACTTGTGGTTGGTGAAAAATGTGCTGAATTTTATTTCAAATGTGGTGGGTGGCAATAGTAGCGGTAAAAGCCATCAGTTCATTGAGTTAAGTGCAGCTTTGCGTGCTAACATTTTCCTATAAATAGAGGGCTAAGTTAGAATTAAAAATCACACCGTAAACAAAGTTTTTCTCTTCTCTCTCTATATTATTGAGTATTTTGTGAGTATTTAGATACTTTGAGAGTTCTTTCAAGATAAGTTTCATTCAAAGATCACTTGACCTTTCCTTAGAAATCTAATCGATTCTTTGAGGTAAGGGATGTTATTTTCTTCTCGATGATATTATTTCTTCAATATCATTATCTTTGAAATATTGATTGGAACTTTTTATCAAATTTGGAACTTTTTCATGTCGGGGTTACTTATTCATGAGTTCTTATTCACGAAGTTACTATTCATGAGTTATTATTCACGAGTTACTTATTCACAGTACTATTCATGAAGCGTGAAGATGTTTTTTTGTGGAATTTCTATCTTTTGGTGTCGAGTTACTATTCACGATACTAAGACTATTCACGATACTGTGACTATTCACTTAATCGGCAAGACTATTCACCGAAAAATGAAAATTTTCTTTTCGCTCTAAAATATCTATTCGGATACTAGCTTTGATTGTATCCATGTTTTGATCATTTTTGAATTTTACACCACTATGATTATTTTTGAGGTATTTTTTGGGCGTGGATAAAATCAAGTACTTAATCCTTAATCCTTGTCATTTTGTTTCAATTGGATTCGTTTCTTTAAAATATTTTTCATCATCCTCGGCCTTAAATGATGATATTATTGAATATCTTTGGCACAGTAGCAAAGATGAATGATTTGAAGAATATCTTTGGCTCAGAAGTGCAAAGATGAGCAGTTTTAAATGAACATGAATTAATCGATGAATATCTTTGGCTCAGTAGTGCAAAGATGAGCAGTGTTGAGATGAACACGACCGATCGATGAATATCTTTGGCACTGTAGTGCAAAGATGAATATTTGATTTGAGATGAATATTGATTGATGTTATAGGATAAAATATTGATGATGGTACGTTAAATTCATAGATTATAGTAGATTTCATTCTACGTAACTCTTCTATGAATTATTATTTCATTGCGAATATTGATCCGAAACTTGTTATCTATCAGATTCTATCGATTTTTCCTCGTGAAGACTAACGATAATTTGTTCTATATTATCTTAATCATAACATTCTTTTATCGGGCTAGTTGAGCTCACCCTTTTCCTTTTTGTTCCATTTTTCTCGGGAGGCGAGAATATAGCGAGTACGAAGTCGGGGTATGGAATGAGGTTTTAGAAAAGGATTGTTTAGTAGTCCTCACCATTTTTGTAAAATAATGTATCAATAATTATGATGGGGATTTATTTGAGTATAGATATTTATGCAGAAGATTATATTTGTATTCAAACTCACGCTTTTCTTTGTTGTAATAATAAAGTTGTAGTTATTTCTGTACCATGTATTTGGCGACTCAGAATGGGTTGGATGGAATGGACCTATTTTGGGGGCGTCACAAAATAGCCCTTTTATCAAAAAAATTCGAACCATATGTCTTTTCCATAGGAAATTTCATTCTCTACAACTTTGCAGAAGAAAGTTTTTCCAAATTCCAAACAGAAACTAACCGAAATCCACAAACATGCAATTTTACAAGCTATAATCGAATTTCAGTCAAGAAAATGGGGTCCACAGACATGAAAAATATGTTTTTAACATTTTTAGTAACAAAAATACTCCTCCTCCACATATACTCATATATCCCACATTCATTGTAAAAATATAATCATTATTATATTATTAAAATATAATAATATATTTAAATAAATTATTTTATTAGAAAAAGATAAAATATTAATTTTCAACAATTGTGACATTAAAAATTTTCTCCATCTATATCCACATAAAATCAATATTTTCCTCATCATATAAATCAATAATTAATTATTCACAAATAATATTACGTAATCACAATCATCGATAAACCGTGTAGTTCCAAGGATAAAGGTGGCTTTCCAATAAGGATTTCTCCATCTTTGGCGCATGATTTAGATGACCTAACCTCTCCTTAGATGTAACTTTCTAGACATTGCCAATATTGTTATCTAATAATATTATTTAAATAATATGAATTATTGATCCGATAATGGAAAAAATCGTAATGACAATTATGAAACAACAATAATATAAAATATCAACGCAACAATTATTGAATCAATTAAAATAAAATATGAACAAGAATTATCGTAACAATTATTGAAGTAGGCCTTCTTACGTAAGAATCAATAATCGTGCAATACTGTGTAATCTTCGTGTTTTTAACCAATAAAGTATTTTAACAAAGATAATCAGGTAGAAGAACTACGCCGTTATTTATAAACAATTTATATTTGTCGCTTTCTTCATCTAATCGCTTTCGTTATGGGGCCCACATAAGGTCGCTACCGTCGCATTTAATATTCCACGACCAAACGGATATTCCCCGAAAAAATATGAATATTTTATAACCACCTGCTTATTTAAGATATTTGCGCATTTTACCCATAACTAATCATATTAATCACATCAACCCTTACTATTTCAAAATAATAAATAGAGAAAATTAAATTTCATTTATTAATAATTTGGGGTCTTACAACCTCCCCTCCTTATGAAATTTCGTCCTCGAAATTGACGTACGTACCTGGTATTTCGAAAAGGTGAGGATATCTCGATTTTATTTCCGTTTCTAACTCCCAGGTCATTTCCTCTATAGCATGGTTCCTCCATAAAACTTTAACTTGTGGTATGACCTTTGTGCGTAGGACATGCTCCTTCATATCCAAGATCTTGATAGTACCTCCTCAAATGACGTTAAGTCTTGGCTATCTCGTCTGGGTTCTAACTCAATGACGTGGTTCGGGTCTTTCACATATTTACGAAGCACGGATATGTGAAAAACATTATGAACACGAGACATACTTGGAGGCAACGCGAGTCTATAGACTACATTTCCTACTCGGTCAAGAATCTGAAATGGACCAATAAATCGTGGATTGAGCTTTCCTCTCTTCCCAAATCTTGTAACTCCCTTCCATGGAGCAACTCGCAACAATACATGATCCCCAACACTAAATTCCACGTCCTTTTGATGAAGATCCGCATAACTCTTTTGTCGATCCTGTGCCATTTGTATACGTTGTCGAATCATTTGGATCTTTTTCGTAGTCATACGTACCAACTCGGGTCCCAACAATGTTGCTTCACCCACCTCATCCCAACATATTGAGAAGCAACACTTTCGTCCATATAATGCTTGAATGGAGCTACACCTATACTTGCTCGATAAACTGTTGTTGTAGGAGAATTCCACCAATGGTAAATACTTATCCTAATTCCCTTTGATGTCTAGGACACAGAGTCTTAATAGATCTTCAAGAGTTTGAATAGTCCTCTCTGATTGTCCGTCCGTTTGAGGATGGTATGTCGAATCGAATCGTAAACTGCACCCATAGCTTTTTGCAAGCTAACCCAAAATCTTGATGTGAATCTTGGGTCACGATCTGAAACTATGGATACTTGGGCATGCCATGCAACCTCACAATCTCATTTACATACATATGAAGCAAGACGTTCAAGGAATAAGTCTCCGTGACAAGAAGAAATGAGCGGACTTGGTTAATCTATCAACAATAACCCAAATAACATTTATGCCTTGAGAAACCGTGGAAGACCCGTAACGAAATCCATGGTAATGTGTTCCCACTTCCATTTCGGAATCTCAAGTGGTTGCAATGGACCCTTAGGCACTTGATGCTACGCCTTTACACGTTGACAAGTTAAACAACTTGAGATAAACTTTGCAATCTCTCTCTTCATATTGTTCCACCAAAATGTATGTCGAAGATCACGATACATTTTGGTACTTCCAGGATGGATCGCAAATGGTGTATTGTGTGCCTCCATCATGATCTTGTACTTCAAATCAAAATCGTTAGGAACACAAAGTCTGGAATGGACTCAAGTATTCTTCTTCATCGATTCTGCTTCTCGAATAACACCTTCTTGCACTTTCTTCTTCATCCGCGTGATCTCCCGGTTCGTGGATTGAGCAACTTTAACTTTTTTGATTAAAGTTGGTTCTATGCGTATACTTGACATCATTGCATGGGTCCCCGGAGTCTTGAATTCTATCATCATCTTTTGTAAATCACACAAAATGGGCCTTTGTGTTAGCAATATTGCACTCGTTCCCGCATATGATCTTCTACTTAATGCGTCAACTACCACGATCGCTTTTCCAGGATGGTATTGAATGGTATGGTCGTAGTCTTTCAACAGCTCGAGCCAACGTCGTTGCCGCATGTTGAGTTCTTTTTGGGTGAAAAAATATTTGAGGCTTTTATGGTCTGAATATATCTCCACTTTCTCCCCGTATAGATAGTGCATCCAAATCTTTAGCGCGAAAACGACTGCTGCCAACTCTAGATCATGAGTAGGATAATTCCTTTCATATTCTTTAAGTTGTCACGAGGCATAGGCTATGACTTTCCCACGTTGCATGACAACACATCCTAACCCTTTGTCTGAAGCATCGCTGTAGATAACAAAATCCATCCGTACCAGATGGTATTGTTAGAACAGGTGCCGAAATGAGTCTCCTCTTAAGCTCTTGGAAACTCTTCTCGTATTCCTCGCTCCATACGAATTTTATATCTTTCAAAGTCAATTTGAGTTAATCTTGAGTAGCGATTCGAGAAAACCCTTCCACGAATCTCCGATAATAACCAACTAAGCCCAAAAGCTACGATTTTGGCCACCGACTTTGGTTGCTCCTAACTTTGTATTGCTTCAATCTTCACGGTCGACAGATACTCCATGTTTTGACACCACGCGCCCAAGGAATGCTACTTCCTCAAAGCCGAACTCGCATTTCTTCAACTTGGCATATAGCTTGTTTTCACGAAGCCTTTGGAGTACCCGGCCTTCAAATGGTGCTCATGATCTTCACGACTTTTGGAATATATGAGGATGTCATCAATAAAGACAACAACGAATCGATCCAAATAATCCTTGAATACTCGGTTCATCATATCCATGAAAGCCGCAAGAGCATTAGTCAATCCAAAAGACATGACTAGAATTCATAATGCCCGCATCGAGTTCGAAAGCGGTCTTTGAATATCCTCGGTTCTAATCTTCGGTGATGATATCCGTAAGCGAAGATCGATCTTTGAAAAGAATTGTGTTCTCCTCAGAATCGGTCAAACAAGTCATCAATACGAGGTAGAGGATACCTATTCTTGATGGTGACATGGTTCAATTCTCGATAGTCAATACAAAGTCGCATACCCCGCTCTTTCTTCTTTACAAATAAAACAGAGCACCCCAAGGAGATGTACTAGATTTAATGAAACCGATATCCAATAACTCTCAGAAGTTGGACCTTTAACTCCTAAAGTTCAATAGAGCCATTCGATACATGGGTTTTTAAGCCAAGCTTTGTACAAAGTTCAAGATCAATAAAGAATTCAACTTCACGCTCGGAGGTAGACAGGGAAGTTCTTCGTGAAATACGCCAGAAAACAATAACAACAGAATATTATTCAAATTTGACGTGTCTTTATTCAAATCCATAACATGGGCTAAGAAAGTTTGACATCCGCTTTTCAATAAACGAATAGCTTTATGATTAGATATGACGGTGATTGATTTTAATGGTTTAGTTGCTTGAATTGCGCACAACAGTTGGTTAGGAATATGAAAACTAACAACCTTACGAAAACAATCAATTTTGGTATGATGAGTAGTTAACCAATCAATCCCTAAAATCACATCAAAAGCAAGTATCTTTAAAGAGATAAGGTCAACAGGTAAGGTGATGGTGCCAACTTGAATCAAACAAGATTTATAAACAGTGGATGTGATGAAAGTTTCTCCTAACTGAGTTTCCACAGATAGGTCAAAGTCTAATTTCTCCGAGTCAAGTTTAAACGTTGAGCACAAGTGAGAGAGATAAATGAATGGGTAGCACCCCAGATCAAGTAAGGTATAAACTTCGCAAGAATTTATGATTAGATTACCCGTGATCACCTCGTTTGGGTTCTCGTGATTTTGACGGTCACGACAAACGCTTCTTCCAGAACCGCTGATTTTTTGACTTTTCGGGATGACCTTTTGAGTCATCGTCCTCATTGAACTAGGTTTCGCCACTGCATAATCTCGAGCGATATGTCCTTCTTTTCACAATTATATAAGATACCTGAATCATTGTGGACAGGTTTGATCGATATGTCCTTTGTTCCCGTGATTTATAAGATACGATCGGTGGTCGTTATCCTCCCTTAGAACCGATTCTTCTTTGGTCTTTGACGTCTTCACATTGTATCGTTGTTGTACCTTCTCTTTTTAAAATCTCCTTCGACTCGCTTCTTCTATTCTCATGGCCATGATTACCACCAAAGTGGTTGCCGCTTCGATCAGTATTCTTCTTCCTCCGTTGATTATCGTTGTTTTGATGATCATTGTCACCAAGATGATCCTCGTTATGGTCCCCGGTTGAACGTACTCGTTATCTCGCTTCTAACAATTGAGCCCTATCGACAACATCCCAGTCAGAGAAAATTTATGAGAAATGAGATATCGACGACGCCGGGTTTCAAACCTCTCGTAAACATCCGCCATACGCTCCTCATTCTCCACCAAATGAGGTGCAAACCTGGATAACTCTGCAAACTTTGCCTCGTACTGGGACACCGTCATGTTATTTTGTTCTAGTCTAATGACGAAGACTTTCAGGAAATCTGAGTGCGGCTGTATGGGTACGCTTCACAGACTCTCACCAGTAATCTGCCTCATTACGTAACATAAAGGTTGCGAATGACACCTTCTACTCCTCCGTGCATCCCAAGACATCGAATATCTTGGTGATTTGTTTGATCCACGTCTTCGCCTTAATCGGATCCAAACTTTTCCTGCACTCGTGGTCCCAACTCTTTCGAATCGCTTGGTCGTGGACAACCCGTGAATTGCTATCATTTCTTCCTCAGATTTTGAACACGAATCTCCTAAATTCGATTTTACATGAATCGCAAAAGCTTCTAAACATCCCATCGTTCATCATCATCCGTCATGGTGTTGTTTCACGGAGGAACATTGTCACCTGTTGCACGCTCTCCTCGTTAGTAAAGACAGCATCTCCACGTCTCATTTACTCCAATTGTTAACATTCTCAATTCGACATTCTCTCAAATACTGCCATAAAATAAGGGTTAATTAAGGAAATCAATATATCACATAATATCCCTATATTATGACCGACCAACAAATACGCTTAGGTAGGACTCATTAGCGAAGGATTTACTCGTCTCTCCCCTCCTAGTTCTATTCCCCGATCTCTGCCAGAGATCATATTCCTAAGCTCTGATACCAACTGTGACACCCCTAAAATAAGTATACATCACCCATTCTGAGTTGTCAATACATGGTACAGAAACAACTACAACTTTTTTAATACAACATAAAAACTGTGAGTTTAAATACAAATATTGTCTTCTAGACAATATTAATACCCAAATAAATCCTCATCACACTTATTGATACATTATTTTACAAAAATGGTGAGGACTACTAAACAACTCTCTCTAGAACCATCATTTCATTCCCCGATTGCGTTTCGTTTATATTCTCACCTCCTGAGAAGAAAAATGGAACAAAAAGGAAAAGGGTGAGCTCAACTAGCCCAAGAAGAACATTACGACTAAGATAATATAGAAAAAATTATCGTTAGTCTTCAACAGAAAAAATCGATAAAATACAATGAATAACAAGTTTCAGATCAATATTCGCAATGAAATAATAATTCATGTAAGAGTTACGTAGAGAATGAAATCTACTATTATCTATGAATTTAACAAATCCATCAATGATTTTTATCCTCGTAACATCAATCAATGCACACGTTGAATCATATATTCATCTTTGCACTACAGACCAAAGATATTCATCAGTTGATCATGTTCATCTCAACACCTGTTCATCTTTGCACTACAGGCCAAAGATATTCAATAATATCATCATTTAGGACTGAGGATGATGAAAAATATTTTAAAGAAAACGAATCTAGTGAAACAAAATAATAAATATTAAGGATTCGTATTTAAGCTATTTCATGTCCAAAAATACCTCATAAATAATCATAATGGAGTAAAATTCAAGAATGATCAAAATATGGATACAATCAAATTTAGTATCCATAATAGATATTTTGGACGAAAAACAAAAATTTAATTTTTCTGTGAATAGTGCCGTATTCGTTAATAGTGTCGTATACGTGAATAGTAATCCCGACACAAAAAGTTCCAAATTTGATTAAAATTTCAGATCAATACTTCGGCATAATGATATTAGAAGAAATAATATCATTTTTAAAAAAAAAATAACATCCCTTACCTCGAAAGAATAGTACTTCTAGTTGAAACACCGGATATAAGCTATGACTTGAACTGGCACCGTATAACAACACTCAAAGTATTAAAATACTCACAAGAATACGCTCAATATATCGAGAGAGAAAGAGAGAGTAAACTTCAGTTTCTGGTGTGATTTTCAATTTTAACCTAAGCACCCTATTTATAGGAAAATGCTTAGAATACCAAAGCAGAAAATTTAATAAAATATTAATATATAAATTAAATTTTCCTACGCCAACCTTTCAAGAACTGAATTCAGCCATTATCATCACATGCAAGACCCACAATTAATGACAAAAACGTTTTTCATATTAAAAATAATTAAAACTTCCAAAAATCAATTATTTCGAAACTACGGAACTTCAATAATTCATAATAAATAGCCCTTTTATCAGAAAAATTCGAACCACATGTCTTTTCCATAGGAAATTTCATTCTCTACAACTTTGCAAAAGAAAAGTTTTCCAAATTCCAAACAGAAACTGACCGAAATCCACAAACGGACGATTTTACAGGCTATAATCGAATTTCAGTCAAGAAATGGGGTCCACAGACATGAAAAACATGTTTTTAACATTTTTTAGTAACAAAAATACTCCTCCTCCACATATACTCATATATCCCACATTCATCGTAAAAATATCATCATTATTATATTATTAAAATATAATAATATATTTAAATAAATTATTTTATCTGAAAAAGATAAAATATTAATTTTCAACAATTGTGACATTAAAAATTTTCTCCATCTATATCCACATAAAATCAATATTTTCCTCATCATATAAATCAATAATTAATTATTCACAAATAATATTACGTAATCACAATCGACAACCGTGTAGTTCCAAGGATAAAGGGGCTTTCCAATAAGGATTTCTCCTCATGGCGCCGCAATTGATGACCTAACCTCTCCCAGACGTAACTTTCTAGACATTGCCAATATTGTTATCTAATAATATTATTCAAATAATATGAATTATTGATCCGATAATGGAAAAATATTGTGTAATGACAATTATCAAACAACAATAATATAAAATATCAACGCAAAGAATTATTGAATCAATTAAAATAAAATATCGAGCAAAGAATTATCGTAATAATTATTGAGTAGTGCCTTCACGTAAAAATCAATAATTGGTGCAATACCGTGCGCTATCGTGTTTTAACCAACCGAGTATTTTAACAAAGATAATCTTCAGAATAAACCTACGCCGAATTATTTATAAACAATTTTTATTTGTCGTTTTTTTTCATCCAATCGCTTTTCACATTATGGGGCCCAATATTAGGTTGCGCTGTGCACGACGATATTCCCTAATAATAAGAATATTCCACGACCAAACGAATATTTCCCGACAAAATATGAATATTTTATAACCACCTGCTTATTTAAGATATTTACGCATTTTACCCATAACTAATCATATTAATCACATCAACCCTTACTATTTCAAAATAATAAATAGAGAAAATTCAATTTCATTTATTAATAATTTGGGGTCTTAGAAAATTTGCTTATAACCACGAAAGCAATGTACCATTAAGCAACGTAGCTATTTTGTAAGCATTAAACAACGTAGCTATTTTGTCCAAGTATATGTCATAAAGAGTTTCCATCGTACCATGACTTTCATCCTTTTGCTTTTGAAACCATGATTTGTACAGACTTAAGACCTGCTGTTGTCTCTAATTGTGGTTGAAATTTCTAAACTTCTTCTTTACGTCTTTTAACTGGAGTTTGTACACTTGAACTGAATTTAAAACTGTTCCAACTTCATTTCTTCATTTTGATAGTTGAAAATTGTGTTTGACTACTTTTTGAATGTCTTGTCGACTCAACGAGGAATTGGGGGAAGTTTTCATAATGTGGGCATACGTAGTAACCTAGAAATTAAACTGGGGGCAAGCCTATTCATTACAGGGGCAGGTAGTGTTATTAATTATTATCAAGGGCAAGTAAAAAAATAAATATTTATACTAGTACCTAGATACCACATACTAATAAAAAAGAGAACCGCCGGAACAATTAATATTACTCCCTCCGTTCCTTATATGTCATTTTAAAAAAATATTTTTGTTTCTTAATATAAATCATTTAAAAATTTCAAATAAGTATTAATTGCTTAGTTTCCAATATTACCAAAGTATTAAATGTAACTTAGGTTCTCACTATTTTCTGTCCAATAAATAACAATCTCTTATTCCAATACAAGGGCAATATAAACAATTAATATTATAGTTAATGTTATATAATTATTACCTTAATACTTGTGCACAACCCTAAAACGACCTATATTAAGGAATGGAGGGAGTAATAGCTGTAAGACCCCAACTTTTTGAATAAAAATGAATTTTCTATAATTATCATTTTTGAATATTATGGAATGAATTTAATATAATGTTATAGTTGTGGGTAATATTTATAAATTTTTAAAGTATGCAAGTTGTCATATAATATTCGATTGATTGGGAATATTCGCTTTTAAACAGAAATATTAAATGACGATGGCACAATCATTGGTGGACCCCATAATGTAATTATTGTTTGATCGAGAAAACGACAAAAATACTTTATGAAAATAACGGCGGAAGTTTTACCATTAATACTTGTTGAACAACTTCTAGAAGTAAAATAAGAATGTCGCGTGGTTGCATAAGTAGCACACGGTATTGATTATCGATGCTTACGTGATAAGTCACTCAGCTTTTTTGTTGGTATTATTAATGTAATAATATAGTAAAATCTTTTTATATAAAATAGAATAATTTTATAAAGTTATTCTATAAATAGAATATATTATATTCTATTATGCATAGTGTTGCATTATGTCTGCATAGTGTTTTGTATAGTAAAACTTTTTATATAAAATGTAATACTTTTATAAAGCTATCTCCGCTTTTATTAGATAATAATTAGAATATATTATATTTTATTATGCATAGTGTTTTCAGATAAGGCTCGCATAGTATTTGCATAGTAAAATCTTTTATAAAGTTATTCGTTTTATTTGATTATAAATAAAATATATTATATTTTATTTAAAAGATTTTGCTTTAAATGTGGACCGCCAGATTAAAGTAAATCAATCTGGATCGTTCATGGATTAGTTACTATGCATTCCATTTTCCTATAAATAGAAGCTCATTCCTTCATTATTTTCTTATTTAATTCACCAACTCTCTAGAGATAAACTATAGAGAGATAGAAGAAAAGTATTCTCGCTACTTAACTACTTTTATATTCAATTTTTTTTTACTGTAAGTGGTGTTATTCTTTCTTATTCATGAAGAGAACTGTTGTTATTCCATTTCTTATTATTACGTTGGAATAACTCGTATATGTGATCACCCTATACTTGGTGACATTCTTCTATTATTTCATTGAACACACATGCATGTGTTTTACATCGGATTCGGTTCCGCTTTTTATTATTATTCCGTTGGAACATCCTCGTCGTGTGTTTTACAGGACTGATTCGGTTCCGTCTTTATTATTATTCTGTTGGAACATCCTATCTCATGTGTTTTACACCGCACTCTAGTTCCGCTCTTTTATTATTCTGTTGGAACATCCCGCTTGTGCAAATTTTTGCTCGACCGGTTCCGTTATTATCATTTTGTTGGAATAACCTGCTCTATGCGGCAAGTACCGCATGCATGGTGATTTCTTTTGTTATTCCATTCTTTATTATACTCGGTTGGTTAAAGTTTTGACTTTATACTCCATGAAATTAGTAGAATATCCTTGATATTTGTGTTTCATCCAAAGATCTTTTCATGGAAATATTCTTCCGATCATTCTTGAATTTTACTCTACAAAACAAAGATTCATGTCGACAATTTGGACGTTAATAATTCCGGATAAAATAATTCTTGAACTTGTTTTATTGAATTCTTATATCATTGTCATCATCCTCATGTTTATATTTTGTTGAAAGTCATCTGTGGGCTCTGTGTAGTGCATAGATGGACTTGATATGATTACACTGTGGATTATTCTTGTAGTAATCATAATCGTAATATTACAAATGATGTGGTAAAAGTTCTCATTGGCCCGTAGTGCATTGATGGATGAGTTGTTGGCATGATCATGATTATTGATGAATACACAAATATCCTCGCCCGTAGTGCATGGAATTTGTGGTCGCGGACCCTAATGAATATCCTCGTCAGAAAGGTGGATAATGTGGATTATTCATTAATTCGAGTCTCAAACGATAAAAGTGATGAAAAACTTTTTAAATCATAAAAGATAGTTGCAAAATGGGGAATTAATCATAGTTGCAAAATGGGGAATAGAAGAAAGGAAGGAAGGTTTTTTGAGGGAAATAATTGTGACCATCAGATCTGTTTTAAAAGATCTAATGGTCCACAATTTGCGCTATACTAACGACCGATACATGTTGTACCGATTCTCTCCCCAATCCATATTTTTCTAATATAGATCTGCTGGAACCACCCCAAAGTAGCCTATCACTGATCAAGCATCTTAATTCTTGTACTAAGAGATACATCGAGCTCGTATCTGGGCAACACAGACTTAAATAGCAGCTAAAACATTTCTTTTCACCAAAAAACTGCAAGGTTCATTGCTCATGTAAAAAAAATAATGTATTTATATCAATTAAATAATAACACCGATATCATCTGTCAATACTACTAAACTAGAGCAAACTGCACCACAGGTCATACTCGTACAACAAAATAATTTCTGCACATAAATTTATGAATCAAAAAACTACTTCAGCTACGCAAACAGCAAACAACTAGATCAAAATATAAATCACAACCTAGACATACCCCAACCGGTGCTTCATCAACTTATTTTTTATCTGCAATTAATCATAGTTGTAATTAGTAATAGTAATAAACTTCAATAATCATAGTTCAACACAACAAATTTTGTAATAAATAACTTACCCAACCGCTTCAACACCTCCTCAAACTGAATATATATATATATATATATGGGAATCCATCCGTGGCAATCGATTGCCATGAACACTATTCTAACAACCCACTTTTCAATCGTAGATCAACTAATTGGATGACTTAGATTGAATGTGATAAATAATCAAAAATTGCCCAGCCGGCACAAGCTATACCGGCTTTTATTTTAATATATTATTATAGTTGGTCAACTCTTGTCATTTTAATAATTTGAAAACGATTTTTTAATATTAAAATACTCAAAGAAAAGTAACAACTCAGAATTTGGGACTATTTTTTCACGATTTGATGACTCAAAGACATTAAAATCACATTAAAAAATAAAATAGTCCCGCTTAAGATAAGTCAGACGGTGAGAATAAAAAAATTAAAATGCACAGCCGTGACAACTTGAACCAGCTTGCAATAAATAATAATAAAATATCCCCTCGCCTTTAAAAAGAATTATTTCCAACTAATCACCGCTAAACAAATTTGAACTCACAACCTCCAAACCTCCATCCTCATTATATATGACCACCCTAAAGCACCACTTGCCCAAATTGCTCATTTCTCACAAAGATTTGTCTTTATATTAAAACTTACATTCCTCCAAAATCTATATATTATTATTATATTAAGTTTAATATTATTATTCAAAAATTCATAACTTATTATTATTTTTATGTTTCTAATTATTAATATCATTTTAAGTTTCAATGATAGAAAATGAATGCCTTATCTATTTATAAAAGTGGTAGTAAATTGGTAGTGAAATTTAAATGGAGTTAGATTATAATAATTTATTTTATTATTACACTATTATTATTATTATTATTATTTAAGTATGAGAGTATGATATTCATGTATTAATATTATTAAAATAATATTAATAATTATTTTAATATTAATATAAATAATGTGAAAATCAATATTAATTAGAATAATAATATCCATACAGCTTCAACCAAATAGATATTATTTTTCAGATTAGATAATAATATGAAGTGGTTTTATGTGATTAAATAATATTAATATTACTAAGTTATGAATTTGAAAATCCCATACAGTTCAACCAAATAGATATTCTTATTAATTAATATGTACATTAGATAACGCTGGACAAGTTCTACATCTCAGATGCCGAAAGTAATCTTGCAGATTTCTTGTAGAGCTCACATGCGATGCGGTAGCGAAAGACCGTGACATCTTCCAATGACCACTTCTCTTTGCAAATATTAACATTGGACCTTACGAAACCGTCAACATACTTGCATACAAAAATGCCACAGTCTGGGTTGTTGTGTGTTGTTTGGCCGAATCTTTTGTGGTCCGTGACAGTAGGATTACTTTGGGCCACTCATCAAGATTCGGATTACCATTTTGCAAACAAAATGGTATCAAATGTACCTGCATGTACAAAATAGTTGGTTAATAATTTTTTAATATTAAAGGACATTATAAAAGTAAAATATTTTAAAACTACACATACCGTAACTTTTAATTCGAGTACATTTTTCAGAATTTCATATGTTTGGTATCATCAGAAGACGGTCAATTATCGTAACCATCCAATCTTCAACTGAGAATAGGAACAAGAAAAAATGGCTTTGATTTGTACTACACACCAGCATGAATATGTAATGGCATTCTTGTAAAGGTGGGCCAACATCTTGGTTCACAAACGGATTGCAAAAACTCCATGCATGATTCTCTTCAGTTGGGGGCACACAGCTCTGCCCAAGATGCATGAAGAATGAATTCACGAAACCAAATTGGGCCCACCTTTGTATTCCCTGCGACCTATGGTATTCCTCTATGTCATGTAGCAACAACATATAAGCATCAAGGACATGCTCGAAAATCCAATTCCCAGGCGCTAAGGATTGCAATGCACTGTGGTCTAAATCATATAACTGCCGCAGATGTGACAAAGGATATAAATTCTCTCACGAGGCCACCAAATTTCCAAAAATATGTTTATTTATGAATGCCTCCTTCCAATCTTTCAGTTTTTTGGTTAAGAACCCTTTTGGTCCATAAGAGATGTGATCTCCCGCATCTTGTTCCCGATTGAGACCCAAATGTACATTATTATTATATAGCATGCCTTTTTTATTTATAAATATGAATATAAGTAATACTTAATATGCTTTAATTAAAACCATCACTATATATACCTTAAATGAACCAGCTCCTATGACGTCAGAAAGTCCCGCAAATTCAGAGTTGGTTGGAATGTAACACTCCTCATAGGCCTGGGAGGTCGGAATATAACACTCCTCGTAAGCTTGGGTGGTGGGAATAAAGCTCTCCTCATATGCTTGTGCGGTGGGTATGTAGCTCTCTTGTACAGTATAATTAGTTTGATTCCCAATCCCTTCATTGAATTGGGAGAATTGGGACTGTGGTCCAAAATTTGTGGGACTCCCTTGTCGAGCTCTTGCTTCGAATTCGTATAGACTGTATTGGTAATCCCAATTGTGTTTTTACAGAACCAACTCGGGAGACAACTGAGTAAGTGCTGAAAACTTGTCAAGTAAAGACTTTGCAGTCTCAACCTGTCATGTAAGATGAACACAAACATGTGACGCCCCCCAAATTCAGGTTCTCTAACCTCAGATTCGGTGCCCATGATCTATCATCATCATAAGCATTCTATAACTATTACGGAATAATAAACATACATTGTTCATTATAATAAAGTTTCATAACATGGTCCCAAGGTCTTCTTAACCTTAACTTAAACACACCATTCATATTACAAAAGGTTTACATAAGAAATTCCATCGATAATAATAACTAACATTCATTCTAAACTATCTTGGATCTTGCCCTCGCTTTTGTCTTCAGATTGATCCTTCAGCATAATCGAAATAAATGTCATGATAAAGGTAAAGAACTAATTTGCTTAGCAAGTTTATATACAAGTGGAGATATATCATGATTACAAAGAAGTTTTGCTTTCAATGTTCAACAATAGTATAAGATTGTGAAGGAAAATGAATTAATAATCAACAATTGAATATTCGAATAATTGAATAATGTAATCGAGTGGTTTTGAAATAACCATGAACATTTGCCAAGGTTCTTATCATTTAAATCGACCTCTTATTAAGTTTTGGTATTCAAGGATCACCTTTCATACCCCGTGATTTATGCATAAATAATTAATAATCCAAAGATCGATATCATACCTTAATCAAATTCGTCATTTTTTTCAACCAAGAGTTCTCATTATATCAATTTAATAAGAACAACTTTTTAAAACACATTTGATTTAACAAATTTAAACACGCTTGATCTAGTCGATACAATTAGCATAGATCTATCTCATAAACAGATTCATGAATGAAAGAACTTTAATTTAATTCACACGCTCAATAATAATAGAACATGAATTCAATTGCACAAAGTGCGAATTTCAATAATCATTATAAATGTGAATAATCATCAATAATTATTCATTATCATGCTTTGAAAATAATAACTCGAGTTTGAGTTAGGAAACTTGCCTCGTTTGTAGGTTACGGCTACGCAATTAAATTCTATCCGCTAAACAGTTTAATTATCTTCCTTTGAGAGATCTATAGTTAATCTTTCAATTAGCCATAGCATAACATTAGATTATGTGATCACATAGATATTATATATTACTTTTAGTTCTTAGAAATATTATCCTCCCTCGATAATGTTACTATTAAATAACAGATACCTTTAATTCACTTAATATTATTAATCTTGATAATATTTAATTCACCTCTTAGTATTATTAGTTCACTAATAATACTTTTATTCGCTTACTAATATTATTAACATCTTAATAATATTTTAATACATTACTAATATTATTAATCCTCTTAATAATATTTTAATCACGCATTAATATTATTACTTTAATAATATCTTACTTATGCTTTAGCATCATTAATCAATTCATAATACTTTTATTCATTTACCAATAGTATTAATATTTTATTCATTTACTAATATTATTAATCATTTAATAATATTTTATTCCTTTACTAATGTTATTACATTTTTAATAATATTTTATTTAATCTCTAATATTATTATTTACTTAATAATATTTTAATCATCCAATAATAATTTAATTTAATATTATTAATCTTTTAATAATATTTTAATCTAAGATTAATATTTTAATTTAATATTATTAATCATTTAATAATACTTTAATCATTTATTAATGCTTAAATCAAATACTATTAACCATTTAATAATATTTTAATGAAGTTTTAATCTTAATATTTTTATTTGCTTAATAATATCATATTCTAATATTATTAATATCATAATAATATTTTAATAATTTATTAGATCAATAAACAATTTATTCTAATTGTTCACCCTTTATAAAACCACTTATTTAATATCCATAAAAGGTCATAAATAATATTTCTTATTATAAATTACCAAAATGTCCTAAATTAGTCATAATATTATATATTAGGAGTATTCAAGCATTAAAATCACATTTTCTTATTTAAGACATCATTTAACTATTTATTTCCTTTTATTCATAACTTCATCATTTTTAGGAAAAATACCAAACCGATTCCAAAATTCTTCTTTTTCTCGGGTTTGGACATTATATGACCCAACAATGATCCCCAAATTTTTTGAAATTTTAGAAAGTGATTTACTAATTTTAAAGTGCCCAAAACACTTAATCTTGCTTCATTTTTCATAAATCGATTTTTGCTCGTAAAATTCTAAACTTTTCAGTGGTATACTCTCATAACATATATGAACATATCAGAACGTTTTGAATTTTCCCATTTATAATCCGTGAGAAATTCGAGTGTTAATATTTAGGAGTCCTTTACTGAAATAGCCATTACGCACAACCTATAAATCGAAACGTGTCCGTTCTTTTTCCTAAAAGTAGATAACTTCTTAAGGTACCTTTGTGATTTTTCCCAGATTTTTAAAAGAATTGAAATTGTCCGAAACAGCCTTAAGAAAAACGGGGATAGTAGCTTTTTAGGGTTTTAAAACTTTAATTTTCTATGTGGACTGTTTTGGGGAAAACAGCCCCCATGACTTCAATACTTGCTAGATTTGTGTTCTACCACTTGGGTTTACTAGATAACTCATGTATCTAGCACCCCCTTCGACGGATCACAAATCCAAGTTGTAAAACTTGAGTTACACAAGATTTAGTGGAAGAAAAACAAGGGTTTAACCCCTAAGAAAACATATGCTCATTTTCTTCCTCTAAACCTTTGATCTAACACTCAAGATACTTAGTTTCATACATGATGATATGTAGAACTAGGGTATCTTGAGTATTAGTTCATAACCCCGTCAAATCTTGCTATAACACCAAATAGAAGAAGAAGATGAAGATTTAGGTTATACCTTGTTCTAGTAGCAACCTTCCTTGATTTACCAAAGTAATATATAATCTTAGGATGCATTAATCAAGCTAGCACACTCCTCTCTCTCTCTCTTCAAAACTGAACCCCTCTCTCTCTTTTGTCTCTTTGTATCTTGCTAGCTTGGGAGAAAAATAGAAGAAGAAGAATAAGAGAAATGAAATGTCTAGCAAATGAAATGTGGTTATTTAACTAATATCCCCCATACTTTTGTTGTCCCTTGGATAAAAGGTTTTACCTTATCTCTTTCAATTGAGCCTAATCATGTGATTAAGGGTGCTAAGTAGATTTTCTACTAATGGTAGATGGACACACTTGTACTTGATGTAAGAGTTACTAATTAAAGAACTTGATTAGCATAATTTTGTTGCCTTAAAAGGCCTAATAGGGCCGGTCCCCTTGCCCCCAATATCTCCTCCATTTTGTTTTTATTTTAATGCACAAATTTGATTAATCAAAAGTCTAAAATACCCTAAATCAAGTGGGCTAAGTATTGGTTTGCATTTTATTTCTTTTGGGTTTCTTCTTTAATTGTTTTGGGCCATGTAATGAACATAGTCTAAAAATTTTAATATATGCCACCCAAATTGTTTATTTAGGGTTTCCATTCCCAATCTTATGAAATTTAATTACTTATACATGCGACTTTAGCTCATAACCTAATTAGGTTTACTAGAAATGGATTTAAAATTATTAGTCACTTGAAATAACAAGATTATCCACTTAAGTTAGTATACATATTAAATACTAACATTTCCTTATTACCATAACCCTTAGGTTATTTAATTGTCTCATCTAATGTATAATTAGGTTACGAAACTTTCATTTTTAATGAAATCTATAAATTTATATATTCATAACTATAGTATATATGTTTATTGATCCATGCACCACTTCACATATGTTGTCACATATTAAATCACTATATAATACAAAGTTTTAAATATCAATAATGTACATACATATATAGTGACTTAAAATTCACGGTTATTACATCCTCCCCCCCATATAAGGATTTCGTCCCTAATTTATATAGGTTACTCAAAAGATGTGGATAATTTTTCTTCATCTTTTCTTCGAGTTCCCACGTAGCTTCTTCAGCATTGTGGTTCCTCCAAAGAACTTTTACAGAATGTATAACTTTATTTCGCAATTTCTGCTCTTTTCTATCTAAAATTTCTACTAGAATTTCCTCGCACGACAAATCCTCTTCGACCTGAATTGGCTCGTACGATATCACGTGCTTGTAATCAGGCTTATATGGTCGTAGCACTGACACGTGAAACACATTATGAATATGTTCCTGTTCAGGAGGTAGATCTACCTCGTACGCCACTTCGCCTATCTTCCTCAAGATCTCAAGGGTCCAATAAATCTGGACTCGCCTTTTTTCTTTCTTTCCAAACCTTATCTTCCCTTTCTGAGGGAGATACTTTCAAAAATGTATAGCTTCCCACTTCAAAAATCTCTTCATCGATATAAGTCTCAGATACTTCTTCCGGCGATCTTGAGTCGCTACCAATGTAGCTCTTATCACCTTGATGATCTCTACTATTCAACACACCGATTCTGGTCCCAACAAATGATGTTCACCCACTTCATCCCAAAGATAAGGGCGTTTCTACATTTCTCCCATATGATTGCTTCAGACGGCGGCATTTCGATGTTGGCGTGATAGCTATTGTTGTATCGCGAACTCTACTAATGGAAGATGATCCTCCCAACTACCTTGAAGTCCATCACACAAGCTCCGAAAGCATGTCTTCAAGTGTTTCAATCGTTCTTCGCTTTGTCCATTCATCTGGCTCATGGATGATACGCTAAGTGCTCATTCGTAGTCATATCCCCATTCTTTCATGAAGACTCTTCTAGAAGTTTGACGTGAATCGCGAATCTCTATCCGGTACAATAGATACTGGAATGCTATGTCTCGAGATAATTTCTTTGATATATAATTTGGCTAACTGATCCAAACTATACCTGATCTTGATCGGCAAAAAGTGAGCCGACTTCGTAAGACGATCTACAATCACCCATATGGCGTCGTGCCCTTTTTGCATTGCTTGAAGTCCCACCACAAAATTCATCGTGATGTGCTCCCATTTCCACTCTGGAATCTCCAAAGGCTGTAGTAATCCACTTTTGGCCGTTGATGCTGCCGCCTTGACTCTCGACAAAAGTAGACATCTCACGACGATTCTCGCAACCTCTCTCTTCATGTTTAGCCACCAAAAGTGTTGACGTAAATCTTGATACATCTTTTTGCTTCTTGGGTGTATCGAGTACCTCGTACTGTGCGCTTCTTGCAAAATCTCTTCTCTTATTTCTGGTACTAACGGTACCCAAATTCGTCCTTCGAATCTCAACAGTCCGGTGCCATTAGTTTTGTATTTCAATTCATCCCCTTCAGCTAACCGCTTCTTGATGTTGTCGTAATCTTTCGTCCTTCTCTCGAGCCTCTTTAACCTTATCTAATAAAGTCGGGCTCACGCATCGCGTAAATAATTTCTCATTGGTCTCCATCGGATACTTAACCTCTAAGTCAAGTCGTTTCAAATCTTTCACCAATTCCTCTTGAATGGTCAACTTCAAGAACTTTCTCTCGCGCTTTTCTCGCTGGGGCATTTGCCACTACATTTGCTTTGGTTCGATGGTACGTAATCTCACAATCATAATCCTCGATCAATTCTAAGCCATCTACACGCTTCATATTTAGCTCCTTCCTGCGAAAGATATACTTCAGACTATTGTGATCCGTATATATCTCACACTTCTCGCCATACAAATAGTGCCTCCAAATCTTCAAGGCAAAAACTACTGCAGCTAACTCCAGGTCATGAGTCGGATAACCCTTCTCATAGTCCTTCAGCTGACGTGAAGCATACGCAATGACCTTGCCATGCTACATCAGTACACAACCAAAACCCTTGTGTGACGCATCACTATACACTACAAATCCTCCCGTGTTGTCTGGTATAGCCAACACAGGTGCTTGACTGAGCCTCTTCTTTAATTCCATGAAACTCTATTCACATTTTTCCTTCCAAACGAACTTCACCGTCTTTCTAGTAAGGTTGGTCAACAGCGATGCTATCTTTGAAAAATCTTGAATGAATCTATAGTGTCCTGTTAATCCCAAAAAACTCCTAATTTCTGTCGGCGTCTTTGGCTGTTCCCAGTTGATAACCGTTTCTACTTTTGCTGGATCCACCGAAACACCATCCTTGTCGATAACGTGACCCAAAAATTGCACTCTCTGAAACCAAAACTCACACTTGGAGAACTCTGCATACAACTTCTCCCTCCTTAACGTCTCCAACACTATCCTTAGATGTTCAGCGTGCTCTTCCTCCGTCTCTGAATATACCATAATGTCATCAATGAACACGACAACAAACCTATCCAAATACTGTTTAAACACTCTGTTCATCAAGTCCATGAATGCTGTTGGCGCATTCGTCAATCCAAAAGACATTACCAGAAACTCAAAGTGTCCATACCGAGTTCTGAATGTCGTCTTTGGAACATCCTCCTGCCTCACCTTCATTTGGTGATAACCAGTCCTCAATTCGATTTTTGAAAAGTATTTTTCCCCTTCAACTGATCAAACAAATCGTTGATCCTGGGCAACGGGTACTTGTTCTTAATGGTGACCTTGTTCAACTTTCGGTAGTCGATATAAAGCCTTAATAACCCATCCTTCTTCTTTACGAATAAGACTGGTGCTCCCCACGGTGATACGATCGGTCGAATGTATCCCTTATCTAATAACTCTTGTAGTTGAACTATCGGTTCCTTCATTCCTACCAGAGCCATACGATACGGCGCTTTGGATACCGGTGATGTCCCTGTTGCCAAATCGATAACAAACTCTACCTCTCTATCTGGTGACAATCCCGGAATCTCATCTGAGAAGACATCAACGAATTCCCTTACAATAGGTATCTGAACCAGTTCACCCTCGACTCTGCGGGTATCCACAACGTGAGCCAAATAACCTATACAACCCTTCCTAAGCAACTTCTTTGTTTGCATCATCGTCAGACAAGAAGATTGTCTCAGCGATTTACTGCCATGAAATACCACTTTTGACTTATTCGGAGTCTTTAGGTGTACGCAGTTTTTCTTACAGTCAATGACCGCTCCATGACTCGATAACCAATCCATCCCGAGGATTACATCAAACTCTCCAAAACGAATCGATATCAAATCCACGTTAAGCTTAAACCCTCTTACATCAGCATAACAATTCCTATGGATGTAGTCTACAGGGATAATTTTTTTGTTTGCTACTTCTACATTCATTGGGTGTTCTAATAGTTCACGAGGTAAACTTAATCTTTGAGCAAATTCATCAGATACGAAAGAACATGAAGCTCCCGAATCGAATAGCACATATGCATTTATATCGTTGATCGGAATTATACCTGACACCACCTCCCTAGATGCCACGACATCTTGCACTGTCATATTGAATTTCCTCGCTGTCGGCTTGTTTGGCTGGGCTGGTCCTCCACTGGTTGTCCTAGTGTTATTGCTCCCCATTCGCTGCTTTCCGCCATCCGTGCTTTTCTTCCTGCAATCCTTGATCCGATGTCCCACTTCACCACAGCTTAAAACAACCTCCTTCTTCACACTTTAGACAATTGGGTGAGGTATGACCTTCTTGTCCACTGTGTATAACATACCGTTTTTTCCTTTTAAGCACTCTCCCGAGTGACCATTTCCTGAGCTTCCACACACCGACTTCTTTTGTTGCACACTTCCTTTGACTCTCCAAATTACTACCCCCATCGCTCCATTTCGCTTCTTGTTGTTGCTAACGCCATTGCTAACATTTCGATTCCCACCTTCTACTTTCTTCTTTTTTTCCCGATTATACTTTGAGGCGCCTTCCTTCCACCTTCCGCTATGAGAGCTTTCTCCAATAGAGTTGAGAATGACGTGATTTGCAAAACCACTACTCATCAGAATCCACGGCTTTAGTCATTTTCGAACCTTCGCTTTCCTCACCTCCGTGTCCACGATGTGGAGCCGAATCGCCAATTCATTGAACTTCGCAAAGATACTCGACATAATCGACATATTCTCCTGTTTCAATCTAAAAACTTGATCTCCATTCTCGCTTGTGTACTCTTAGAGAATTAGTTCCCAAAGAACAACGTCTTGAACGCTTCCTAAGTCATAATTCCAGTCCCGACTTTGTTCTGGTTGGCCTCCCAACAATAGTTAGCCTCACCCTTCATTAAGTAGGTAGCAAAAATTATTTTCTACTCTTCTGCTACTCTAGCAATACTGAAGGCCTTCACAATCTCCTTTATCCACGTCTGGACCTCTATCGGGTCTGCTGTTCCTCTAAACTCTGGCGGTCCTACTGCCTTAAAGTCCTTAAAGTTTGCTAGTTGGTTTTCCGCCTGATTTCCTACAGGTTGAGCTTGATTCCTCATAGCTTCAGCCATCATGTTGATAAAGTCTTGCATTGGGTTTGGTTGAGCTCCCGCTGCATTATTAACTGACTCTTCGATCTCTTGGTTCCTTAGTACACGTCTGGGCGACATTATGTGGTGAAACAAAATTCTAATACGTTACTCGAGTTTTATTATCATATAAGTACTTAGCATGTAATACGCTACTGTATTCAAACAATCAGATGATCATTATGTGAGAGTTTTAAATTACCAAGATTTGGAAGTCTTTCTCCCTGATTAGTGGGTTAAGTTTGCTTTAAAAAAATTTCTAATTCAGTCTACTGGATTCACATAACATTAAATAGACAATTTACTATTTATATTTTCCAACACATTATAATAATGCATTTATATTCATATACCAATCTTCGGTGTCTCACATGTTCAATACAGGTATATTTTTATAAATGCTATTATCCCAGTTTAAACACAAAAGATGGGATTAACTTAAAATGATACTCACACCTGCTGAGGTTTACATCAACATAAAACTCTATTACACAAAAAGGGGTACTAATGCATCTATCTACAACTGTTCCATAGCGTAATCATCACTAGTGACCCTGCTGAGTTACCTGAACAGGGGAAACAACCCCTCCATAACTCTACGCCGAACGGATCGACTCGACTCCTCTATCTCGATATGCGCCCTCCTAGTCCCACTGCGTTGGCCCTCATATGGTGCGTCTAGCGCCAGTCCTAAAGTCTCAATTTCGACCTTCATGGTTCGCAGATCTTTATCTCTAATCGGGTTCACCCGCTTCATTTGACTCATAAAATGCCTCCTCCACGCGTATCTTATCTGCAATCTGCAATCTGCAATCTTACTTATACTTTAGCATCATTAATCAATTCATAATAGTTTTATTCATTTACCAATATTATTAATATTTATTCATTTACTAATATTATTAATCATTTAATAATATTTTATTCCTTTACTAATGTTATTACATTTTTAATAACATTTTATTTAATCTCGAATATTATTATTTACTTAATAATATTTTAATCATCCAATAATACTTTAATTTAATATTATTAATCTTTTAATAATATTTTAATCTAAGATTAATATTTTAATCTAATATTATTAATCATTTAATAATATTTTAATCATTTATTAATGCTTAAATTAAATACTATTAACCATTTAATAACATTTTAATGAAGTTTTAATCTTAATATTTTTATTTGATTAAAATATCATATTATAATATTATTAATATCATAATAATATTTTAATAATTTATTAGATCAATAAACAATTTATTCTAATTGTTCACCCTTTATAAAACCACTTATTTAATATCCATAAAAGGTCATAAATAATATTTTTATTATAAATTACCAAAATGCCTTAAATTAGTCATAATATTATATATTAGGAGTATTCAAGCATTAAAATCACATTTTTCTTATTTAAGACATCATTTAACTATTTATTTCTTTTTATTCATAAATTCATCATTTTTAGGAAAAATACCAAACTGATTCCAAAAATTCTTCTTTTCTGGGTTTGGACAGTATATGACCCAACAATGATTCCCAAATTTTTCTGAAATTTTAGAAAGTGATTTACTAATTTTAAAGTGCCCAAAACACTCGAATCTTGCTTCATTTTTCATAAATTGAGTTTTGCTCAGAAAATTCTGAAATTTTCAGGGTATACTCTCATAACATATATGAACATACTGTAAGAGTTTCGGATTTTTCTCATGTATACACTGTGAGAAATTCGGGTGTTAATATTTAGGAGTCCTTTACGGAAATAGCCATTACGCACAACCTATAAATCGAAACGTGTTCGTTCTTTTTCCTACACATAGATAACTTCTTAAGGTACCTCTGTGATTTTTTTCATATTTTTAAAAGACTTGAAACTGTCCGAAACAGCCTTAAGAAAAACAGGACATTAGCCTTATTCATGTACGGAATTCCTCATGATAAAGAATTCAAATAATTTTAATTTCCAAGAAAAATACACGTTTCCTTCTAAAAAGAAGCTTAAAGTAGAATTTGTTTCAAGATATTGCTTATTTATTTTAATATATGATGATAAAAAAAAAAAAGAAGTAACTGAAAGAAATTTTCAGATAATATCTAGAAAGAGTTAGAGATTACCTTAATCTTGCCAATTCCTCCCATGCCGTTTTATTCTCACGGGTCTTTATGATACATCTTTCGAAAGACAACTTTCAAAACAACCCTAACATCCCAACAAATTAATTAACAAAAAGCTCAGTGGAGATTCAAAATCAGAAATAAATAAATAAATAAATAATTAACAAAAAAAGAAAAACCTGAGACGAATAAGCATGTATTCCTTTCGGTCAATCACCCACAAAATCTACAAGTTTGTTGAAGAGAAATATAGAAGTAGTTGGATTTATTATATTAATGGATTCAAGATTGGGGGAGAGCACACAGGTAAAGCTAGGCAAGTAAAACGTGGAGCAGAGATAAATAGAATACTGACCTAGCATGCTTTATTCACTTTTTACTCTTTTATTACTTTTTCAGTCTTTTACTTGTCGGTAATTAATGACCCACCAGTTCCACTTTGACAAAGTGAAGTTACACTTTGACCCCCATTGTATCATCTTAAGAGAGGGTCCCAAGTGACAGCAGTAGTAGCAGAGCATTGATCTACTCTTAAATAGGCAAAATAGTTATAATGTTTTGAACTTGTAGCAACTCAAATTATATAAATAATATTATATTTGTAATATATAATTTAATTTAATATAATTCTTAAATTTATGTTTAGTTTCTTAAGTTTTAATATTGAATTAAATTCTTCAAATTTTAAATTTTATTATTTAATAATAATCTTGTTTATGTATAAAATTAATTCGTTCAAGATATGTTTGAACTTTGAACAATCACCACCAAATTTAAAAACCCAATTTTCAGGTTCATACGAGTTTGCTATGGCTTGAATAAGAGGAACATGATGTATGAAGCTTTGCGAAAGGGTAAAATCAAGTCCTTCTAAAACCTTTAGAACATTCTCATCTGGTTTTCATAATGTAAGGTTGTTGAGATGGTCTTTGACTGATGTTACCTACAAGTGTCATAAAAATCGCAAGTTCATGAAACAAAAGAGAATAAGATCAATAATGAACATGTAGGGAAATTAGAAACTCAAAATTTCAAACTATTAGTGAACAATAACTTCAAATAGTGAGTTCAATTTGAATGCAAGTTCATAATTTGCATATTTAAGCAAAACAATAGAGATGAAATGTGATTCGTTGTCTTGTTCTACGATAGGTGACTAACACACGCATAATATACATGACTATTCAAAAACCCCCTGAAATATACACAGTTCTGCCCCTAATTAACCCAATCAAAAGGCATAATTAATAAACAAAATTATTTACATCGAGCAGCGATGACTAATAAAAAATATACATATTACATTGAGCAGCCATCAAGCCAAAACAGAGTTTACATAAAAGTATGCATTACAACTGCCTTAGAAATAGGGTCTACATTATAATTATCGTGTATTACAAAATGAAACAGCAAAACAGAAGCAAAACAACACCAATGTAGCAACAATACATCAGTCATACAAAAGTCATATTACAATTTTAAATTAACTCATCCGATATGTCGATACCAAGGGTTTTGGATGGGATGGGAGGTAGGTCATCATATACTTCTCCAACATAGTTCCTATAAGCCGAGGCTTTTTGCAGGACAAATGTGATGCTTGGCATATTTTCCTTGTCAGGTATGTGAATCAAGGAGGCCAACGTTACTAGTGCATCCGCAAAAAGTACCTTGCATAATATGCATATGCATTAGCCGGTACAACAAAAAGTCAGGGGTGGAAGTACTTTGCATAATATGCCGCATCAAAGGTGTAATACGTTCACCCTCCTCACCCTGAGCCATGTGCTATAAATACCGGAGCACTTGCCAACCCAAACAACATAGAATGTAAATATGGACATCTTGAGAAAAAGTTCAATTTCAATTTCAAACTTGAGAAAAGATCAAGTCAAGAAGGAGAAAACAAGAATTTTCACAAACATTGTATTATTTAAGGGACTGTAAGACAACATAAAAACAAAGTATATGTTGAGAAACAAACAAGAACACAATTAAAACAACTAATTCTAGACCCATAAGTTCACAGTAGAATAAATAAAATAGCAAAACTATCATCATATCCAAATTCAATATGAAGTCAGGGCAGGCATTTCATCGAACAGATCACCATCACTAGTTAAACAATTAAAATAGTAGCAAATTTCTCAAACCCCAACTTCAATTCTTCCCTATCCCCACAACATAGCCCCATTACAAATCAATATGTCAAGAATAGAAGTTGATACAGAAAGAGGCACACAGAGGAAAAACAACGAACTCTATGAATCTCAGGAGTCACACGATGCATCATCTCGATATAAAAACCTAAAAATTCGGATAAGTTGGTACATCCATTTAAATATTTACCAACCAGAACTATGTAATTGACCCATTAAAATCAAACCAATTATTTATGTCAAAAATCCGCCGATGTATTATCTCTAAATAAAAAACCATAAAAGAAAAAATCTCGACCTCAACAATACTCTGGCACTCCGTATTCATAAAGATGATGATTCATGTACGTAATTACTCATGAAAAAGAATTCCTAGAGGAATCAGTGGTGCAATGAAGTAATTTTAATTTCCAAGAAAATACACGATTTCCTTCTAAAAAGAAGCTTAAAGTTTCAAGATCTTGCTTAAAGAAGTAAGTGAAAGAAATATCCAGAAAGAGTTAGAGATTACCTAAATCTTGCCAATTCCTCTCATGCCGTTTTATTCTCACAGCTCTTTATCATACATCTCTCCATCCATTTTCGAAACAACTTACAAAACAACCCTAACATCCCAACAAATTAATTAAAAAAAAAACTTAATCAAAAAAAAAAAAAAAAACCTGAGACTAATAAGCATGTACTCCTTTCGGCCAACCCCACCACAAAATCTACAGATTGAAGTTGTTGGATTTATTATATTAATGGATTCAAGATTGGGGGAGAGTAGAAAGGCAAAGCTAGGCAAGTAAAACGTGGAGGAGAGATAAATAGAATAGAATAATACTTACCCAGCATGTTTTATTCACTTTTTACTTTTTTTTACTCTTTTACTTGTCGGTAATTAATGACCTACCAGTTCCTTTAACTTTACCCCAATGCGTTTTCGATCTCCCATTGGTTGAACATTTATCCTTATTACAAAATTAGGTTTGACCAATCATTATTTATACTTTTTGATAATGATTTGAATTAACATGTTTTATACTTTTGTAACTAATTAACTACTGCATTACTTAAATATAAAATAGCTCATACATTAAGCTATGAATATAATTTGATTCGCCGGATACAAATTTAATTTAATATAATAATTTATGTAGTGAAATTAAATTATAATATAATAATAATAAATTATTATAATATTTATTTAGTTAGTACTTAATATTTGTATAATAATTATAATGCTATAATTACACGATGTTCAACTTTAAATTTGATTCAGAAAATATATAATTTTATATAATGATTAAAATAAACTTGGTCAAAATATCCTTTTAGTTTCATACTTGTACTTGACGAGACATTGCTTTTGTTTTATTTGCACAGATTATTGAGAAATAACAACAATGCTACCATCGTTTAAAAAAATTTCATATAATATTTACATACACATATATGTATCTTTATATGGCACATCATTAAATATGTGGACCTCTACCATGATGATGATTTAGAAATAGATTTTCTTTATCCATTTTTTTATTTCAGCGTATTCCTCATTTTAAATTTTGACATTTGATCTCTTATTTAATTTTAGAGTTAATTAATATTAAATAAAAAGTTAAATGTCAAATATTTAAGTGTGGGACACAAATGGTACATAAAAAATAGGGACAGAGGGTCTCCTTTCTTTTGTGTAGGTAAGTATTATGTGATCCTTTTTTATGCGATAATAGTATCAAATAAAGTAGCCATAAATGTGGTAAATTAGAGGGACCAATGAGAGACCGAAAACGCATGCTGCCAGACATTGTCAATAGTCAAAGTTCTGTTCTAGTTATCCTGTAGAATAGGAGTTATATAAGGGATATAGTTGGGCAAAACAAATTTAGTTAAGCCTACTTTTAGTTTAGGATGAAAGAAGCCAAAGAAAAGAAAAGACTAGAGGCATGACAATTATATGAACAAAGATTTTAAATAGCATTTTTTTTTAAATAATATTTTTTTATTAAAATTATGTTCTTTTGGAGAATTTTTTTAAAAACAAGTGGGGCTGTGAGTGACATTTTTATAAATAAAAAGAAAGAAGTTTTAATTCACTCTCTTTAAAAACTTCAAAAGCACGTAGCTTTTAATAAAAAAGTCTTATTATTTAAGGGAATCTATTTATTTAAAGGGAATCTTTTGATCCTCGCTTCTATATATAATTATGTAACTATTTATTTTATTTAATTAAAAATTAATAACATTTGTAATACCAGGTGTTGTTATTGATATAATTATTATATACTGTTTGATTTTGAATTAAATAAAATTATACAAAAGTAAAATTAAAAATTTAATTTGTAAAAGAGGAAAGAATTCGGGCAAGTGGGGTAAGTTTAGGGTACTTATTTTTTGGGTCGGGTTGAGACGTGTTTGAGAGTAATATATGTCTAATAGCGGGGTGGGTATTGAGTTAAGTCTCTTGAATTATACCCATCTCGTTTCCGGGCCTACCCACTTTTTTATTCCAATAAAACATGACTTATTTACACTTCCTAGTATATTTTAAAAAAAAAAGGTTCTTTACATAAGTATACAATAAATAAAAAATAATTACAAAAAAAGTACATCAATTAAATAATTATAAAAAGTGTTTAATTGGGACCCATATTATAAAAAATAAGTACAATTCATTATTAATAAAGTTAAACCTAAAATTAAGAGACAAATAACTCTTATAATTAATAATTCAAATTCAAATATTTGGATCTAACAACAAAAATAAATTCAAATTCAAATTTAAATATTCAAATTCAAATCTTCATCTCCTCACATACACTTTGAAATAATAGTCCACCGCTACACCGCCGCTACACCTCACATACTCCAATGCCATACTGTCGCTGAATCTCCAGATTATCCAAAACGCTAAATGAGAATAAGAAGAAGATTCATTCTACAAAAAAGTTTTAAAATAAATAGATGTAACTATTAATGTTCGAATTTTTTTTTTATAACTATTTTGTTACTCATAAATAATAAAATGGTTACGCTTTTGTATGAATGAATTTTAATTACCAAATCGCATCACATTCAAACGAAATTGGTAATTTAATAAAATTGAATTAGTTACATTTGATGCGAAGGTTTGGCTACCAACTCGCATTTATGAAAAAATTGCGGTGTGGATGTGAATTAATTACTTTGGTATGAAGGTTTTATACTTTACGATACGAAGGTTTGAATTTATTTTGATCTCGAAGGTTTAGTAACCAAACTCATTTAAGAAAAAAATTTAAAATGTGGAGAGTTGATTTACTTTGATATAATGAGTTTGGTTACATTTGGTATGAAGGTTTTATTCATCAAATCATCTAGGAAGTCCAAAATTTCTCTAGACAACTTTCCAATTTCCTTCGCCATGCCTCTTCACGTATTCTAACAACACCGAATCCTCCGCCACGGTCCACGGCCCCTTCTTAAGCAACTGTCGCTCCCCGTTTCTTGATACACCCTCCGTCGTCGTCACCATCTTAATTCCTCTCATTGATGATATCACATAACCTGGCAACCATTATTGCTTATACTTGCTTTGGTTCTTTTTTTTCCTTCACGTTACCAAATGCTCCTAATATGGAAATCTTTTCAATGCTCTTGATATGGAAATCTTTTCAATGTATTCAAAAAATATTTAATTTTATATAATGATTAAAATAAACTTAGTCAAAATATCCATTTAGTTTCATACCTTACTTGACGAGACATTGCTTTTGTTTTATTTGCACATACTAGAGAGAAATAACAACAATACCTTCATCACATAAAAAATAATCACATAATACTCACACACACATGTATACTGTGTGTGATAAAAGCAAACGGTCAACAAATTTACAATGAATTTTTTTACAAATCGGTGACACAACTTCCAGATTTCAGAATCCACTCTTCTCGGGCCGGCACCTGATGATTTCCTATTAAATGTAATTGATTTTTGTCCAAAAATCATGGGTTGGTACAGAAGATCAAAGCTTGCTTTCCATACGATTTGTAAATTTGCTTCCAAGATTTTATCCAAAAACCAAATTTCAAAGTCTATTGAAGAATTAATGGACTTTATTTTATCCACAATTTTTCTACACTTGTCCTTATTACTCTATCAGTTGTTTAATAAATTACTATATTTATTTTCATATATCAGCCATATTTTTTTTATTGTCCCAATAAATTCTATTCCTTATATTAATTATTTTTAATTTTTCATAAAGGAATAGTGATGGAATTTTAAATAAATTTTAATTGTTAAATGATAGTATTAAATGACTTTTTTAATTCATGTGTAAAAACTTTAAACGACAATTTTTTAGGAATAGAAGTACAGTAGCAACTTATGCACAAATATTGAGAAAATAACTGTATAATATTAAATACTACTCCCTCGGTTCTTAAAAGATTATCGTTTTAGAAGAAAAAATTTGTTTTAAAATGTTTTTCGTTTATAATTTTCGAGGAGAATAAATTATTTACTTTTCTATATTACCCCACTCTTCTCTCATTGTCCCAATAAAATCTCTCTCATGTATTAATAATTTTCAACTTCCCATAAAAGAATAGTGATGGAATTTCAAACAAATTTTACTTGGTAAATGATACTTTCCTAATCCATGTGCAAAAATCTTAAACAACAATCTTTTAAAAACGGAGGTAGTAGTAATTGTCCGTACCTGAAGACATAGCGTAACAAAATCCTCCCCCTCTCTGTGTCTCCCTCTTTATTCGTTTCAACAATCTAAAAATTACCAAATTCAAATTGAGTTCTATCTTATTATTATAGATAATATCAATTGTCTATATTGTTCTTTTATTAAAAAAAAATTATTTATTAGACAAAAATTAATTAGGTAATCAAATTTATTTTACATCTGTTTATATTAATTTATAATTCAGAATGGAGAAGTACAAATATACTTAAATTTATCGTCTTTCAAATTAATATATCTAACCATTCAGATATATTTAAAAATAATTATAAAACTAATAAACTAAAGACAATTTAGTGGTATACTAATCTTAATGTTTACATTTTTGAAAAGTTAAATATATATATTTAATTATTAATTTCAAAATAATCGATTTAACTATAAAAGTCAATAAATTACTCTTATCATGGGAACGAAGGAAAATATTATTTATGTATGGTGTATAGAATTAGTGCTTTATAAACTATTTATACAATCGACAATTAATATAATAATAATGATTAATATTATATAATTGTATTACATTAAATCCCTAAACATGTACTCTCTTTAGCAACATTAGCTTCTTCTTTTGTCGGCCAAATAAAGAGAGGAACTTTGGCCTTACCAAAATACTGTTTTAATTACACTTTTTATGTAATTTTTTTATAAAAAAAAAAGAGTTAAACAAAGAGTATAAATATAAGACCTCAACTTTTATAAATAAAGATGAATTTTTATAATTATCATTTTTAAATATTATGGAATAAATTTGATATAATGTTATAGTTGTGGGTAGTATTTATAAATTCATAAAGTATCTGAAGTTGTTATATTATATTCGATTTATTTGGGGAATATTCGTTTTAGTAGGGAATATTCGCATAAATGCAATAGTAATCATCAAGTGGACCCCACAATGTAAATTATTATCGGATTGAGAAAACGACAAAAAATATTTTTATAAAAATAACGGCAGAAGTTTTTACCATTGATCTTGTTGAACTACTTTCAGTAGTAAAAGAAATGCGATGTCTGGCGTGGTTGCATAAGAAATATTACCAGTATTAATTATTGATGCTTACGTGAGAAGTCATTCGGTTTTGTTCAATTATTCTTTATAGTAATTGTTGCGTAAATCTCTCACGTTATTTGATTTAATTATCATCGATATTTTATATATTGTTAAAATCAATAATTGAGACGACAAAGTTATTAATATTATTATTTGCAATATTAACGATGTCTAGAAGTTCTGTCAAGGAGAGGTTTGGTCACCTAATTGTCCGCCAATAGAGAGAAATTCTTATTGGAAAGCCCTCTCTTTTCTGGGAACGACCTGATCGATTAATATTGTGAATTATAATAATGATGATAAATGTTAAAAATATTGAAAGAATTTTTATGAGGTAGTTGTTGTAAATTTGGCGTATTATTTAGACCCCCATTTACCTATTTTTTAACATAATTGGTAGAAAGTTATTTAAATATAATGGGACCCCTGTGATTATGACATTGTGAGACCCCAGATTTTTTTAATAAAGATTAAATTTTCTCGAAATATATTTTTTAATATTATGGTGTGGATTTGATATAATGTTATAGTTGTGGGTAATATTTACAAATTTTACAAAAGTATGCAAGTTGTTATACAATATTCGATTGGTGGGGAATATTCGTTTTAATAAGGGAATATTCGTATAATGCAGACAATCATTGGCGGACCCACAATGTAAATTATTGTCGGATTGAGAAAACGACAAAACTACTTTTTATGAAAATAACGGCGAAAGTTTTACAATTAATTATTGTCAAAACACCGGTGTTAAAAGTAGAAAGACGATGTCTGGCGTGGTTGCATAGTAGCACGGTATTGATTATTGATATTTATGCGTGAGAAGTCACTCGGTTATACTCAATTATTGCTTCGATGAATTGTTGCATCATATCTATTATATTATGGATTCAATTATGGTCGGTATCATCTGCATAAAATATTTTTTATTAAATCAATACTTGAGATTTACAAAGTTATTCATATTATAAAGCGCAATATTTACAATGTCTAGAAGTTCATCGATGAGAGGTTTGGTCACCTAATTACGGCCAACAGGAGAAATCCTTATTGGAAAGCCCCTTTTCTCAAACGACACGGTTGATAAATATTGTGAGTTATAATATTAATGATGAATGTTGTTCGGAGTTGAATTTGGAGACGCGGAAGTGATATTTGAGTCCGGAACGACGAAATTAGTAAAAATAGTCTATAAACACAAAATTTTTCGAGATTCACTATTTGGTCAAAAAGTCAACAGTTGACTTTTTCGGGAAAAGTCAAACTTTAAAATTTTAAAATTTATATTTTTGATAAAAATAGTTTCATTATGTTGGAATTGTTTGTGTTAGTGAAAATCGATATTTATTCCGATGATAATTGATGTCTAGGGTTATATTGATAAATCGAATAATTTATCGGATAAATGAGCAATTAATTGCTATTAATTCACATGCTTATATAACTATTTGTTCACATATGTGTACTATTGAATCACATTATTTACTATTAGGGGAGTTAGTGCAAGATTGATAATACTTGCGTATTTACTAAGTTAAAATGGAGGTATAGATGGAAGTACTTATCTTTGAAATTCGTATTTTTCACATGATTATACTATTGATTCACATGATTGAAATATTGATTCACATTATTTACTATTAGGAGAGTTGGTGCAAGATTGATAATACTTGCGAGGACTAAATTAAAAATAAAAGAAAAGTTGGAGGTATTCAGATTGTAATTTTCGAGCCCCAAAGCGTCGCAATTATCGAAACTATATTTTTCTATAAATAGAAGCTCATTCTTCCTTCATTTCTCACCAATTCACAAAAGCTTTAGAAAGCGATTATTATAGAGAGAAATTATAGAGGAAAGAAGAAGAGAAATCTGCTACTCACTATTCCAAAGATCCGTTTTTTCAAGGTAGGGAATATTATTTGTTGTACTCGTAGGGAGTATTATTTCTTTCTTATCTATGAAGAGAACTTCTATTATTCCATTCTTATTATTCTATTGGAATAACTTGTATACGCGGGCTACCCTATACTTGGTGAAATTCTTTTGTTGTTTCATTCTTTATCATTTACATTTGAACATCCATGCATGCGTTCTACGTTGGGACTGGTTCGATCTTTATTATTCATTGGAACATCCATGCTCTGTTTCGTTCTCACGCGGACCGGTTCCGTCTTTATTATTCTCGTTAGAATATCCTCGCTCAGGCGTTCTCTACCTTTGACGATTCCGCCTTTATTATTACATTGGAATATCCATGTCTGCGCTTTTACGCAGGATTCGATTCCGTTATTTATTATTTCATTGGAATAACTCGCTTCATGCTGGATCTATCGCATGCCCGGTGATTTCTTTTGTTATTCCATTCCTTATTATACTCGGTTGGTTAAAGTTTTGACTTTATACTCCATGAAATTAGTGGAATATCCTTGATATTCAAGGCTTCATTCGAAGATCTTTTCATGGAAATATTTTTTCGAGCATTCTTGAATTTTACTCTACAAAACAAAAGTATAATGTTGATAATTTGGACGTTATTAGATCCTCGGATAAAATAATTCTTGAACTTGTTTTATTGAATTCTTATATCATTGTCATCATCCTCATGTTTATATTTTGTTGAAAGTCATCTACGTGGCCTATATAGTGCATAGATGGACTTGGTATGATTATGACCGAGGATTATTCGATTGTAATCATGATCGTAATGTTACAAATGATGTGGTAAAAGTCCTCATTATTGTAGTGCATTGATGGACAGATTGTTGGCATGATCATGACCATTAATGAATACACAAATATTCTTGGCCAGTAGTGCATGGATAATTGTGGTCGTGATACTAAAGAATATCCTTGGCCAGTAGTGCAGGAGTGATTCGATGATGTGGATTATTTATTAAAAGTCGAGTCCCAATGATAAAAGTGATGAAAAACCTTCTAAATCATAAAAGATAGTAGATTTTATTCTCTTGACTCTTTTAATGGATTGCTTTGTTCATTACCGCAGATTAAACTTGATGGTTGTTATATTGTATCGGTTTAACATTGTTGAAGGCTAACGATAATATATATTCGCATTATCTTAGTCATAATATTTCCCTCTTGGGCTAGTTGAGCTCACCCTTTTACTTTTATTGTTCTCTTGAGAAATGAGAACGTAGCGAGGACTAATCGGGGAGGCAGAGTAAGCGGACTAGATGATAACATTAGTAGTCCTCACTATTCTGTGGAATAGTGTAATAATAATTGTAATAAGGACTCCTTTTGAGTTTGTATAATCTCTAGTAGACAATATTTGTATTCAAACTCACAGTTTATATTTTGTCGTATTGTACACGACAGTTGTATTATTAAGTTGTATTTGAATTTATGTACCATGTAAGTGGCGACCCAAGATGGGTGACGTATACCTAATTTTGGGGGCGTCACAGACATGTTGGAAGGAGGGGAACATGTGGGGCCCACGGTGTTGAAAATTGAATTGTTGGGAGGTTTTTTCAAAAGTTATCAACTTGGGTGGGGGTGGGAAATTTGGTTTATACGGGAGGGAATATAATTATTATCATTATATATATATATATAGTTTATATATATAATATATTTTATTTAAAAAATTTTGTTTTAAATATGGACCGTCCGATTAAAAGTAAATTAATCTGGACCGTTCATGAATTAGTTACTATGCAGTCCATTCTTCTATAAATAGAAGCTCATTCCTTCATTATTTTCTTACGAATTCATTGAAACTCTAGAGAGAGAACATTATAGATAGAAAGAAGAAGATAAGTCTGCTAACTTTCTTTTCCTATATCCAGTTTCTGTTACGGTAAGGGGTGTTATTCTTTCTTATTCATGAAGAGAACTGTTGTTGTTTTCATTGCTTATTATTCTATGGAATAACCTCGTATAACGCAGATCACCCTATACTTAGTGACATTCTTCTATTATTACATCTTTATTATTCGTTAAAATATCTTATTCATGTGTTTTACAGGACCTAGTTAAAATCTTTATTATTATTACATTGGAATATCCCGTCGTTGTGTTTTTACAGGACACCGGTTCCGCTTTTATTATTATTATTCATTGGAATATCCACGCTCATGTATTTTTTAATTTGACCGGTTCCATTTTTATTATTATTACGTTGGAACATCCTATCTCGTGTGTTTTACACCGCACCTAGTTCCGTCTTTATTATTCTTGCTGAACATCCCGCTTGCGGTAAAATTTTGCTCGACTCGGTTCCGTTATTATTATTATTCTGTTGGAATAACATGTCTATATCAAGCAATCGCACGCGTGGTGATTTCTTTTGTTATTCCATTCTTTATTATACTCGGTTGGTTAAAGTTTTGACTTCTATACTCCATGAAATTAGTAGAATATCCTTGATATTTGCGCTTCATCCAGTATCTTTTCATGAAAATATTCTTCTGATCATTCTTGAATTTTACTCTACACAGAAGTATCATGTTGACAATTTGGACGTTATTGGTTCTTGGACAAATTAATTCTTGAACTTATTTTATTGAATTCTTATATCATTGTCATTATCCTCATGTTTATATTTTTTTTAAAGTCATCTGTGGCCTGTAGTGCATAGATGGACTTGGTATGATTATGACTGAGGATTATTGATTTGTAATCATTAACCGTAATATTATAAATGATGTGGTAAAAGTCCTCATTGGCCCGTAATGCATTGATGGACAGTTGTTGGCATGATCATGACCATTGATGAATACACGAATGTCCTTGGCCCGTAGTACATGGATAATTTGTGGTTGTGATACTAAAGAATATCTTTAGCCATAGTGCAGGGGTGATTCGATGATGTAGATTATTTATTAAGCTAAGTCACAGCGATAAAAGTGATGAAAAACTTTTTAAATCATAAAAGATAGTAGATTTTATTCTCTACTTGACTTTTTTAATAGATTGCTTGTTTCGCTGCAGTTAAACTTGATGTCTATTGTATTTTATCAGTTTAACATTGTTGAGGACTAATGATAATTTATTCTGTATTATCTTAGTCATAATATTTTTTGCTGGGCTAGTTGAGCTCACCGTTTCTTTCATTGTTCTCTTCAGAAAATGAGAACGTAGCTGGGACGAGTCGGGGAACGAAGTGATGTTCTGGATGATATTATTAGCTAGTAGTCCTCACTATTCTGTTAAATAGTGTGAGAATAAATGTATTTAGGACTTATTCTGAGAGTGGATATTGTCTAGAAGGTAATATTTGTATTAAAACTCACAGCATGTATTCTGTCAGTACTTTACACGATCGTTGTATAATTAAGTTGTATTTGAATTTTGTACCATGTATATTGGCGACTCAAGATGGGTGATGTATACCTATTTTGGGGGCGCCACGGTTGATATCAAAGCTTAGGATATGATCTGGCTAAGATGTGAGGCAAGAACTAGGAGGGAGAGATGGGGAATTCCTTCGCTAGTATGACCTACCTAAGTTTATTTGGTATTTAATTGGTTGGTTAGAGTATAGGGATAATATGTGAAATGTTATTTAACTCTTGTTTTGTGGCAGTATTTGAAAATGGCATCCGAGAATGTTGAGAACATCAATGGAGCACAGGAGACCGTTGAGTCTCCACAGATCAATAGTCAGGATAATGTGCATCAGGAAGGCGAAAATCCTTAGGCAAACAACAACACTGACCAAATGATGAATGATGGAATGTTCCGAGTCTTCATGCAATTCATGCAACATCAGGCAAGAGCGGCTCCTTTCCAAAATGCAGGTGGAAACACTGGCAACTCTCGGATGGTCACCGCCAAGCAGTTTAAGGAACTGGGACCACCGGAGTTCTTTGGAAAGCCAAAACCACTTAAGGCGGAGACGTGAATTAAACAGATCAACAAGATATTTGATGTCTTGGGATGCTCCGAGGAGCAAAAGGTTCCCTTTGCCACCTTCATGTTGCGTGCAGAAGCAAATTACTGGTGGGAATCTGTAAAACGTACTCAACCTACCGCACTGAAGATTTTTTGGGAGAAGTTCCAAGAACTGTTCAACGACAAGTACTTTCCCAAAAGTATTCGTCACATGAAAGAGGTTGAGTTCATCAAGTTGGAGCAAAATAACATGACTGTGTCGCAGTACGAAGCCAAGTTTGCTGAGTTGTCCCGGTTTGTATCCCATTTGGTTGATAATGAGGAGAGAATGACACGAATGTTTTTAAGAGGTTTGAAACCTAAGATACGGCAATATCTTATATCTTATAAACTATGTTTGTATTCAGATGTTGTTAATAGGGCTCAGTTATTGGAGCGTGATAATGAGTCAACCCAACCAAAAGAGAGCAACGCAAAATAATAATACCGGTGAAGCGATCACCAAGCGGTGACAACAAGCATGGAGGAATCAACAAAAGCGAAATGGTAACCACTTGATGGTAATCAAGGCCAAAACAAGAAAATGGACATTTCAAGAAGAGGAGATTCAATAATGATGGAAAGACGTCAAGACCAAAGACCTGTTGTGAAGGAAGGAGAACGACCACCTATTATATGCTTCAAATGTGGAGGGAGGGACACATTAGTCCAAACTGCGCCATCTTAGTCAAAGCATGTTATAATTGTGGAAGAGAAGGTCACCCTAGCCCGATTTTGTCGTTCACAGAAGACAAGTTCAATTTAGGATAAGCACCAAATGTCGCCCCGTAAAATTCAAAGCCAGAAGGTCTGAGGAGAGCGTTTGTTGTGACCTCCCGAAAGCAAGGAACCCGAATGAGGTCATCACGGTAAGCTTATCATAAACTCTAGCGAAGTTTATACTTTATTCGATATTGGTTCTACCCACTCTTTCATTTCTCCTACTTGCGCTCAACGTTTAAATTTGACTCTGGAGAGATTGGACTTTGATTTATCCGTTGAAACTCCGTTGGGAGAAACCTTCATTACATCCACGGTTTATAAGTCTTGTTTAGTTCAAATAGACACCCGCACGTTTCCTGTTGATCTTATTTCATTGAAAATACTTGCATTTGATGTAATTCTAGAGATTGATTGGTTAACTACACATCATGCAAAAATTGATTGTTTTCGTAGAGTTGTTAGCTTTCATATTCCTAACCAACCTATTTTGCGAATTCAAGTAACCAAACCATTAAAATCAATCACTGTCATCTCAAGCCATAAAGCTATTCGTTTATTGAAAAACGGATGTCAAGCTTTCTTAGCTCATGTCACGGATCTAAACAAAAATACGTCAGTCTTGAATGATATTTTTATTGTTAATGAATTTTCTGACGTATTCCCTGAAGAACTTCCTGGCCTACCCCCAGAGCGTGAAATTGAATTTTGTATCGACCTTGAACCCGATATAAAACCCATTTCCAAAGCCCCATATCGAATGGCTCCTATTGAACTTCAGGAGTTAAAGACCCAACTGCAGGAATTGTTAGACATTGGCTTTATTCGCCTTAGTACTTCTCCTTGGGGTGCTCTGCTCTATTCGCGGAAGAAGAAAGATGGGAGTATGCGACTTTGTATTGATTATCTGGAGTTGAATCATGTCACCATAAAAATAGGTACCCATTGCCACGTATTGATGACTGTTTGACCCGATTGTAAGGAGCCAAATTCTTTTCAAAGATTGATCTTCGTTAGGATATCACCGGTTGAATATTAAAATCGATGACATTCCAAAGACGGCTTTTAGAACTCGGTACGGGCATTATGAATTCCTAGTCATGTCTTTTGGATTGATTAATGCTCCTACTGCCTTCATGGATATGATGAACCGAGTATTCAATGAATATTTGGATCACTTTGTGGTCGTCTTTATTTATGACATCCTCATATATTCCAAAACCCATGAAGATTATGAGCAACACTTGAGGCTGATACTCCAAAAGCTTCGTGAATATAAGCTTTATGCCATGTTGAAGAAATACGAGTTCTGGCTTGAGGAAGTAGCATTCCTTGGGCACGTGGTATCAAGTCATGGAATATCTGTTGACCCAACAAAGATTGAAGCTATTCAATGCTGGGAGCAACCTAAATCAGTGACCGAAGTACGTAGCTTTCTCGGTTTAGCTGGTTATTATCGGAGATTCGTAGAAGGGTTTTCTCGAATCGCTACTCCATTAACTCAGCTGACTTGGAAAGATACAAAGATCGGTTGGAGCGAATAATATGAGAAGAGTTTTCAAGAACTCAAGAGGAGACTCATTTCAGCACCTGTTCTGACAATACCATCTGGTTCGGAAAGATTTGTCATCTATAGTGATGCTTCGGGCAAAGGGTTAGGATGTGTTTTCATGCAACATGGGAAAGTCATAGCCTATGCCTCACGATAACTCAAAGAATATGAGAGGAATTATCCTACTCATGATCTAGAGTTGGCAGCTGTTGTTTTCACACTAAATATTTAGAGGCATTACTTGTATGGGGAGAAAGTGGAGATCTTTACGGATCATAAAAGCCTCAAATATTTCTTCACTCAAAAGGAACTCAACATGTGACAACGACGTTGGCTTGAACTGTTGAAAGATTATGATCATACCATTCAATACCATCCTGGAAAAGCGAACGTGGTAGCTGACGCACTGAGTAGAAGATCAATGCGGGTATGAGTGCGATAAGGCCCATTTTGTGTGACTTGCAAAGAATGGAGATAGAGATAAAGACTCCAGGGACCCACGTGATGATGACGAATATACGAATAGAACCGACTTTAATTTATAAAGTTAAAGCTGCTCAAACTACAGACCTGGAACTGATACGTATGAGGAAGAAAATGCAAGAAGGTGCTATGCCGGAAGCAAGAATCGATGATGAAGGAATACTTCGAGTCAACTCCAGACTTTGTGTTCTTAACGACCTTGATTTAAAGTATAAAATCATGATGGAGGCGCACAACACACCGTTTGCAATCCATCTTGGGAGTACCAAAATGTATCGTGATCTTCGTCATACATTTTGTTGGATCAATATGAAGAGAGAGATTGCGCTGTTTATCTCAAGGTGTCTAACTTGTCAACGAGTCAAGGCGGAACATCAAGTACCAATAGGTCCATTGCAACCACTTGAAATTCCAGAATGGAAGTGGGAGCACATTACCATGGATTTCGTTACTGATCTTCCCAAGGTTTCTCAAGGCATTGATGCAATTTGGGTCATTGTTAATAGATTGACCAAGTCTGCTCACTTCTTACCAATACGAGAAACTTATACACTTGAACGTCTTGCTTGTATGTACATAAACGAGATTGTAAGACTGCATGATATGCCAATATCTATAGTTTCTGATCGAGACCCAAGATTCACTTCACGATTTTGGGTTAGTTTGCAAAAAGCTATGGGCACGGATTTACGATTTAGTTCGGCATATCATCCTCAGATAGACGGACAATCAGAGAGGACTATTCAAACTCTTGGAAGATTTATTAAGAATCTGTGTCCTTGACTTCAAGGGAAGTTGGGATAAGTTCTTACCGTTGGTGGAGTTTTCCTACAACAACAGTTATCAAGCAAGCATTGACATGGCTCCATTTGAGGTGTTGTATGGAAGAAAGTGTCGTTCTCTAGTATGCTGGGATGAGGTGGGTGAAACAACTTTGTTGGGACCGGAGTTGGTACGTATGACTACGGAAAAGATTCAAACGATCCGACAACGTATAAAAATCTCACAAGATCGACAAAAGAGTTATACTGATCTTCATCGAAAGGACGTAGAATTCGATATTGGAGATCATGTGTTGTTACGTGTTGCTCCATGGAAAGGAGTTACGAGATTTGGAAAGAGAGGGAAGCTAAATCCTCGATTCATTGGCCCATTTTTAATCCTCGATCGAGTAGGAACTGTAGCCTATAGACTTGCCTTACCGCCAAGTATGTCTCGTGTTCATAATGTTTTTCACGTATCCATGTTACATAAATATGTGAAAGATCCGAACCACATTATTGAGTTAGAATCGGATGAAATAGCGAAAGACTTAACGTATGAAGAGGTACCTGTTCAAATCTTGGATAAGAAAGAATATATTTTACGCTCCAAGGTTATACCTCAAGTCAAAGTTTTGTGGAGAAACCACGATCTTGAGGAAAATGACGGGAGTTAGAATCGAAATGAAATCAAGGTATCCTTACCTCTTCGATATACCGTGTCGTACACCTAGTTTCAAGGCTAAATTTCTTAAGAAGGGAGGTTGTAAGACCCCAACTTTTATAAATAAAGATGAATTTTCTATAATTATCATTTTTGAATATTGTAGAATAAATTTGATATAATGTTATAGTTATGGGTAGTATTTATAAATTACAAGAAAGTATGCAAGTTGTTATATTATATTCGATTGGTCGGGGAATATTCATTTTTAGCGAGGGAATATTAAATAACCAAGACAATCATTGGTGGACCCTACAATGTAATTATTATTGGATTGAGAAAATGACAAAAATATTTTTATGAAAATAACAGTAAGTATTTACCGTTGATCTTCGTTGAACTACTCGATAGTAAAAGTACAAAGAATACGGCGTGGTTGCATAAGTAAAGACACGGTATTAATTATTGATGCTTTACGTGAGAAGTCATTCGGTTTTGTTCAATTATTGCTATAGTAATTGTTGCATAAGATCTCACGTTATTTGATTCAATTATTATCGATATTATATATATTGTTAAAATCAATAATTGAGACGATAAAGTTATTAATATTATTATTTGCAATATTAACGATGTCTGTAAGTTACATCGAGGAGAGGTTTGGTCACCTAATTCATGCGCTTAATAGGAAAAAAAATCCTTATTGAAAGCCCTCTTTCCGGGGAACGACTTGGTCGATTAATATTGTGAATTATAATAATGATGATAAATGTTGTTAAAAATATTGAAAGAATTTTTATGAGGTAGTTGTTGTAAATTTTGGCGTATTATTTAGACCCCCATTTACCTATTTTTCAACATAATTGGTAGAAAGTTATTTAAATATAATGGGACCCCTGTGATTATGACATGTTGGGGGGAGGGGAACATGTGGGGCCCACGGTGTTGAAAATTGAATTGTTGGGAGGTTTTTTCAAAAGTTATCAACTTGGGTGGGGGTGGGAAATTTGGTTTATACGGGAGGGAATATAATTAGTATCATTATATATAGTTTATATATATATAATATATATAATATATTTTATTTAAAGATTTTGTTTTAAATATGGACCGTCCGATTAAAAATAAATCAATCTGGACCATTCATGAATTAGTTACTATGCAGTCCATTCTTCTATAAATGAAGCTCATTCCTTCATTATTTTCTTATTAATTCATTGAAACTCTGTAGAGAGAAAATTATAGAGAGAAAGAAGAAAGAAGTCCGCTAACTTTCTTTTCCTATATCCAGGTTTCGTTATTACGGTAAAGGGTGTTATTCTTTCTTATTCATGAAGAGAACTGTTGTTATTCCATCGCTTATTATTACATTGGAATAACTTGTATACGCTGATCTCACCCTATACTTGGTGACATTCTTCTATTATTCTCATCTTTTTTATTACATTTGGAATATCCGCATGCATGTGTTTTACACCAGGACATTGGTTCATTTTTATTATTATGGATGTTGTGTGTGTTACACAGGACACGGTTTACATCTTTATTATTATTATGTTGGAATATCTGTGTATGCATGTGTTTTTACAGGACCTAGTTAAAATCTTTATTATTATTATGTTGGAATATCTTATCTGTAAGACCCAAATTTATTATAAATAAAGATGAATTTTCTATAAATATTATTTTTGAATATTATGGAATAAATTTGATATAATGTTATAGTTGTGGGTAATATTTATAAATTTTATAAAGTATGCAAGTTGTTATAAAATATTCGTTTGATGTGGGGAATATTCTTTTGTTAGGGAATATTCGCATACAACTACTCAATCATTCAGTGGACCCCATAATGTAATTATTATTTCGGATCGAGAAAACGACAAAAATATTTTATAAAAATAACTACGGAGGTGTTACCGTTAAAAGCGTTAAACTACCCGGTGGGTAAAGTACAATGAATATGCGTGGTTGCATAGTAGAAGACACTCAGATTGATTATTGATGCTTACGTGAGAAGTCACACCTATGCTTCAATTATTACTCTGATAATTACTTGCATCATATCTCTTATATTATTGATTCAATTATTGTCACAGTATTATCTGTATAATATGTTATATTATTAATTGAGACGACAAGTTATAAATGATTAATAATTGTTGAAAGATTAAAAATGTGTTGATTAAAAATAAAATGATTTGTGGTAATATTTATTCAATCCTTAATGCATATAAAAGTCCTCATTTATGAGAAGTTTGTGGTAAGTTTGATTATTTTATGGGGGGCCCATATGTCATCATCTAAGAGTCTCTTCGTCAATAGTAATTACCTTTGTGAATAGTAATTACCTTCGTCAATAGTATTTACCTTCGTCAATAGTATTTACCTTAAATAATAGTAATTCCTTTCGTCGATAGTAATTACCCTTGTGAATAGTAATTACCTTCGTCAATAGTAATTACCTTTACCAGACGTCAAACCACTTGCCGTTTCACATTACAAAGCGTTAAACCACTTGTCGTTTCACATTCAAAAGGCCGAACCACTTGTCGTTTCACATTACAAAAGGCCGAACCACTTTTCTTTTCACATCACCGGTCGTGAAGCCACTCGCTTTTCACATGGTAGGTGCTAAGCTAGAAATCTTCTATAAATAGAGGCCTAGTGCTTCATTATTTTCATTTAATTCATTCAAGGTTTAGAGAGAGAAAGTATATAGAGAATAAGAGAAAGAAGAAGAGTATTTTGTTACTACACTACCGCAGATTCAATCTCCTACCAAAAGTAAGGGTGTTATTCTTTCTTATTCATGAAGAGAACATTGTTATTCCATTGCTTATTATTACATTGGAATAACTTTGTATCGTGGTTTACCCTATACTTGGTGACATTCTTCTTATTATTACATTGGAACATCTGTCATGCGTGTTTTTTACAGGACTGGTTCCGTCTTTATTATTATTTTGTTGGAACATCACATGCATGTGTTTTACATCGGACTGGTTCCGCGTCTTTATTATTCTGTTGGAACATCTGCATGCGTGTGTTTTACACAGGACTGGTTCCGCTCTTTATTATTACATTGGAATATCCTATTCGTGTGTTTTACACCGGATGCAGTTCCATCTTTATTATTCTGTTGGAACATCCCGTCGGTGTGAATTTCACGACACGTTCCGTTATTATTATTACATTGGAATAACCGTCATGCCAAGATCTGCGCATGCATGGTGATTTCTTTTGTTATTCCATTCTTTATTATACCCGGTTGGTTAAAACTTTGACTTCTATGCTCCATGAAATTAGTAGAATATCCTTGATATTTGCGTTTCATCCAAAGATCTTTTCATGGAAATATTCTTACGATCATTCTTGAATTTTACTCTACAAAACAAAGATCATATTGACAATTTGGACGTTAATAATTCCTGGATAAAATAATTCTTGAACTTGTTTTATTGAATTCTTATATCATTGTCATCATCCTCATGTTTTATATTTTTTAAAGTCATACGTGGCAGTGTAGTGCATAGATGGACTTGGTATGATTATGACCGAGAGATTATTGATTGTAATCATGACCGTAATGTTACAAATGATGTGGTAAAAATCCTCGATTGGTAGTAGTGCATTGATGGACGATTGTTGGCATGATCATGACCATTAATGAATACACAAATATTCTTGGCCCGTAGTGCATGAATAATTGTGGTCGTGATACTAAAGAATATCCTGGGTAGTAGTGAAGGGGTGATTCGATGATGTGGAATATTTATTAAAGTTTGAGTCTCAATTTATAACTTGATGATGAAAAACCTTTTAAATCATAAAAGATAGTAGATTTTATTTTCTACTTGACTCTTTTAATGGATTGCTTGTTCACCGCAGATTAAACTTGATGTTTATTATATTTTATCGGTTTAACATGTTGAAGGCTAATGATAATTTATTCTCGCATTATCTTAGTCATAATATTTCTTCTTGGGCTAGTTGAGCTCACCCTTTCTTTCACCTTTATTCTCTCGTGAAATGAGAATATAGATGGGACGAGTCGGGAAGCGGAGTAATGGTCCGAGGATAGCATTAGTAGTCCCCTCACTATTACGTGAAATAGTGTGATAATAATTGTAATGAGGACTCCTTTTGAGTTTGTATAATATCTAGTAGATAATATTTGTATTCAAACTCACGCGTTTATGTCGTATTTGCATACACGACGCTTATATTAGTAAGTTGTATTTAAATTACATACCATGTATCCGACTACCCAAGATGGGTGATGTATACCTAATTTTGGGGCGCCACGATTAGTATCGAGCTTAGGATATGATCCCTGGCTAAGATGTGAGAATAGTACTAGGAGGGAGAGGCGGGGAATACCTTCGCTAGTATGACCTACCTAAGTTTATGTCTTTATTTTATTGGTTGGTGGGAAGATAGGGATAATTTGTTACATGTCAATTAACCTTTTTTTTTGTGGCGATGATCTGAAAATGACATCCGAGAATGTTGAGAATAGCAATGGAGTGCAAAAGCGATCGTTGATTCACCACATATCAATAATCGAGGATAATGTGCATCGTGAAGGCGACAATCCTCATGCAAACAACAACACCGACCAAATAATGAATGATCAAATGTTCAGAGGCTTTATGCAATTTATGCAACAAAGAAAGTGAGAGAGCGACTCTCGGCCCAAAACGTAGGTGGAAACACGGAAAACTCTCGAGGCGGTCACCGCTAAACAATTCAAGGAGCTGGGACCACCGGAGTTTAAGGGAGAGCAAAACCACTTCGGCGGAAGCATGGATAAAGCAGATTACCAAGATATTTGATGTCTTGGGATGCTCCGAGGAGCAAAAGGTTCCACTTCACGCCTTTTATGTTGCGCTGGAGGAGGCGGACATGGTGGGAATCGGTAAAGCGGACTCAACTCTTTCAGATGAAGATATCTTGGGAGAAGTTCCAGAGTCGTTCAACGACAAATACTTTCCGAAAGTATTCGCCACATGAAGGAGGTGGAGTTTATTAAGTTGGAACAAAACAATATGGACCAAGTGTCGCAAATGATACGAGGCAAAATTTACGGAGTTATCACGGTTTCGCCCCACTTGGTGGATAATGAAGAAGAGAATGGGCGAATATTTTTAAGAGGTTTGAAGTCGGAGATACGTCAACATCTTATTTCTCATAAACTGTGTTTGTATTCAGATGTTGTAAATAGGGCTTAGTTAGTGGAACGCGATAACGAGTCAACGCAACTAAAAGAGAGCGGTAGACAAAATTATAATACCGGTGAGAGTAGTCATCTAAACGGTGACAACAAGCGTGGAGGAATCAACAGCCGGATATGGTAACCAATTCGGTGGTAATCGAGGCCAAAACAATAAGAATGGACATTTCAAGAAAGCGGAGATTCAACAATGATGGAAAGACGTCAAGACCAAAGACCGTTGTTAAGGAAGGAGAAAGACCACCCATCATATGCTTCAAATGCGGAGGAGAGGGACACATCGATCAAATTGCGCTTATGTCGTCAAAGCATGTTATAATTGTGGAAGAGAAGGTCACTTAGCTCGATTTTGTTGCCATCAAGACAAATTCAGCTAGGATGGAGGCACCAAAGGTCAGTCGGAAAAGTCAAAACCAGAGTAAGACTTGGAGAGGCGTTTGTTGTGACCTCCCAAAGAGCAAGAAATCCGAATGAGATCATCACGGGTAAGCTTATCATAAACTCTAATGAAGTCTATACTTTATTTGATACCGGTTCTACCCATTCTTTTATTTCTCCTACTTGCGCTCATCGATTAAATTTGACTCAGGAGAAATTAGACTTTGACTTATCTGTGGAAACTCAGTTGGGAGAAACCTTCATTACATCCACTCGTTTATAAGTCTTGTTTGGTTCAAATCGGTACCCTCACACATTACTCATGTCGATCTTATTTCATTAAAAATACTTGCATTTGACGCGTGATTCTAAGGATTGATTGGTTAACTACTTATCATGCAAAAATTGATTGTTTTCGTAAGGTTGTTAGCTTTCATATTCCTAATCAACCTATTATGCGAATTCAAACGACCAAACCATTAAAATCAATCACGGTCATCTCAAGCCATAAAGCTATTCGTTTAATGAAAAGCGGATGTCAAGCTTTCTTAGCTCATGTCATGATTTAAACAAAAAAATACGCTTTTGAAGGATATTTCTATTGTTAATAAATTTCTGACGTATTCCCAAGAACTTCATGGCCTACCCCAGAGCGTGAAATTAAATTTTGTATCGACCTTGAACCCTAAGACAAAACCTATTTCCAAAGCCCCATATCGAATGGCTCCTATTGAACTTCGTGGAGTTAAAGACCCAATGCAGGAATTGTTAGACATTGACTTTTATTCGCCCCAAGTACTTCTCCTCGGGGTGCTCTGCTTACATTCGTGAAGAAGAAAGATGGGAGTATGCGACTTTGTATTGATTATCGGGAGTTGAATCATGTCACCATCAAAAAATAGGTATCCATCGTAGTGTGAGAGGGTGATTCGATAATGTGGATTATTTATTGTCGAGTCACAAATGATAAAAGTGATGAAAAACTTTTTAAATCATAAAAGATAGTAGATTTTATTCTCTACTTGACTTTTTAATGGATTGCTTGTTCACCGCAGATTAAACTTGATGTCTATTGTATTTTATCGGTTTAACATTGTTGAGGACTAATGATAATTTATTCAGTATTATCTTAGTCATAATATTTTTCTTTGGGCTAATTGAGCTCACCCTTTCTTTCTTTCATTGTTTCTTCTTGAAATGAGAACGCGTTTGGAGACGAGTCGGAAGCGGAGTGATGTTTCGGATGATAGTGTTAGCTAGTAGTCCTCACTATTACGTTAAATAGTGTGACAATAAATGTATTGAGGACGATATTCGAGAGTGAATATTGCTGTAAGGCAATATTTGTATTAAAACTCATCGTATGATACGTCGTACTTTACACATCATTGTATAATAAAGTTGTATTTGAATTTTGTACCATGTATTGGCGACTCGAGATGGGTGATGTATACCTATTTTGGGGGGCGTCACAGTTGGTATCAAAGCTTAGGGATATGATCCCTGGCTAAGATGTGAGGCAAGAACTAGGAGGGGAGAGACGGGGAATTCCTTCGCTAGTATGACCTACCTAAATTTATTTGGTATTTAATTGGTTGGTCAGAGTATAGGGATAATATGTGAAATGTTATTTAACTCTTGTTTTGTGGTAGTATTTGAAAATGGCATTCAAGAATGTTGAGAACATCAATGGAGCACATGAGACCGTTGAGTCTCTACAGATCAATAGTCAGGATAATGTGCATCAGGAAGGCGACAATCCTCAGGCAAACAACAACACTGACCAAATGATGCACGATGGAATGTTCCGAGGCTTCATGAAATTCATGCAACATCAGGCAAGAGCGGCTCATGTCCAAAATGCAGTGGAAACACCTAAGCAACTTCTCGGATGGTCATTTCGCAAAGCAGGTTTAAGGAACTGGGACCACCGGAGTTCTTTGGAGAGCCAAAACCACTTAAGACGGAGGCGTTGATTAAATAGATCAACAAGATATTTGATGTATTGGGATGCTCCGAGGAGCAAAAGGTTTATGAGCATTACAAATTTTTTAATTTATTCCGCTAATAGCAAGCTTTTACAATCAAATAAATTACTTCAATAAATTTAAAAAATATTCTAAATTAGTTTTTAAAATTTAAATTCAATCGTATATTTTAGAAAAGATAAATTTAAATACACTATTAACGTAAATAGTGTAAACGCTGATGGCTGAATAAACTCATAATGCAACGAGTTCCGTAATACACAATTTTGTAATGCAATAACAATTTTCTATTATCATTATAATATTTATTTAATTAGTATTTGATATTTGTATAATAATTGTAATGTTATAATTACATGAAGTTCAACATTACATGAAGCTCACTTCCTTTTTAGCGACGGATCCGGTGACGGTTTGGTCATATAATCGTCGTCTATATTTTTAGCGACGCTATATGTTATCCGTTGCTAAAAGTATAGACGACGGTTGTATGATCAAACCCTCGCAGGATCCGTCATTAAGGAAGGATGAGTTCGGGTAAATTGGATAAATAGTGAATTTAAGATCCAGACTCTAATTTTATATAATGATTAAAATAAACTTTAAGTCAAAATATCCAGTTAATGTCATACTTGTATTTGACATCAATCAATTAAAAGTGTGGTACTTGTTTCGTGTTTAAAAAACAAATAGATTTGACAAGACATTGCTTTTGTTTTACTTGCACAGACCAGGGAGAAATAAAGCAGAGAGTAGAGACAGTAATAAAAGGAACTCAGCTACTCATGAGCCATCATAATTCATAAATGTAATTTTATTTTTATTTTTTTTTATGTAATATAATTTAAATATATATATAAAAATATAATTGTATATATTATACAATCTTATATATATCTAAATTATATTTAAAAATATTGTATTATATAAAAATTTAATTGAAATAAATATTATATATTTTTTGAGAGTCACGAGAAAAACAAAAATAAATAATTAAATAAAAATTGAGATCGGTCCAATTTTTCAGTCCATTGAACCTGTCCGTCAAGACTTATCCTATTGTCAATAATCAAGGTCATGTTCTAGTGATCCTGTAGAAAAGGAACTATATAAGGGATATAGTTCGGCAAAAACAAATTTAGTTAAGCCTACTTTTAGTTTAGGATGAAAGAAGCCAAAGAAAAGAGAAGACTAGTTATTAATTTTAGGCATGACAAAATTTTCCGAACTCGACCAAACTCGTCCGATTCCCATCTTAATAGAATTCGAATTTATAAATTTATAGTCCGATCCCAATTTTAATAGAATTCGAATTTATAAGTTTATAGAGTTAAGATCGGATATGAGCCACTCTCTTGATTATCAGACATGGTATATTTTTGTTAGTATTTTTCAGGGACTGTTTGTTATGCACTGAATAGTTGAATGGTTGAATTGATCAGTCATTTAGTGTGTTTGTTTGAAAAAAATTTGTCTGAATGGCTGAATCGGTACTTGGACTGAATGAAGTATATACCATGTCTAATAATCAAGAGAGTGGCTCATATCCGATCTTAACTCTATAAACAATTAATATAATTAACTGGAAATTATTCTTTCCATCCCTTTTTAAATGTCATTTTAGAGAAGCGTTTTTGTCTCTTAATATTTATCGTTTGATAATTTTAATTAAGTATTAATTGCTTAGTTTCCAATATTACCCCAAATATTAAATATAACTTTAGTTCTCTCACTATTTTCTGTCAAATAAATAACACTCTCTTTTCAATACAAGAACAATAAATACAATTGATATTATATTTAATACTATATAATTATTTATTTAATAATTATTCACAACTCTAAAACAACATAACATAATGAGTATCTTCCTATCAAGAAAAAACAGACTATCTCAAATATATCAAAGTTTGTATAGGTCATTTGTATTATACATATTTTTTTACAATTATTTTATATTAAAAATGTATTAAATATGTGTACTATGCAAACTTTTATATTCACATATTCCAAAAAAAAAAAAACTCACCAAGGATTTCTATGCATCTTAAATGTTCTCAATTGCTGGTGCAAGGATGCCTAAACCTTTGTAATGGCACAAATTCTTCTCTGCCATATGTAAGGTGCATTAACATGGCAGGCGGCCCCATGCCCCCACTATCCCTTATGGAGTAGTAATATTTATAATGTCTAGTTTTCGGCCCTTAAAGTGTCATCCAACATTCCAACCCCACTACCAGCCAATAGACAAAATACCAGTATGCATTCAACACAACCCACCACCCTTTTGCCTTCCCAACAAGAATAAATTCACTTTGTACCCCAATCCAAAAGTAATTTATTAAACTTTAAAATTTATTTATATTTGACTCATTTATATTTTGAGTCAAACTCGAATCGAACTTTTAATCGAATGAGTATAAATCGAACTGTTTGCTTATTTTACATCCTTCAAGCCATGACATTTCAACGAAAAAAATAACAAGTATAAGAAGCCCTCCACGCCCTACACCTACCCTACCCCTACCAATCCTTCACACCCACCCGGCCCCACCACACAGCCACCTCCCAACCCCAACCCCAACCCCAACCCCCCAAGTCTGGTTTGGTGCCTGCACTCTTCAGGTTTAGCCTAAAGATCTAAAATAGTGCATCTTTTTTGTGCACAAAAACTGTACTGACCTAGCTTGGTTTGACTCGGGCCTCACCTAGTACCCAACCCGATCCAGGCTTTCTACACACCTAGGCAAACCTCACAAGTCTAAAATTGTAGACTCGGTTTGACTCGGGCCTCACCTAGTACCCAACCCGATCCAGGCTTTCTACACACCTAGGCAAACCTCACAAGTCTAAAATTGTTGACTCTAAAAAGTGCATATACTAGAGGGGCATTAGAATCATAACACAACATTAAAATAAAAATAACAATTTCCAGTAATAGTACTTCATTAATAAAATATTAATCTCTCGATTTCATAATAACTTTCTTTTTAGGTTCATGTAACATAAATTAAAAAAATTATTTAATATTATCATTTAAAAATTAAAATTTATATGAAATTCTATCACCACCATTTTATAAAAAGTTGAAAACTATTAATGCAATTTAAGAAAATTTATTGAAAGAATGAGAGAAGTTAAAGGTAATATAGGAAAATAAATAATTTATTCTTCTAAAAAATTATAAACGACAAATAAATTAGAACAAATTTTTTCTTTTAAAAAGACAATTATTTTAGAACCTTCTGAGGGTGTATAATAGTAACACAAGAATTCTTATTCACGTGCTTTGAGACCAACAATCAAACAAACACCAACAATGGTAATACCCTCCAACTGAATTACTAGAATATAAGAAAGGTTACTAGGCATAAAGTCAAAACTTGACAACAAATTTCAGGACCAACATGCAGTTCATCATAAGTAAAAGTCAGCTCAGGCAAGAAACTTACAAAAAAACATCTCCTTGTATTCGGATTAAAATTACAATGAAGGATAAGATTGATAACAAACTCGGTCACAAAAACTCTTTCTAAGTCTAACCCAGAGCGAGCTTGAGCTTTTGCTCCTCTTAGTTTTATTTTGACCCGACTACTATAATTACCTCAAGATTACATATAAATATACATTTGGCGGATCGATTGAACACAAAACTCAGTAAATGATTTAGCATTTAAACCTCCTCTATATATACACAACTAAATATAGTATTCTCTCCTGCAGTCACTTCTCTGTGGTTTCTCACCCTGCTTTTAGGGGTCTTTGAATTAATATTTTGCCTAAGCTAAAGCCGATATGCTGCAGTTTCCACGACAATTGAAACCTTCAATTCTAACTGCAGCTGGCTTTTGCCCAAATTTAAGACGAGGACAAACTCCATTTTTGCGTTGAGATGATGGCGATGCTTCAAGAGCCGGTGAAAATGGGCTTGGCTTGTCCATTCCAAAGTGAGCATCTTTGATCAGTGGGTTTGAAGCTCTACTCGGTGGAGATCCCATAAAAAAATATAAGCGAGGAAGGAACCTGATGATTGGGCTTTTCAGCACCATAACTTCCCTATTATTATAAATGAACAAGACAAAAAATTAACTGAATTGATAATACGTCAATTATCATAAATACATATCGACAAAAGAACCTGTTAATTCGAATCCTATAACGACTTTATTCTAAAAATAGGAACTACTGGGTGGATCTAGAATAAAATATTCAGTAATGAATCTTCTCTACTATCTACAAAAAAAAAAACTACATGCGTCATTTAGGCTTCTAGTCGCACTTTTTTTCTGAATTATTCAAAAACTAAGGTTGGCCGATTGGGGGAGGGACTTGATGAAGATAAAAGCTCTGTTTGCATCAACAGTTTGGCTCATGAAGTCTTCCATAAGGAACCGAACATGAATTGTTACATAAGAAATAAACAAACATGTATCCTACTTAAATTTCTGGTGCTCAAGTTCAGTGCTAAGAAGGAAGTGAAGTTCGATTACATTGATTCATGTAACTATATTAGTATGAAAATAAGATCTTTACTAGAGGCTAACACCTTAAGTAATAATCCTCTTAACAGTAACATTTTCAATGAAAATTTGAAAGAAATGGTGCCTTTTTTTCTTTTTCCTTTTGTTTACTTTTGAATTTTTATGAATCGGTGAGATATTAAGTATGTATGTGCAATATGTGTTTGTTTGTGAACAATAAAAACAATTCTACTCTGCTTAACTAGATCAGGCATATCTTTATTTATATAAATGCATATGCTTATCCAAATTAAAACAAACAAGGCTGCTCACAAAATAAATCAAATAAAATCTCATTCGTTCCAAAAAATAACTAAAAAAAATCAGAACAAGCAAAAGAACAAAATTTTCACTCACTCTTCTATGGGTGATTGATCCAAGATCTAAAAATTAGTTCCCCATAACCAAACACATAACTCGAATTTTTTTCCATAAAAACAGTAAACCCAAAAATCTAAACCAAACCAAGATCCAAAAAGTAGTTCCCAATAACCAACACATAACTCAATTTTTTTTTAATTTTAAAAACACTCGAAAACCAAAAAATCTTAACAAAATAAAAAGATACCTTCGTGAGAATCATGTCCAGAAGCTCCGGCCCTGCTCTTGAATCACATAACTCCGTTTGATAACTGCAAATAAACCCCAAAAAAACATGGGTTAGATGTGAAAATCAAAATCAAAGCTCATTTTATTTTATATCAAATTTAAAATAAATAAAAAAGAAAAAAGAGACATACTTTGAAGGATTCAAGAGACCAACGCGACGAGGTTTAGGGCAAACGACGCCGTCTGAAATAGAAGAACCCCTCATTCTGAAATCTCCAAGAGAAGCAAAGGCGTTGTTGTTCTGCTGATATGCGTATCTATTCATTTTCTCACTCTTAATTTCTTCACAGATCAGCATAAATCAACGCCCTGTAAACACACACATGTACATATAAGAGTATATAAACAAATATATATATATATATATGTATGTGTGAATTTTCTATTATTAAAACTCAATTATGTATAGATTAGGAAGGTACCTGCTGATGGCTCTTCCAGGCTTGAAACGATGGAGGGGGAAAGAGAGATAAGAATTGTGATTTGAGGATCTATTCGTAGAAAGAGCGGACTAGGATAGAGAATAAAGGGAAATGGTTAGTATGAAGTTTATTTTAAGATAAGTTGGTTAATTGATCAATAGAATATTGATATATTGGCGAGGTTGTATGCGTGTCAGTATTCTATTAATTAATTGACTAACTTATCAAAAAAAAAATAACTTCATGTTAACCGGATTCAGAATAAAGTGTAGGGTGCTGATGTCAGAAATGGGAAGAGGGACTAGGGAGGGATATGATATAGTAACACGACTGAATTTTTATTTTTTATTATTCTATTTTACTATAGCAGTAAACGTATCATATAAATATAGTAAATACGATTTGAGTTTGATTTTATTTGATTTATTAAACAAATTAAATTTAAATTTATTTTATTGTTTATTAAATTAAACGAGTTAAGTTTATATATAAACCGATTCATTTAGACTTGGCTCGAATAAATCCTACACATTTAACTTGTAATTAATTTATTTTTTAAATAAAAAAGTTAAATTAGTTGAGCTTAAACTCAATTAAGCTCAACTCTTGTAAATTTGTTTCGAAATCACATGTTTAAATTTAAAACTCGTTTAAATTTTAATTTGAGTTATGTCGTCTTATTTAATTTTTAAACGAATTCAAACTTGACATCAAAATTTAGTTATATAGAACTCGTTTACAGCTCTACATTTTCACTACTTCATTTAACATTTTTTCACCATTTCTATTAAGTTATACTTTCGTTTTTTAGAACTCGAAAGTGTTAGTGTAAACTAGGAGATTTTTCTTTATTTCTTTATTTTTTTTCCTTCATATTTTTATTCTTTTTAAAGCATGAACATTTTTAACATCAAAAAGTGATTATTCAGAGTAAATGTATAATTTTTAATACACGTAACACAAGTATTTGGTGCAAACATTGGGCTGAGTTATTGATAAATCACTATCCTTTATTTTATTTTTTAATTTTAAAGCATTGCTTCTCTACTTTACCATATTTTTTACACAAAATATTTAAAAAAGCTTTAAAGGTGTTGTTTGGATCAAGATTTAAAAAATCCTTGTTTCAAGAATATTGATTTAATTAGGTCATCTTAATCCATCCTAATTTATTCAAAATAGGTTCTGAGTTGTTGATACCGTTAGTTACTAGGCTAGGCCATGGAAACTGGAAAGTGAAGTTCAATAAGATAGTTCACCACCCTTTTGCCATTTTGCAAAAAGACATTGACAAATATTGGCATTTTGTACACTCTTGGTTGATAGTTTCACACATACTTTGTTCATGCATGCATAATACTTTTGATTAGGAGAACAAAATAGGCTAATAAATTTAAGAAGTTCATGTCATTTTATTTATGTACAAATGTAATGGAACAAGAGGAGTGTCTATTAAGTTTTTGTAGTATGTTCGGTTACCGACATTTAGAGCATTTACAACGATAGTATTTGGTGTATTTGGAGTCTCAAACGTACGACATCACTTTTGAAGCGTTGTATTTGGACCCCAAACACAACGTTTGCGAGTTAAATAAGTTGCGTTTAAAATAAAATATTTATAAACGAATAAAATTTTCAATTGTGTTTGGTGTATTTGAAACCTCGAAACGAATGCCAAACACCGGTAGATGAACATGCATTTACTACTTTCAGTTTAGAAAGCAAAGAGAGATGCATAATCTTGATTTTGTTTTCAAAAAAATCAAAATAACTGAAATATATTGAAATTGTAATTTGTTACAATGATAAAAAATTATAATAAATTTTTTTATAAATAAATAATATATATCAAATAAAAAAAACTAATCGTAATAAAAATTAATGGACACTATAATTTTTTTTTAATTTTAACCGAGAAAGCAAAGGGAGAGGCTTAGGTGGTGTTTGTTTGTGTCTGAATGCCTCTTGATTCACTTGTCTCTGATTCGGTCAGAGACAAATCTTGTTTGGTAATTTTTTTTTTTTTGCATCTTAATCGTTAAGACAAAAATTCAAATATTAGCTATTAAGAGCTGCCTCTTAATAGTTTAATTAAAATTTATGGACAAAAATAGCCTCAATAAATATTGTAATCCTTCAATTTCAAATTTTAAGATCATTCAAATAAAATTTTTAAATAACTCAAAGGGTTAAAATGATAAAATAGTGTCATTAAGATGTTTTATACTTTTTAGTTATCAAACAATTTTTTAAATTCAATTGTTATTTTATTCAGATAATCTAATTTATTAAGATATATTAAACATTCAAATCTTAATTACTCAATTTTATAAAACATTTATTCTTGATTCCACTACAAATTGAGAAAGGACAAGAAGAAATTAATAAAATATGGTAAAAACAATATCTCAACTTTGCCTTATTTCTCGTGTAATGTTTTGCTACTAGTGATTATTCTGCTGCCCAATCTGCCTGGGACTTGTCAATTATTTTCAGTTGGATAGTAGGAAAGATCAATAAAGATAAGATACTTCCCAAATTCAATCAACTTCTTCATGGTCAAATGCTAAAGCCAAATTTCCAAGTGATTAAAATAAAAGAAAATATCATATACTATTGAGTAATATATTTGAGGTTAAGGTTTATGTAAACTTATTGTAGTATATTTATCATAACTCACTGATAATGACTTGTAAGGAGAAATATAATATTTTTTCTTGCTCATGATTTTATAAAATATTTCCAAGCATGTCATTCATGAGCTCCAAAATAAAGTACATAAAAGGTTTCATTTACAAATGGTGTTTGCATGAAATTAAGTCGAATATGTTACCATGCAATCCAACTTTAAGATTAATTAATAGCCGGCCTAATTATTGTATGTAGTAACTAATGAAGGATTATGTTATTGGAATTGTTATTTTTAAGAGGAAGTTTTGATTATATGTTTTGTTATTAGTTATTTTCGAAGTCTTGATCATAAGTATTGTTCCTCGATCTGACCGAAAAAAGGGAAGTCATCGTATTATCTATAACGGCTTGTGTCGCCGGGAGCTAGATAACTCGTGTGTGAGTAAATATTGGATCAAAGAGAATGCAAGTCAATAATAGAGGCTGAGAGGTTTTAGTAGAGAAAATAGTATATGAGACTGAAACAATCCGGGTCAAATCTCGAATCCGAATCGAATAAAATTCATTCAAATAAGAGCTTAAATTTATTTCGATAAGATCTTTGGAATCATCTTAGTTTATCATGCAATTCTCCATAAAAAATCATAACTAAGCGATTATTAATAAGAAGCTTAATTTTTAAATACAGATAATTTTTTGGAGTGTTATAGAGACCGAACCCAAAAGGATAAATTAAAGGCCCAAAACAAAGGAAACGACAACTGGGAGGTGGTCCCAAGAGTGGTACAAATGAAAGTGGTACCTTAGGTACAAGTAAATGGCCTAGCTCGGGTACAACTAGCCCAATGTTCAAATGTACTAAGACACCTATAATTGAGTCCCAGCCTGCAGCCTCAATTATGGCTTGCCTTTTCGAATTAGGAATTCTTGCCATTTCATACGTAAAAGAAAGGGTCCTTAACATTAATATACAACAATTAGAAATTAATTACAAAAATAAAATACACACAACATAATTACAAAAATAAAACAACACAATATTACCTTGCTAAAATTACGCATCATTAACTCCCTACACGTCAGTTACCGACTTTCATATTTTCAATTGATCGATCCTAAATTCACGCTAATGAAGAAAAAGGCAACTTGGAGATCAGAAAAAATAGAGCAACGACAGATCGATCGGAGAAGACGACATGAAACTCTGAGATCGGATAATAGAGGAGTAGATCAACAGCAACTTCAAGATCAACAACAACTTCAAGATCAACAACAACTTCAATAAGATCAACAACAACTTCAAGATCAGAAATCAACCTCTGTAAAAACTTTGAGTTTAAAGTTTATATGCATATTGTTACCTCGTGGGTACTATATACTCGTATATTGGTTACCTTTCTTAAGTTTTTCGCTCTTTAATTGGTAACAAAGTCAGTATACTGACTGTTTTGATTTCAAAATGCATGTAAAAAATGCTTTTTATATTACAGTTACTAAGTACATATAAATTGGTTACTGTTTATTATTGATTTGGTTACTGTATAATGTTTATTTGGTTACCCCGTGGTTACTATATACTCGTATATTGGTTACCTTTCTTAAGTTTTTCGCTCTTTAATTGGTAACAAAGTCAGTATACTGAATGTTTTGATTTCAAAATATATGTAAAAATATGTTTTATATTCTAGTTACTAAGTACATATAAATTAGTTCTTTGTTTATTATTGATTTTAGTTCATCGTATAATGTTTATTTGATTCTTTGAATACTTTAAATGTTTATTTGGTTACCCCGTGGTTACTATATACTCATATATTGATTACCTTTCTTAAGTTTTTCGCTCTTTAATTGGTAACAAAGTCGATTATCTTGATTGTTTTGATTTCAAAATGCATGTAAAATATGTTTTATATTCAGTTACTAAGTACATATAAATTAGTTCTTTGTTTATTATTGATTTAGTTCTTGTATAATGTTTATTTGGTTGCTGAATACTTTAAATGTTTATTTGGTTATCCTGTGGTTACTATATACTTGTATATTGGTTACCTTTCTTAAGTTTTTCGCTCTTTAATTGGTCACAAAGTCAGTATACTGTGACGCCCCCAAAATAGGTCCATTCCATCCAACCCATTCTGAGTCGCCAAATACATGGATGCGAAATAACTACAACTTTATTATTACAACATATAAAGCTGTGAGTTTAAATACGAGATATTGCCATCTAGACAATATCCACACGTAAATAAATCCCCATCATAATTATTGATACATTATTTTACAAAATGGTGATGACTACTAAACGACTCTCTCAGAACCTTCATTCCATACCCCGATTAGTACTTTCATTACATTCTCGCCTCACGAGAAGAAAAATGGAACAACAAGGAAAAGGGTGAGCTCAACTAGCCCGGTAAAGAATATTATGACTAAGATAATGTATAACAAATTATCGTTAGTCTTCAATGAGGAAAAATCTAATAGAATACAATAGACAACAAATTTTAAATCAATATTCGCAATGAAATAATAATTCATTAGAAAAGTTAAGTAGAGAATGCAAACTACTATCTTCTATATATGAATTTAAAAGTTCATCGTCGATATTTTATCCTGTAACATCAATCGATATATATACGGAATCAAATATTCATCTTTGCTTTACGGGCCGAAGATATTCATCGATTAGTCAGTGTTCATCTAAACACTGTTCATCTTTTTTGCACTATGGGCCAAAGATATTAATCGATCGATCGTGTTCATCTCAACACTGTTCATCTTTACTACGGGCCAAAGATATTCATAAGAAATCATTCATCTTTGCACTACTGGGCCAAAGATATTCCATAATATCATCATTTAAAATGAAGATGATGAAAATATTTTAAAGAAAGCGAATCCGATTGAAACAAAATGACAAGGATTAAGGATTAAGGATTCGTACTTTGTTTTATCCACGTCCAAAAATACCTCAAAAATAATCACAAGTGGTGTAAAATTTAAGAATGATCAAAACATGGATACAATCAAAGCTAGTATCCGAATAGATATTTTAGACGAAAAGAAGAAATTTCATTTTTCGATTGAATAGTCTGCAAGTATTCGTGAATAAGTGTAGATTATCGTGAATAATCTTAGTATCGTGAATAGTAACTCGACACCAAAAGATAGAAATTTCACAAAAAAAACATCTTCAACCGTGAATGAATAGTACTGCGTGAATAAGAAGCTCGTGAATAATAACTCATGAATAGTAACTTCGTGAAATCGTAACTCATGAATAGTAACCCCAGAGCATGAAAAAGTTCCAAATTTGATAAAAAGTTCCAACCAATATTTGACATAATGATATTGAAGAAATAATATCATTTGAGAAGAAAATAACATCCTTACTACCGAAAAGAAAGATCTTACTTAGTTGAAACAGGATATAGGCTATGACTTGAACTACTGCACCGTATAGCAATACTCAAAGTATACTCAAAATACTCATAAGAATACGCTCGATAATATAGAGAGAAAACTTGATTTTTAGTGTGATTTTCAATTCTAACCTAAGCACCTATTTATAGGAAATTCTTAGAACAATTAAAAGCGAGAAAATTTAAAAAATTAATATTATAATTTTTTCTACATCCTCCTACGCATCAAGCATCTGAATTCAGCAACATGACATGTGTTAAAGATGCCCACCAAACACAAAAAACGTTTTTGTGAATATAAATATTTAAAACTTCCAAAAAATCAATTATTTCGGAGCTTCGGAACTTCAATAATTCATAATAAATAACTCCTTTATCAGAAAAATTTGAATCTCGCGACTTTTTATAGGAAATTCAATTCTCTACAACTTTGCAGAAGAAAGTTTTTCCAAATTCCAAACAGAAAAATTGAAAGAAATCCACATACGGACAATTTTTTACGGCTATAATCAAATTTCGGTCGAGAAATGGGGTCCACCGACACACAAAACATGTGTTAATCATTTAATGCAACAAAATACTCTTCCTCCTCATATACTCATATATCCCACATTCATTGTAAAAATATCACCGTTAATATATTATTAAAATAATATATTTAAATGAATTATTTTATCGAGAAAAAGATAAAATATTAATTTTCAACAATTGTCATTTTAAAATTTTCTCCATCTATATCCACATAAAATTAATATTTTCCTCATCATATGAATCAATAATTAATTATTCACAAATAATATTCTGAGAATCACAATATTTGTGACGCATAGCGGTTCCGGGAAGAGGGCTTTCGATAAGGATCTCTCCTTACTTCTTGCGCAGCGATTATTAGGTGACCAAACCTCTTCTTAGAGCGAACTTTCTAGACATTGCCAATAATGTTATCTAATAATATTATTAGGATAATATGAATTATTGCCGATAATGGAAAATCTTGTGTAATGACAATTTATTGAAACAACGGTAATATAAAATATCAATGCAAACAATTATTGAATCGATAAAATAAAATCTTGAATAGTAATTCTTTGTAACCATTATTGAGTAGTGCCTTCTTACGTAAGAATCAATAATTGGTGCAATCATGGTAATGTATCTTTGTTCAACAACGCGTATTATTAGTGTGTTTTAACCACCGGGTATTCCAACAATGATTAAGCTTGGTAACAACTTCGCAGTTATTTATAAACAACTTATATTTGTCGTTTTCTTCATCCAATCGCTTTTAGTTATGGGGCCCATAAAAGGCTGGCCGTAAATACGAATATTCCCCGACAGTACGAATATTCCACGATCAAACGAATATTCCCCGACAATAATGAATATTTTATCACCACTTGCTTATTTAAAATATTTGCGCATTTTACCCATAACTATCCACATTAATCAAATCAACCTTTACTATTTCAAAATAATAAATAGAGAAAATTCCATTTTATTAAAAAAAATTCGGGGTCTTACAACCTCCCCTCCTTATGAAATTTCGTCCTCGAAATTGACGTACGTACCTGGTGTTTCGAAAAGATGAGAATACCTCGCTTTCATTTCCGTTTCTAACTCCCAGGTCATTTCCTCAATAGCATGGTTTCTCCACAAAACTTTAACTTGTGGTATAACCTCAAAGACATATGGGACATGTTCTTTCCTATCCAAGATCTTGTGAGTTTCTCCTCAGACGTTAAGTCTTGGCTATCTCGTTCGGTTCTAACTTCGATAGCGTGGTTTGGGTCATCCACATATTTACGTAACATCGATACATGAAACAGCGTTATGAACAGCGTCGTACTTGGCGATAAAAGCGAGTCTATAGGCCACAGTTCCTATTCGATCGAGAATTTCAAATGGATTAATAAATTGAAGGTTTGAGCTTTCCTCACCTCACCGATTCTCGCTTTTAAAATAACAACTTCTTGCACCTCCTTCTTCAAATTCATGAGCTCCGGTGTGTAGCTTGAACAACTTTAACTTTATCGATTAAAGTCGATTATACTCGTATATCATCACGTGGGGTACTAGAGTTTTCATCTCCATCTCTAATATTTTTAAGTTATCTGAAATGAGTCTTTGACAATATCGTACTCGTGACTTCAGATCGATCTTCTACTCAACACGTCGGCTACCACGTTCGCTTTTCCGGGATGGCATGGTCGAACATGTCTTTGAAATGAGTCTCCTCTTGAGTTCTTGAAGCTCTTCCCACATTCCTTGCTCCATTCGAATTTTGTATCTCTACGAGTCAATTGCGTTAATGGAATAGCGATTCGAGAATATCCTTCAATGAATCTCCGATAATAACCAATTAAGCCTGAAAGCTACGTATTTCGATTATCGACATAGGTTGTTCTCAATTGTGACTCATATCCCAACCTTGGATATGACGTTACAATGACACCTATCGGTTTACTATCGCGCGAATATGGTGTCCCTACGAGATGCGGCGGTGCATTCCACAAAGGAAGTCACCAAATAAAGGCTCGGTACCAAATTTATAGTTGAATTTTAACTCACGAAGTTCAATAGGAGCCATTCGATATGAGATTTTAGAAATGAGTTTTGTCTGGGTTCAAAGTCGATACAAAATTTAATATCGATCTTTGGGAGTAAACCAAGAAATTCTTGAAATACGTCGGGGAAAAATCAATAACAACGGGAATATTATTCAAATTTGGCGTGTCTTTATTCAAATCCATAACATGGACTAAGAAAACTTGACATCCGTAATAAGCGAATGACTTCATGGCTTGATATGAAAATGTTTGACTTCAATGGATTGATTGCACGAATTGAATAACGAGTTGCTTAGGAATATGAAAACTAACAACCTTACGAAAGCAATCAATTTTGGCATGATGAGTAGTTAACCTTAAAAGCACATCAAAAGCAAATATCTTTATAGGAATAAGGTCAACAGGTAATGTGATAGTGCCAACTTGGATCAAACAAGATTTCTAAACAACGGATGTAATGAAAGTTTCTCCTAATAGAGTCTCCACAGATAGGTCAAAGTCTAATTTCTCCGAGTCAAGTTCAAACGTTGAGCCTTAAAGAGAGAGATAAAAGAATGGGTAGAGCAAGGTATTCAGTAAGGTATAAACTTCGCAAGAATTTATAATTAACTAACCCGTGCTAACTTCGTTCGGGTTACTCGCTTTTTGAGAAGTCACGAAAACGCTTCTTCGATGTCGTTGACTTTGACTTTTACGTATCCTCTCTGGTGCCAGCGTCCCAATGGACTTGATTTTATTTATAGGACAAAATCGAGCTATGTGACCATCTTTTCCACAACTAAAACATACCTTGGAAGGCTTTGAGCAGTTTGACCTTATATGTCCATCCTCTCGCATCTGTAGCATCTAAGCGGCGATCGTTCTCTTCCCTAGAATTTGTTATTGGTGCTTGTCTTTCTTCTTAAGCGTCTTCCGTCATTGTTAAATCTTCTCTTTTAGATTGGACATCTCTTTCCATAATATCAACGCGTCGTGCGGCTTTTACCCATGCATCACTCATTCTCACTCGTTCGGTTATTTCTTCTTTCATTTCAAATTCGACTTTATCATCTTATACTACGCCAAAGAGTGCTTACATTCAAGCATCACATATCGGGTAACATAAGCTTGAATCGTTGCATCCTTTTTGCTCCACATTTGCCTGCAATTCTTGACTGCTCTTCTAACTCATGAATACGATTTTGCAATTCTACATTTTGATCATAAAATACCTCTAATAAACTCTCTCGTGGTACCACTTCTTCTCTCTTCTTCCTCACTCTCTCATTTGTTACCTCTGCGACTATCTAAAGGTGCAACTATCAATTCTTCACTCACCACATGGATATCTCTAATTCCTTCTTCACCGACATCACATTATCACGGTTGGCGATTAGAGGTGTCTCCACGATCTCATTCACTCCATTGTTAACGTTCTCGTGACCATTCTTAAAAACTATCATAAAATAAGGGTTAATTAAATAAATTAACAAATCACATAATAATACCCTATATTATGACCAACCAACAAATAAGCTTAGGTAGGACACCTAGCGAAAGATTTACTCGTCTCTCCCTCCTAGTTCTATTCCCGATCAGATCTCGCCGGAGATCATATCCCTAAGCTACGATACCAGTTGTGGCGCCCAAAATAGGTCCATTCCATCCAACCCATTCGAGTCGCCAAATACATGGTACAAAAATAACTACAACTTTATTATTTACAACATATAATTTGTGAGTTTTAAATACGAGATATTGCCATCTCTAGACAATATCCACACGTAAATAAATCCCCATCATAATTATTGATACATTATTTTACAAAATGGTGAGGACTACTAAACAACTCTCTCAGAACCTTCATTCCATACCCCAGCTAAGTACTCATTACATTCTCGCCTCACGAGAAGAAAAATGGAACAACAAGGAAAAGGGTGAGCTCAACTAGCCCGATAAAGAATATTATGACTAAGATAATGTATAACAAATTATCGTTAGTCTTCAACGAGGAAAAATCTAATAGAATCTGATAGACAACAAATTTTAAATCAATATTCGCAGTGAAATAATAATTCATTAGAAGAGTTAGTAGAGAATGCAAACTACTATCTTACATATATGAATTTAAAAGTTCATCGTCGATATTTTATCCTGTAACATCAATCGATATATATACGGAATCAAATATTCATCTTTGCACTCTGAGGCCAAAGATATTCATCGATTAGTCGTATTCATCTAAACACACATTCATCTTTGCTTTACTGGGCCGAAGATATTAATCGATCGGTCGTATTCATCTCAACACTGTTCATCTTTGCACTACTGGGCCAAAGATATTCATTAAGAAATCATTCATCTTTACTACTGGGCCAAAGATATTCCATAATATCATCATTTAAAGGCTGAAGATGATGAAAAATATTTTAAAAAAGCGAATCCGGTGAAACAAAATGACAAGGATTAAGGATTAAGGATTAGTACTTTGTTTTATCCACGTCAAAAATACCTCAAAAATAATCACAGTGGTGTAAAATTGAGAATGATCAAAACATGGATCTGATCAAAGCTAGTATCCAAAATAGATATTTTGGACGAAAAGAAGAAATTTCATTTTTGATTGAATAGTCAGTATTCGTGAATAATGTGATAGTATCGTGAATAGTCACGTAGTATCGTGAATAGTAACTCAGAACACCAAAAGATAGAAATTTCACAAAAAAACATCTTCACACTTCGTGAATAGTACTCGTGAATAGTAACTTCGTGAATAGTAACTCATGAATAGTAACTTCGTGAATCGTAACTCATGAATAGTAACCCCGACATGAAAAAGTTCCAAATTTGATAAAAAGTTCAACCAATATTTGACATAATGATATTGAAGAAATAATATCATTTGAGAAGAAAATAACATCCCTTACCTCGAAAATGATCTTACAGTTGAAACAGGATATAGGCTATGACTTGAACTTTAAGTATAGCAATACTCAAAGTATACTCAAAATACTCATAAGAATAAACTCGATAATATAGAGAGAAAACTTGGTTTACGGTGTGATTTTCAATTCTAACCTAAGCACCTATTTTAGGAAATTGCTTAGAACACCAAAGCGAGAAAATTTAAAAATTAATATTATAATTTTTTCTACATCCTCCTACGCATCAAGCATCTGAATTCAGCAACATGACATGTGTTAAAGATGCCCACCAAACACAAAAAACGTTTTTGTGAATATAAATATTTAAAACTTCCAAAAATCAATTATTTCGGAGATTCGGAACTTCAATAATTCATAATAAATAACTCCTTTATCAGAAAAATTTGAATCTCGCGAGTTTTTATAGGAAATTCAATTCTCTACAACTTTGCAGAAGAAAGTTTTTCCAAATTCCAAACAGAAATTGACCGAAATCCACATACGGACAATTTTACATTTATAATCAAATTTCGATCGAGAAATGGGGTCCACCAACACACACAAAACATGTGTTAATCATTTAATGCAACAAAAATACTCTTCCTCCTCATATACTCATATATCCCACATTCATTGTAAAAATATCACAGATTAATATATTATTAAAATAATATATTTAAATGAATTATTTTATCGGGAAAAAGATAAAATATTAATTTTCAACAATTGTCATTTTAAAATTTTTCTCCATCTATATCCACATAAAATCAATATTTTCCTCATCATATGAATCAATAATTAATTATTCACAAATAATATTCTGAGAATCACAATATTGATGACAGGCGGTTCAGGAAGAGGGGCTTTCGATAAGGATCTCTCTCTTCTTTGGCTTGATTAGGTGACCAAACCTCTTCTTGAGCGAGAACTTTCTAGACATTGCCAATAATGTTATCTAATAATATTATTATTCAGATAATATGAATTATTGCCGATAATGGAAAATAACGTGTAATGACAATTTATTGAAACAACGGTAATATAAAATATCAATGCGTGACAATTATTGAATCAATAAAATAAAATCTTTAATAATAATTCTTTGTAACCATTATATTGAGTAGTGCCTTCTTACGTAAGAATCAATAATTGGTGCAATATCTGGTGTCTTCTTGTTCAACAACGCGTATTAGTGTGTTTTAACCACCGGGTATTTCAACGATGATAGCAGTAACAACTACGTAGATTATTTATAAACAACTTATATTTGTCGTTTTCTTCATCCAATCGCTTTCCGTTATGGGGCCCACAAAAGCTAGCTGGCAGTAAATGCGAATATTCCCCAAGCATATGAATATTCCACGATCAAACGAATATTCCCCGACAATAATGAATATTTTATCACCACTTGCTTATTTAAAATATTTGCGCATTTTACCCATAACTATCCACATTAATCAAATCAACCCTTACTATTTCAAAATAATAAATAGAGGAAATTCCATTTTATTAAAAAAAATTCGGGGTCTTACATATACTAACTGTTTTGATTGCAAAATGCATTTAAAAATATGTTTTATATTACAGTTACTAAGTACATAGAAATTAGTTCTTTGTTTATTATTGATTTAGTTCTTGTATAATATTTATTTGGTCTTTCAGATACTTTTAATGTATATTCTACGGATGTTTTTTATATTGATGGTTACTTATTAAATAAATACATTGGTTACTTTCTTACAATTTATTGAATCTTTAAGTACATATTGATGTTTTTTATATTGTTTATTTTTTCTTTGTAAAATGCATGTCAAATATGTTTTATGTTATGGATACTAATTAAATATATGTTTAGTTATCGCCTAGTCCGGATTTGGTTAAGTATATAATGTTGACTTGTTTTATTGTGTAATATTACCATGGTTACTACATAATATTCTTGTATTTTATCTTGATTTTTATATTGATGGTTCTTGATTAACTACATTGGTTACCTTCATACACCCGTTATTCTTTAATTTGTAGTAAAGTCATTCTTCGATTGTTTTGGTTGTAAAATGAGTGTAAAAATATTTTTATAATCTTGCATGGCTACTAATTACATATATCTTCGTTATCAGATAATATGTATTTAGATAATTGAAAGGTGTTTATTTGGTTACTCTATAATGTTATTGAGTTTTATAATTGTTTCTTTTATATTGGTGGTTACATATTGACTACATTGGTTACCTTCACACAACTGTTAATCTGATTATATATATATTAGTTGTTGTATACTATTTAATTGTGTGACGCCCCCAAAATTAGGTATACATCACCCATCTTGGGTAGTCAGATACATGGTACAGAATTTAAATACAACTTACTAATATAACTGTCGTGTACAATACGACATAAACTGTGAGTTTGAATACAAATATTGTCTACTAGATATTATACAAACTCAAAAGGAGTCCTCATTACAATTATTATCACACTATTTCACAGAATAGTGAGGACTACTAATGCTATCCTCGGACCATTACTCCGTTCCCGGCTCGTCTCATTTATGTTCTCATTTCACGAAGAGAACGGTGAAAGAAAAGGTGAGCTCAACTAGCCCAAGAAGAAATATTATGACTAAGATAATGCGTAATAAATTATCAATAGCCTTTCAACAAATGTTAAACCGATAAAATATAATAAACATCAAGTTTAAGCTGCAATGAACAAGCAATCCATTAAAAGAGTCAAGTAGAAAATAAAATCTACTATCTTTTATGATTTAAAAGGTTTTTCATCATCATATATTTGAGACTCAAACTTTAATAAATATTCCACATCATCGAATCACCCCCGCACTACGGCGAGGATATTCTTCTTTAGTATAACGACCATAATTATTCATGCACTACGACCAAGAATAGTTGTGTATTCATTAATGGTCATGATCATGTCAACAATCATCCATCAATGCACTACTACCATCGAGGATTTTTACCACATCATTTGTAACATTACGGTCATGATTACACCGAATAGTCTCTCGGTCATAATCATACCAAGTCCATCTATGCACTATGAGCCACGAGATGACTTTCAACATAATATAAACATGAGGATGATGACTATGATATAAGAATTCAAGAAAACAAGTTCAAGAATTATTTTATCCAGAAATTATTAACGTCCAAATTATCAACATGATACTGTTTTGTAGAGTAAAATTCAAGAATGATCAGAAGAATATTTCCATGAAAAGATACTGGATGAAACGCAAATATCAAGGATATTCTACTAATTTCATGGAGTATAGAAGTCAAAGTTTTAACCAACTGGGTATAATAAAGAATGGAATAACAAAAGAAATCACCACGCATGCAAGATTGCGATGCATAGGCAAAGTTATTCCAACAGAATAATAATAACGGAACCGGTCGGTGAAATTACATGCAACGAGGATGTTCCAACAGAATAATAAAGATGGAACCGGATCCGGTGTAAAACACATGATAGGATGTTCCAGCGGAGTAATAATAAAGAGCGGAACCAGTCAGGTGTAAAACACACAGATGAGGATGTTCCAACAGAATAATAATAAAAGGCGGAACCAGTCCAAAGGTGTAAAACACATGCAGACGAGGATGTTCCAACAGAATAATAGAAGAATGTCACCAAGTATAGGGTAAACCACGATACAAAGTTATTCCAATAGAATAATAAGCAATGGAATAACAATGAGTTCTCTTCATGAATAAGAAAGAATAACACCCCTTACTTTTGGTAGGAGATTGAATCTGCGGAAGAGTGTAGTAACAAAATACTCTTCTTCTTTTCTCTTATTCTCTCTATACTTCTCTCTCTAAAGCTTGAATGAATTAAGTGAAAATAATGAAGCACTAGGCCTCTATTTATAGAAGATTTCTAGCTTAGCACCTACCATGTGAAAAGGCAAGTGGCTTGGACGATGGTGATGTGAAAAGAAAAGTGGTTCGGCGCTTTGTAATGTGAAACGACAAGTGGTTCGATCTTTGTAATGTGAAACCAAGCAAGTGGTTTGGCCTTTAATGTGAAACGGCAAGTGGTTTGACGTCGGTAAAGGTAATTACTATTGACGAAGGTAATTACTATTCACAAGGGTAATTATTATCGACGAAGGTAATTACTATCGATTGAAGGTAAATTGTAAGACCGAAAATTTTTAAATAAAAAGGAATTTCCTTTATTTATTATTTTGAAATAGTAAGGGTGGATTTGATTAATGTGGATAGTTATGGGTAAAATACGCAAATATTTTGAATAAGCAGTGGTTATAAAATATTCATTATTGTTTGGGAATATTCGTTTGGTCGTGGAATATTCGTCATTGTTGGGGAATATTAAATTTGACAGCGCGATCTTTTTGTGGGCCCCATAAGCGGAAAGCGATTGGATGAAGAAAACGACAAATATAAGTTGTTTATAAATAAGCACAGTAGTTATTCTGCAATAATATTGTTGGAATACCGGTGGTTAAAACACACTAATACGCCGTTGTTGAACAAGAAGACACAGTATTGCACCAATTATTGATTCTTACGTAAGAAGGCACTACTCAATAATTGTTACAAGAATTATTGCGATAGATTTTATTTTATTGATTCAATAATTGTTGCGTTGATATTTTATATTCATTGTTTTGATAATTGTCATTACACACAGTTTTTTATTATCGAAGCAATAATTCATATTATCTGAATAATATTATTAGATAACATTATTGGCAATGTCTAGAAAGTTACGTCTAAGGAGAGGTTTGGTCACCTAATTGCGCCAAGATGAGAGAAATTCTTATTGGAAAGCCCCTCTTTCTGAGGAACTACCGTTGCAAGATCTTTGTGATTCTGTAATATTATTTGTGAATAATTAATTATTGATTTATATGATGAGGAAAATATTGATTTTATGTGGATATAGATGGAGAAAATTTTTAAAGTGACAATTGTTGAAAATTGAAATTTTATCTTTTTCTGATAAAATAATTCATTTAAATATATTATTATATTTTAATAATATAATAATGGTGATATTTTTACAATGAATGTGGGATATATGAGTATACGAGGAGGAAGAGTATTTTTGTGGCATTAAATGATTAACACATGTTTTGTGTGTCGGTGGACCCCATTTCATGACTGAAATTTGATTATAACTTGTAAAATCGTCCGTTTGAGGATTTCGGTCAATTTCTATTTAGAATTTGGAAAAACTTTCTTCTGCAAAGTTGTAGAGAATTGAATTTCCTATAAAAAGTCGCGAGATTCGAATTTTCTGATAAAAGAGCTATTTATTGTGAATTATTGAAGTTCCAAAGTTCTGAAATAATTGATTTTTGGAAGTTTAAAATATTTTTAATTACAAAAACGTTTTTTCCATTTTTGAAACTCATTTAACATGTGTTAAGGTGGCTGAGTTCAGATTCTTGGATGCGTAGGAAGTTGTAGAAAAATTATAATATTAATTTATTAAATTTTCTACTTTGGTGTTCTAAAGCATTTTCCTATAAATAGGGTGCTTAGGTTAGAATTGAAAATCACACCGTAAACCTGAAGTTTTTCTTTCTATATTATCGAGTTTATTCTTGTGAGTATTTTGAGTATACTTTGAGTATTGCTATATACGGTGCAAGTTCAAGTCATAGCCTTTATATCAGGTGTTTCAACTGTAAATCTTGTCTTTTCGAGGTAAGGATGTTATTTTATTGAAAATGATATTATTTCTTCAATATCATTATGCCAAAATATTGGTTGGAAATTTTTATCAAATTTGGAACTTTTTCATGTCGGGGTTACTATTCATGAGTTCTTATTCACGAGTTCTTATTCATGAGTTACTTATTCACGAGTTCTTATTCACGTAAAGTACTATTCAAGAAAGCGAAGATGATGTTTTTTGTGAAATTTCTATCTTTTGGTGTCTGAGTTTATTATTCACGTATACTGACTATTCACGAATATGGTACTTATTCATAAAAAATAAAAAATTTTTCTTTTCGTCTAAAATATCTATTCTGGATACTAGCTTTGATTGTATCCATGTTTTGATCATTCTTGAATTTTACACCCCTATGATTATTTTTGAGGTATTTTTGGACGTGGATAAAACAAAGTACGAATCCTTAATCCTTAATCCTTGTCATTTTGTTTCAATTGGATTCGTTTATTTAAAATATTTTTCATCATCTTGATCTTAAATGATGATATTATGGAATATCTTTGGCTGTGTAGCAAAGATGAATGATTTCTTGATGAATATCTTTGCCCGTAGTGCAAAGATGAGCAGTGTTGAGATGAACACGACCGATCGATTAATATCTTTGGCCCGTAGTGCAAAGATGAAGCAGTGTTTAGATGAACATGATTAATGATGAATATCTTCGGCCTGTAGTGCAAAAGATGAATATTTGATTTCGAGATATATATTGATTGATGTTATGGGGATAAAATATCGACGATGAACTTTTAAATTCATATATAGAAGATAGTAGTTTGCATTATCTACTTAACTCTTCTAATGAATTGTTGTTTTCCATGCTTGATTGTTGATTTAAAATTTGTTGTCTATCAGATTCTATTAGATTTTTTCCCGTCAAGACTAACGATAATTTGTTGTATATTATCTTAGTCATAATATTCTTTCTTGGGCTAGTTATGTAAGACCCCGAATTTTATGAAATAAAAGTATTCAATTTTTTTATAATTACTATTCATGAGTTACTATTCATGAGTTATTTTATTCATGAGTTCTTATTCACGAGTTCTTATTCATGAGTTACTTATTCACGAGTTCTTATTCATGAGTTACTATTCACGAGTTACTATTCACGAAAGTACTATTCATGAAGCATGATAATTTTTTTTTTCGTAAGAAGGCATTACTCAATAATTGTTACGGTAATTACTGCTCAATATTATATTTTATTGATTCAATAATTGCTACGTTGATATTTTATATTATTGTTGTTTTGATAATTGTCACGTACGTGATTTTCCATTATCGAGCAATAATTCATATTATCCGAATAATATTATTGGATAACATTATTGGCAATGTCTAGAAAGTTACATCTAAGGAGAGATTTGGTCACCTAATTCATACGCCAAGAAGGAGAAATTCTTATTGGAAAGCCCCTCTTTCTGAGGGCTATGCAGTTGTTAATATTGTGATTATGTAATATTATTTGTGAATAATTAATTATTGATTTTATGTTGAGAAAAATATTTATTTTATGTGGATATAGATGGAGAAAATTTTTAAAGTGACAATTGTTGAAAATTAATATTTTATCTTTTTCGATAAAATAATTCATTTAAATATATTATTTTAATAATATATTAACGGTGATATTTTTACAAATGAATGTGGAATATATGAGTATATGAGGAGGAAGAAATATTTTGTTACAATAAATGTTTAAAACATGTTAAACATGTCAATTGGACCCCATTTCTTGATCGAAATTTGATTATAGGTTGTAAAATCGTCTGTTTGTGGATTTTGGTCAATTTCATTTGGAATTTGGAAAACTTTTTCTCGCAAAGTTGTAGAGAATTGAATTTCCTATAAAACTCACGAGATTTGAAATTTTCTGATAAAAAAGGGCTATTTATTATGAATTATTGAAGTTCCGAATATTGGGTGCAATTAATTTTATTACAAAAAATGCTAAAAACATGTTTCTCATGTTAGTTGACCCCATAAGTGTACTTTTGCATGTGAGAATTGCTGAATCTGAATTCAAAGGAGGCGTATGACTTTGGTTATTAATAATAATATTTAATAAATTTTCTGCCTTTGGTATTTTAAGATTTTCCTATAAATAGGGTCTTAGGTTAGAATTGAAAATCACACCGTAAATCAAGTTTTCTCTCTATATTATCGAGTGTATTCTTGTGAGTATTTTGAGTATACTTTGAGTATTGCTATATACGGTGCAAGTTCGATTCATTGTTATTCCAATGTAAAGATCGCTGCTTTTTGAGGTAAAGGATAGTAAAGGGATTTTAAGGGTTATTATGTTTTTAGTTTCGAAATTTTTCTGAATCTTCAAAAATTCTGGAAAAATTTGAAATGATATTTTGATGAGTTTTGTAGATTGTGTCCAAAAATGACGATTTTTGGATGTATAGATTGAGAGTTATGAATTTTATGAGAAAAGACTATTTTAAAAGTAACCGCTTATAACTCCTTGTGATTAACTCCAAAATTGATGAAATTTTTATTGGGAGTACATCTATATAATATCAGTATACCGTGTAAATTTCAGAATTTTTGGATAAAATTATAATTAATGATAAATGTTTAAATATTCGGTGGGTTTGGCCATATGAAAAATAGTAAATGAATTTTTAAAATTTAGAGAAAAATATATGTTCAATATGGGACTATGTTATGCTAAATTTCAGAAAAGAAATATTTTGGAACTGATTTGGTATTTTCATGAAAATATTCTAGTTATGAGTAAATGAATTAAATATGTTATGTGAAGTAAGAAAATTGGAAAATATGATTTATTGGCTTGAGAATCATATATGAGGTATATGTAGATTTTTATGAGGGTTTTGGTTAATGATGATGAAATCTTATGAGTTTGGCATTTTAGATGATTAAATGCATTAATTATTAACGTGTAAATAATTGGATTAAATTATTTATAAGTTTAAGAAATGATTAAAATATTATTATAATATTAATAATATTAGATTATGAGATTTCTAAGTGATTTATAACATTTGGATTAAGGTGTTATAAATATGGATATGAATTTTATTATGAAACTTTATCTTTTCGTGTCCGAGGAGTTCTTACGCACGATACTCGATTACTATGTATTTAACACGGGTACTATTCACGACAAATTGGTTTCTTCTTTGACCAAATTATCGTTGATTTATGAATCTTACTCTTGAAATTAAAACTATGTTTTGATTATATTGTTTTATATAACATTCTTATAACCCTAATGATAATATTTCTCTTTGACTTGAGTGTAAAGATGGGTAGATTATTGGTATGATCGTGACTATAGGTTCTCTTTGGCCAGTAGTGCAAAAGTTGAATTGTTGACTGGTATGATCATGACCATTGAATTTACAATTGAATATTTTTAGCTTAAGTACAAAGGTGAATTGATCAACATGGTTATAATTATTGTTATATAACTTCCGAAATGATTATGTGTTTCTTTAATATATGAATATCTTTAGCTTTGAGCGCAAAAGATGAATTATTGATGAATATCTCTTTGGCCCGTAGTGCAAAAGATGACTGTTGTTGAATATCTTTGGCTCGTAGTGCAAAGATGACTTGTTATTGAATATCTTTGGCATGTAGTGCAAAGATGAAGCTGTTGATGAATATCTTTGGCCGTAGTGCGAAGATGAGTTTATTAGTATGATTATGAGCGAGGAGGCGTGATTTGGTATAACCATGATCTTTGATGTTTGAGGTAAAGACATGTGATAAAATTATCTTAAATCCGGATAAGAAGAGGATTTAGAAACTACAATTATGATTATAAGTTATGCATGTGATTGTTGCGAGAATTGTTGATTGATGTTACTGAGGATAGAACATTGTTGGTGGACTTTTAACATGGAGAAGATAATAGATTTTATGGTCTATTTGACTCTTCTAATGGATTGCTTCGTTAACCGCAACTATGGTTGAAAAGTTTTATCATCTACCATATGTTCTAAATCTCGATTTATTCTTGATGAAGACTATTGATAATTTATTTATCTTTAGTCATAATATTCTTTTATCGCTAGTTGTGCTCACCCTTTTGTTTCACAATTCTTTTCGTGTAATAAAAGTGTGTATTTGGGTCGGCGAGCGGGGATAGCGAGGGAATAGAATGGTGGTTTATAGATGTTGAGGGTGAGGTGAATTTAACTTGGAAGGGTGTTTTGTCACTATCATACAAGATGTCTAATGACATACAAACTCGTGTTATCATAAGACATGGTTGTGCTCATCCACTTGCTGAGTATATTTACAAGCACTACCTATATAATTTTGGTGTTTGTTTGGATTATAATACCCAATTAGAGACAGTGGAGATAATGATACGTCAAGAGAAGACTCACCATTGGGAAGAATATGATAGTAATCTTCTCGTTTTTTTCTTTGGGGTCTATTGGGTCAACCAAGGATAATTCTGTGGCCATATGATATCTACCATAATCTAAAAGCATGGCCTCCCATGTATGAAGGTTTCCTTGAGCACTTCCCAAAGATTCTAATTTCTAAAATAGTTTTTGACTATACCTTTATGTAAGGTGTCATTGTGACGTGCTACAGTTGGTATATATTTGTATCCAAACTCATAGCATATGTGTTGTTGTATTTTGCACGACAATTGTTGTAATAAAGTTGTAGTTGTTTTCCGTACCATATATTTGGCGACTCAGATTGGGTTGGATGGAATGGACCTATTTTGGGGTCGTTACAAGTTGAGCTCACCCTTTTCCTTGTTGTTCCATTTTTCTTCTCAGGAGGCGAGAATGTAGCGAGTACTAGTCGGGGTATGGAATGAAGGTTCTAGAGAGAGTTGTTTAGTAGTCCTCACCATTTTTGTAAAATAATGTATCAATAATTATGATGGGGATTTATTTGCATGTGGATATTGTCTCAGATGGCAATATCGTATTTAAACTCACGGTTTATATGTTGTAATAATAAAGTTGTAGTTATTTACATACCATGTATTTGGCGACTCGAGAATGGGTTGGATGGAATGGACCTATTTTGGGGCGTCACATAAATCTTATTGATGAAGGTAATTACTATTCACAAAGGTAATTACTATTGACGAAGAGACTCTTAGATGATGACATATGGGCCCCCCATATAAATAATCAAACTTACCACAAACGTCTCATAACAGACTCTTTATATACATTAAGGATTGAATAAATATTACCACAAATCATTTTATTTTTAATCAACACATTTTAATCTTTCAACAATTATTAATCATTTATAACTTGTCGTCTCAATTAATAATATAACATATTATACAGATGATATTGTGACAATAATTGAATCAATAATATAAGAGATATGATGCAGCAATTACTGTAGCAATAATTGAGCATGGTGAGTGACTTCTCACGTAAGCATCAATAATCAATCTGAGTGCTACTATGCAACCACGCAGCGTATTCTTGTGCATTTTTACTGCCGGGTAGTTCAAGCAGCTTTTAACGGTAACACCTCCATTTGTTATTTTTATAAAATATTTTTGTCGCTTTCTCAATCAAACAATAATTACATTGTAGGGGTCCACCAATGATTGGTAGTTATGTACGAATATTCCCTAACAAAAGAATATTCCCCACCAAACGAATATTTTATAACAACTTGCATACTTTTGCAAAATTTATAAATATTACCCACAACTATAACATTATATCAAATTTATTCCATAATATTCAAAATAATATTTATAGAAAATTCATCTTTATTTATAATATTTGGGGTCTTACAACCTCCCTTCTTATGAAATTTAAGCCCTCGAAATTAGGGTACGATATTCGGTATGTCGAAGAGGTAAGGATACCTTGATTTCATTTTGATTCTAACTCCCAAGTCATTTCCTCAACATCGTGGTTCCTCCACAAAACTTTGACTTGAGGTATAACCTTGGAGCGTAGAATATGTTCCTTCTTATCCAAAATTTGAGCAGGAACCTCTTCATACGTCAAATCTTCCGCTATTTCGTCTAGGTTCTAACTCAATAATATGGTTCGGGTCTTTCACATATTTACGTAACATGGATATGTGAAAACGCGTTATGAACACGAGACATATTTGGCGCAGTAGAAGCGAGTCTATAGGCCACGATTCCTACTCGATCGAGGATTAAAATGGACCGATGAATCGAGGATTAAGTTTTCCTCTCTTTCCAAATTTTGTAACTCCTTTCCATGGAGAAACTCTTAACAACACATGATCTCCTATATCGAATTCCACGTCCTTTCGATGAAGATCAAAGATAACTCTTTTGTCGATTTTGTGAGGTTTTTATACGTTGTCGGATCGTTTGAATCTTTTTCCGTAGTCATACGTACTCAACTCCGGCCCCAACAACGTTGCTTCACCCACCTCATCCCAAAGATCTTTGAGAACGACACTTTCTTCCATACAACGCTTGAATGGAGCCATGCCAATACTTGCTTGATAAGCTGTTGTTGTAGGAAAACTCCACCAATGGTAAGAACTTGTCCCAACTCCCTTGAAATCAAGGACACGAGTCTTAATAGATCTTCAAGAGTTTGAATAGTCCTCTCGACTCTCCGTCTGGTCTGAGGATAATATGTCGAGCTAAATCGTAAAGTCTGTGCCCATAGCTTTTTGCAAACTAACCCAAAATCGTGAAGTGAATCTTGGGTCTCGATCGGAAACTATGGATCTTGGCATACCATGCGGATCTTACAATCTCGTTTATGTACATCTGAACAAGACGTTCAAGTGTATAAGTTTCTCGTATCGGTAAGAAATGAGCGGACTTGGTCAATCTATCAACAATGACCCAAATCGCATCAATGCCTTGAGAAACCTTAGGAAGGCCGTGAATGAAATCCATGGTAATGTGCTCCCACTTCCATTCCGGAATTTCAAGTGGTTGCAATGGACCTTTTGGTACTTGATGCTCCGCTTTAACTTCGTTGACAAGTTAGACACCTTGAGATAAACAACGCTATCTCTCTCTTCATATTGCTCCACCAAAATGTGTACGAATATCGCGATACATTTTGGTACTCCCGAGATGGATTGCAAATGGTGTGTTGTGCGCCTCCATCATGATATTATACTTTAAATCGAGTCGTTAGGAACACAAAGTCCGGAGTTGACTCGAAGTATTCCTTCTTCATCGATTCTTGCTTCCCAAGATAACACCTTCTTGCACTTTCTTCCTCATACGCGCGCCTCTCGTGTCCGTAACGAGCGACTTTAACTTTATCGATTAAAGTCGGTTCTACTCGTATACCGCTATCATCATACGTCCACTCGAGTCTTTAACTCTATCTCCATCCTTTGCAAGTCACACAAAATGGGCCTTTAGGTGTTGACAATAACGCACTCGTGCTTGCATACGATCTTACGCTTTCAATGCGTCACTACCACGTTCATTTTCCGGGATGGTATTGGATGGTATGATCATAATCTTTCAATAGTTCAAGCCAATGTCGTTGTCGCATGTTGAGTTCCTTTTGAGTGAAGAAATATTTGAGGCTTTTATGATCAGTAAAGATCTCCACTTTCTCCCCATACAAGTAATGCCTCCAAATTTTAAGTCTGAAGATAACACCGCTAACTCTAGATCATGAGTAGGATAATTCCTCTCATATTCTTTGAGTTGTCGCGAGGCATAAGCTATAACTTTTCCATGTTGCATGAGAACACATCTAACCCTTTGCCCGAAGCATCATGAGATGACAAATCCTCCGAGCCGGATGGTATTGTCGAGCAGTCTTTGAAATAAGTCTCCTCTTGAGTTCTTGAAAACTCCTCTCACATTCTTCGCTCCAACCGAACTTTGTATCTTTCCAAGTCAATTTGAGTCGATGGAGTAGCGATTCGAGAAAATCCTTCCACGAATCTTCGATAATAACCAATTAAACCGAGAAAGCACGACTTGATCCATCGATTTAGGTTGTTCCCGACTTTGAATAGCTTCAATCTTTCTTTGGGTCAACAGATATTCCATGACTTGATACCACGTGCCCAAGGAATGCTACTTCTTCAAGCCAGAACTCACATTTCTTCAACTTGGCATAAAGCTTATATTCATGAAGCTTTTGGAGTGTCAGCCTCAAGTGTTGCTCATGATCTTCACGGCTTTTGGAATAAATAAGGATGTCATCAATAAAGACAACCACAAAGTGATCTAAATATTCCTTGAATACTCGGTTCATCATATCCATGAAGGCGGCGGAGCATTAGTCAATCCAAAGGACATGACTAGGAATTCATAATGCCCGTCATGGGAGTTAAAGCCGTCTTTGGAATGTCAGCGGTTCTAATCTTCAATTGGTGATATCCGGAACGAAGATCAATCTTTGAAAAGAATTTGGCTCCTTGAAACTGGTCAAACAGGTCATCAATACGTGGCAATGGATACCTATTTTTGATAGTGACATGATTCAACTCTTGATAATCAATACAAAGTCACATACTCCCATCTTTCTTCTTCACGAATAGAACAGGAGCACCCCAAGGAGAAGTACTAGGACGAATAAAGCCAATGTCTAACAATTCCTGCGATTGGGTCTTTAACTCCTCGAAGTTCAATAGAGCCATTCGATATGGGGCTTTGGAAATAGGTTTTGTCACTAGGGTTCAAAGGTCGATACAAAATTCAATTTCACGCCTGGGGTAGGCCGGGAAGTTCTTCGGGAATACGTCAGAAATTTATTAACAATAGAAATATCGCTCAAAGCGGCGTATTTTTGTTTAAATCGTGACATGAGCTAAGAAAGCTTGACATCCATTTTTTAATAAACGAATAGCTTTATGGCTTGAGATGGCCGTGATTGATTTTAATGGTTTGGTCGTTTGAATTAGCATAATAGGTTGATTAGGAATATGAAAGCTAACAACCTTACGAAAATAATCAATTTTGCATGATAAGTAGTTAACCAATCAATCCCTAGAATCACGTCAAATGCAAGTATTTTTAATGAAATAAGATTGACAGGAAATGTGAGGGTACCGATTTGAACCAAACAAGACTTATAAGCAAGTGGATGTAATGAAGGTTTCTCCCAAGCGGAGTTTCCTGAGATAAGTCAAAGTCTAATTTCTCCGAGTCAAATTTAATCGATGAGCGCAAGTAGGAGAAATAAAAGAATGGGTAGAACCCAGTATCAAATAAAGTATAGACTTCATTAGAGTTTATGATAAGCTTACGTGATGACCTCATTCGGATTCCTTGCTCTTTGGGAGGTCACAACAAACGCTCTCCTCTTGACCATCGATTTTGACTTTTCTCGGGATGACCTTTGGTGCCTCCATCCTAGTTGAATTTGTCTTGATGGCGACAAAAAAATCGAGCTAAGTGACCTTCTCTTCCACAATTATAACATGCTTTGATGGCATGTACGCAGTTTGGGTGATGTGTCCTCTCTCCGCATTTGAAGCATATGATAGGTGGTGTTTCTCCTTCCTTAACAACTTGGTCTTTGGTCTTGGCGTCTTTCCATCATTGTTGAATCTCCTTTTCTTGAAATGTCCATTCTTATTGTTTTTGTACGATTACCACCGAAGTGGTTACCATATCCGCCCATTGATTCCTCCACGCTTGTTGTCACCGCTTGATGACTACTCTCATTTGGTATTATAATTTTTGCATTGCTTGCTCTCTTTTAGTTGCGTTGACTCATTATCGCGCTCCACTAATCGAGCCCACATTTACAACATCCGAATACAAACACGGTTTATGAGAAATAAGATGTTGGCGTATCTCCCGCTTCAAACCTCTTAAAAACATTAGCGCCATTATTCTCTTCATTATCCACCAAGTGGGACGCAAACCGTGATAACTCCTCAAATTTTGCCTCGTGTTGTGACACGGTCATATTGTTTTGTTCCAACTTGATAAACTCCACCTCCTTCATGTGGCGAATACTTTCGGGAAAGTATTTATCGTTGAAATGACTCTGGAACTTCTCCCAAGATATCTTGATGCAAACGAGGTTGAGTACGTTTTACCGATTCCCACTAGTAATAATGCCTCTCGCGCAACATAAAAGGCGCAAAAGGAACCTTTTGCTCCTTGGAGCATCCCAAGACATCAAATATCTTGGTAATCTGCTTTATCCATGCTTCCGCCGAAGTGGTTTTGGCTCTCCTTAAACTCGGTGGTCCCAACTCCTTGAATTGTTTAGCGGTGACCGCGAGAGTTTTCGTGTTTCCACCTACGTTTTGGGCGAGAGTCGCTCTGCGCTTTATGTTGCATAAATTGCATAAAGCCTCCGAATATTTGATCATTCATCATTTGGTCGGTGTTGTTGTTTGCATGAGGATTGTCGCCTTCGATGCACATTATCCACGATTATTGATATGTGGTGAATCAACGATCGCTGCGCTCCATTGCTATTCTCAACATTCTCGGATGTCATTTTGAGACATCGCCACAAAACAAAAGGTTAATTGACATGTAACAAATTATCCCTATCTTCCGACCAACCAATAAAATAAAGACATAAACTTAGGTAGGTCATACTAGCGAAGGTATTCCCTGCTCTCCTCCTAGTACTATTTTCACATCTTAGCTGGGGATCATATCCCTAAGCTCGATACTAAGTTGTGACGCCCCAAAATTAGGTATACATCACCCATCTTGGGTAGTCGGATACATGGTATGTAATTTAAAAACAACTTACTAATATAAGCTGTAGGTATGTATAATACGACATAAACTGTGAGTTTGAATACAAATATTGTCTACTAGATATTATACAAACTCAAAAGGAGTCCTCATTACAATTATTATCACACTATTTCACAGAATAGTGAGGACTACTAATGCTATCCTCTGGACCATTACTCCGTTCCCCGACTCGTCCCAGCTATGTTCTCATTTCCTGAAGAGAACAGTGAAAGAAAGGGTGAGCTCAACTAGCCCAGTAAGAAATATTATGACTAAGATAATGCAGAATAAATTATCAATAGCCTTCAACAGTGTTAAACTGATAAAATATAATAAACATCAAGTTTAACTGCAGCGGAACAAGCAATCCATTAAAAGAGTCAAGTAGAAAATAAAATCTACTATCTTTTATGATTTAAAAGGTTTTTCATCACTGTTATAGTTGAGACTCAACTTTAATAAATATTCCACATCATCGAATCACCCCTGCACTACGGCCAAGGATATTCTTTAGTATCACGACCACAATTATTCATGCACTACGGCCAAGAATAGTTGTGTATTCATTAATGGTCATGATCATGTCAACAACTGTCCATCAATGCACTCACGACTAATCGAGGATTTTACCACATCATTTGTAACATTACGGTCATGATTATTACCGAATAGTCTCTCGGTCATAATCATACCAAGTCCATCCCCATGCACTACAGTGCCACGAGATGACTTTCAACATAATATAAACATGAGGATGATGACCATGATATAAGAATTCAATAAAACAAGTTCAAGAATTATTTTATCCGAGAAATTATTAACGCCCAAATTATCAACATGATAATCTTGTTTTGTAGAGTAAAATTCAAGAATGATCGGAAGAATATTTCCATGAAAAGATCTTTGGATGAAACGCAAATATCAAGGATATTCTACTAATTTCATGGAGTATAGAAGTCAAAGTTTTAACCAATTTGGGTATAATAAAGAATGGAATAACAAAAGAAATCACCGTGCATGCGGTATTGCGCGATAGACAAAGTTATTCCAACAGAATAATAATAACGGAACGAGTCGGTGAAATTCACACCGACGGGATGTTCCAATGAGAATAATAAAGATGGAACCAGATCAGATGTGTAAAACACACGAGATAGGATGTTCCAATGAGAATAATAAAAAGCGAACCCGGTCGGTGTAAAAACACAGCATGTGATGTTCCAGCGAATAATAATAAAAAAGAGCGGAACCAGGTCGGTGTAAAACACATGCATGAGGATGTTCCAATGAGAATAATAGAAGAATGTCACCAAGTATAGGGTAAACCACGTATCTGAGTTATTCCAATAGAATAATAAGCAATGGAATAACAACAGTTCTCTTCATGAATAAGAAAGAATAACACCCCTTACTTTTGGTAGGAGATTGAATCTCGCAAAGGTGGTGTAGTAACAAAATACTCTTCTTCTTTTCTCTTATTCTCTCTATACTTTCTCTCTCTAAAGCTTGAATGAATTCGTGAAAAAATAATGAAGCACTAGGCCTCTATTTATAGAAGATTTCTAGCTTAAGCTACTACCATGTGAAAAGGCAAAGTGGCTTTATTTGGTGATGTGAAAAGAAAAGTGGTTCGGCGCTTTGTAATGTGAAACGACAAGTGGTTCGACTTTGTAATGTGAAACGACAAGTGGTTTGGCGCTGTAATGTGAAAGCGGCAAGTGGTTTGACGTCTGGTAAAGGTAATTACTATTGACAAAGGTAATTACTATTCACAAGGGTAATTACTATTATGAAGGTAATTACTATTGACGAAGGTAAATACTATCGAGCGAAGGTAATTACTATTCACAAAGGTAATTACTATTATTGAAGAGACTCTTAGATGATGACATATGGCCCCCCATAAAATAATCAAACTTACCACAAACGTCTCTCATAACGGACTCTTTATATACATTAAGGATTGAATAAATATTACCACAAATTATTTTATTTTTAATCAACACATTTTTAATCTTTCAACAATTATTAATCATTTATAACTTGTCGTCTCAATTAATAATATAACATATTATACGATGATGATCTTTGTGACAATAATTGAATCAATAATATAAGAGATATGATGCGCAATTATTGAAGCAATAATTGAGCATATTTGAGTGACTTCTCACGTAAGCATCAATAATCAATACCGTGTGCTACTATGCAACCACGCCAGACGTATTTTACTTTTTACCATAGGGTAGTTCAACAGCTTTTAACGGTAACACCTCCGTAGTTATTTTTATAAAATATTTTTGTCGTTTTCTCAATTCGACAATAATTACATTGTGGGGTCCACCAATGATTGAGTAGTTACGAATATTCCCTAACAAAAAGAATATTCCCCGACCAAACGAATATTTTATAACAACTTGCATACTTTGCAAAATTTATAAATATTACCCACAACTATAACATTATATCAAATTTATTCCATAATATTCAAAAATAATATTTATAGAAAATTCATCTTTATTTATAATAGCTGAGGTTTTACAAATTGGTTACAATATGATTGGTTGCAGTGATAATTTGACAATTTCTGTCAAGTTTGGAGTGTCAGATTTTGGCATTTTCGGAGCCTAATTTAATTAGAAATAGGTCAACGATCAAAAGTCACAAGCTTAGCTGGAGAACTGCAGGGTTTTTTTGGTCAAATTCCATCATTTAGGCCTTCAAAATTGCATGTAAAAATGTGGTTTATGTTCTGGTTACTAAGATTATGTAATTTGGTTACTGTCTAATATTGATTTGGTTACTTTATAATATTTATTCAATTGTTAGACAATGGAGACTTACAGGAACCAATACAACAAATTTAATTATTTACAGGAATATATAATTGTTTAGTGTTAGTAACCATTAACCACATGATTGGTAACATTTTTGATGGTGTACAGTAACTAAAATTGATGTTGATTAATATTTTAATTTTTGATTCCATCATGAGTTATCAATATAAAGTAAACATATACAAGCTTTATAACAGTCTTGATACAAGCTTATAACGGTCTTGATATAAGCTTATAATTATCTGTTTACTAACAAGCTAGTAACTATCTATGATAATTATCTGGTTACTAACAAGCTTGTAGATAAATAGGACACTCACACATGTACATTTAACAATTGATGTTTGTCCCGATACAAGATCAGAACTATCGGTTACTAATAACAATAACCATAATGTAACATAATAAAACAATAACTATATAATTATATGATAGTAACGAGCAGGTTTTAATGGTAACCAAAAGCGAAACATCATGTAATGAAACTCGGTTTAAGCAATCCATGTATACTATAACCATAATGTAACATAATAAAACTGTAACCATATAATTATATGATAGTAACCATAACAGGTTTTAATGGTAACCAAAACAGAAATATCATGTAATGAAACCCAGTTTAGGCAATCCATGTATACTAAAAAATTATATATTAACCAGAACAATTACACATTGAGGACACAATAATAGTAGCCAAACCATAAGGTAACAGTAACCAAAACATAATAAAGAAGTAACCAAATAGTTATATGAAAGTAACCAGAACATGTAAGATGTATTTGTGGAAATAGAAGTAGAAATAGAATAGCATAAACCTTGTAGAATATATTTGAAAGAATTTACAAAAATAATACATCAATGTATACTAAGCAAATACATGGTTTATTATGACTTGGGTTTATTATTTATAAAAATAATACATCCACAAACTAATGATGCCTTAAACTTCTTCAACTGTCTTGGGTTCAATTTCTTAGTAATAATGCAGGGGACTTTCATGTCACACCAATATATAACTTTTCCAATGAATTTTCTATTGCATTCCTCATAGTAAAGATTCCATACTGCAAATAAAAAAAAATCAGATTTACACAGTCATTAGTAATCAGATATAAACAATATTTATATCATAAGCAGGTTTACCAAACAAATACATTGTAACCAAAACAACATATAAAAGTAACCAAAATCTCAATTGAGGGAAAGCGAATGGTATCCAAATCATAAGCTAAAGAATAATAAAAAAATATACTAATGAAGTAACCAAACAGGTTATATGTTAAGAACCAAAACATATATTAATGGTAACCAATACATAAACAACATATAGACCAAACAAAGTTTAGTCAACCCATATATTAAGCAAATATATGGTAACCAGAACAACAAAAAACAGTAAGCAAAATCCCAACTCAAGGAAACAAAAATGGAATCCAAATCAGAAACTAACAGTAACCAAAAACATACTAAATAAGTAACCAAATATTTATATGATAGTAACCAAAATATGTTTTAATGGTAACCAATACATAAACAACATGTACACCAAAACCAGTTTAGTCAACCATGTATACTAAGCAAATACATGGTAACCATAAAAACATAAAAAAGTAACCAAAATACCAAATCAAGGTAACAAACATGGTATCCAAATCTCAAGCTAACAAAGAAGCAAAACATAATGCGTAAGTAACCAAACAGGTTATATGATAAGTATCTATTTTTATTGCTGACGTAGCTACAACGTAAGCATTACATCAAGCCCCCGAAATTAGTCTAGTATACTAAACAACATGTAGTCCAAACTCAGTTTAGTCAATCAATGTATACTAAGCAAATACATTGTAACCAAAATAACATATAAAAAGTAACCAAAATCCCAATTGAGGGAAAAGAATGGTATCCAAATCATAAGCTAATGAGAATAAAAAATATACTAATGAAGTAACCAAACAGTTATATGTTAGTAACCAAAACATATATTAATGGTAACCAATATATAAATAATATGTACACCAAAACCAGTTTAGTCAACCATGTATACTAAGCAAATACATGGTAACCATAACAACATAAAAAATAACCAAAATACCAAATCAAGGTAACAAAAATGGTATCCAGAATCCCAAATTAATAAAGAACAAAACATAATCTGAAATAACCAAACAGTTATATGATAGTAACAATAACAAAATTTAAATTAACACACCTTTAAAATTTTTTGGCTTGGAAATATCTTCTGGCTATGAACTTGAGCTTCTTCTCATGACATTTGTCGCCATGATCTCTTTCCGAATAACATCAAGAGGCAAGTTTGAAGCAAAATTTCTATTATCTCGATAATAGAACATGTATGCTTTCTGATCCAAAACCTTCTTTTCACTAACTTGAACAACCTGTGAATCAACAAGTGCAGCAAAAGTAAATTAAAAAAACAATCAAAAAAATAAAGGACTATTAGACAATGCAAACCTGTTGCATCCCCCAATAGCCTGAAGGAGATCAATATTCATTAACCAATTTACGCCACCTAGTACGAACAACTATGATGAAGAAGAAGAAGAAAAATATTCATTAACCTTGTATGCAGGCCTAGTTAATTAGTCTAACAACTATGAAGATGAAGAAAATGAAGAAGAAGAAGAAGAAGAAGAAGAAAAAGAAGAAGATTTTAGAGAGAGAAAGTACGAAAATTATGGAAGTTGGGAGAAAAAGAAGGTTTATTTACATAGGAATACGCGTTTCAAAAAAAATCACCCGATTTGTCATATCAGCCAATTAATACTAATCCCTTAAATTAAGAAATTCTAATTACACTAATATTGTAAATAAATATGAAAAAGTGTAATATTTTTGTAATTATTTTATAGGAGTATGATTTTTTTAATTATTTCTAAAAATGTACTAATATATGTAATTTACCCTAAAAGAAAAGGTAAAGTTTTGGGATTTTAGTTGGTTAAGATCCGTAGTCATGAAGGATGAGATGGCCCAAACAAGAAATCTTTAAATCACTCTCGTCTCAATTTTTAATTTTTTTAGGGGTAATAGACATTGCAATTTTTAGGCTAATACTGCAATTTTAGATTTGTTATGTATAAAAGGAGCCATGGAGTCCAATTAAGTGAAGTTTTAGGACTCAACATATCTTGTACACCATTTTCTTTAATTATTTTTTTCAAAGGAAAAGTATTATAATATTATGACAAAAATATGTCAGACTTTTTCGTAAATAGAAATATCAATCAATTATATATATATATATATATATATATATTAATTGACAGACATTTTGATTCAATGGTATCATTAGAAAAATTCGACTGAAAAAATTACATAAGTTCTATGTATGTGTTCAATTATCTTCAACCACATTATATTTGTGATCTCTAAAAACTTAAATTTATCAAACATATGTAAATAAGAAATTTATATTTTTACATAAAAATTGATATTTTCACATAAATTTTCAAATATAAATAGTGAGTGAATTCAACTTCTATATATGGGAGAGAAACTAATGTGAAATTAAATATTATTTATCAGTTTCCTTTAAATATTAAACTGAAGAAAGAAAAGGAACCGAAGGAAAAGAAGAGGAAGGAACAAGTATACAAGAAACAAAGGAAGTGAAACACGATTTGATTACTACACAGAGATCAATTATTATATAAGAAGTTGATACATCTCATGATATCACCTCACCTACAAGATTACTTTTATTGATATGTTTATTTCTCTATGCTTTCCCCCCTAAACGAGTAGGGCCCATATGGGGTTCCTATCCTTTGAGTGTCTCAAGTGCTACCTTTTTATTCCAGTACTGTAAATCTTGCAGCTTTGCTTTTCAAGAGTTTTTTTTTTAATACCACTTATAGTATATAGATAAACCCTAATCAATTCAAAAAAGAAAAAGTGAACTAAAGCTACCATTGTCCCTATCCTTCATGTTCCTTGCTTTGTCTCTCCTCTTTCACTTTCAACCTTCCAAGAAAATAACTAAAGATCATCATAGATTCCAAAATCTTCACAATCTATGTCATCCCACATGTTTTCAAATTGATTTGTGGGACCCCTTTGTTCATTGTTCATTCTCTTTACTCTTTCTTTCTTATACAATTATGATAAAGTTATCACATCTATCACATACCGCTATGAAATTCTACAATTTTTTGTTACATTGGTTATAACAAAAGTTGCATTTTAACTCCAGCGTCCTGTTTGTGGGTCAAACACAAATGTAACATTTGTTATAACCAATATAACAAAAAGTTATAAAATTTTACGATGATATCTGGTGGTGTGACAACTTCACCACAACCGCATCCATTTCTTTATATACAGAAGGGAGCCCTAGGATATTCATTATCCATGCAATGCACATTCATGATCTAGTCATCAAGCAACAAATATAAATATACATGCATGTGCACATGCATGCATGGTGGGTCATGTGGAGTGTCAATGTGCAGGGAAAAAAAGTGGGGAGGAATCTCTTTGGAGTTTGCCATCACCAACTCTTACTTTGGTCATCTTGTCTTCACACCAATGCAATTGCTCTTCACTTAGGTCAGTCATTCTCAAAACCCTAGACACAACTTTTAGGTCAACCAGAGCCATTACAATCTCCATCTCCTCCTCTTCCTTCAACTTTCTTTTCCTTATACAGTTTTTACCACGGCGAAGATCTTTCACCTTTGATGTTTTCTGCACATTAAATTCTACAAGAGTAAGATTAATGCTCCACAAGCAAAATATATATGTGAATATGCACATATTTTTTTGTGAATTAATATATTTATTTCGAAAAATGTTACGTACACCTAATTCATACATAGCTAAATTTGTATTTAAGGGAATATATAGCACATTATATAATTCGTTAAAGGGGCTGATATATATATATATATATATATATATATATATATAATTCACCTTTTTATTTACTTTCTTTTGTAGGAGGACAATGGTTGGATCAACTGAGCCTCTTCTACTGTTTCTCCTGAAGAATGCTTTGATTATCTGGCAGTGACTTTCTTTATCCGCCTTGAGAAAATTCATGAATGTTCTGATTGCCTCCTCCATTATTTGAAGAAATACTGTTGAGGAAATTCTGGAGCCAAGATAATCATCTCTTTTCTCCTCATCCGAATCTAAGGGAGAATTTAATAAGTAAATTAACCTAATCAAAATAGTAATTTAAATTTTCCCACTAGCAAATTTTAGCTTTTATATGTAATATTGAATAAAGGATACTGATATTTTCACAACAATTTTTGATATTTTCACAACAAAAGTGTCGCTATAGATATATGACGGTGGAAACCACGACGATTTTGTTGTGAAAATATCATATTTTTTTAGTGAAAATATCATTTTCCTTGAAAAAAATGATGGTATGTCTTTAAGTAAAGTTAATATGCATAAAAAAGTTTAAAGTAACGGGGTTATCATTTTTGAGACCCAGAGAGTATAGTACAGAATATTTTTGTTAAAGATGTTGGAAAAGAAGATCTTCCACCCTAAGTAAACTCAGTTAGAGATCCCAAACTATTATTAGCTCATAACTTTATTGAGTTTAATAAAACTTTAAAAACACAAAGGAATGAACTACCACATTTTTTTTAATAATGAAAATGGGTAGGCACCCTTATAATTAGAATCTTAATCCTAAATCGTTTAAAACAGACAGTCTATATATTTGGGCAGTTTATAAAAATACGTTACATTTATATAACATAGAATTACATTTCAAGTAATATTTATTATATAAATATATATATTATACAAATATAATTCTTTATTAACAAATGCAACTCATATCTATAGACTGATATCTATAAAACTGTTCAAATAGACGGCCCTATTTAAACGGCCTAAAATTGAAATTCCTATAATATTGACAAGAATGTAGTACGTAGTACATATATTTATGCATGTATTTAACCTTTCCAAATACTCTAAAGTATATTATATATAATCAAGTTTCTATATACTCATTGTCTTAATATGAAAATTATGAGCAGATAACAACTGAATATCTGTAAGTATCTCTTTAATAAACAAACTTGTCAAATTAAATAAAATTAATAAAAGAAAAGAAAGTAAAATTAAACCATTTAATTTACCTCTATATTCCGGTACTTGAAGTAACTTTGGTGCCAAACTCCTCATCCTAGCATAAACCTCTGGCCTCCTTCCGTGTTCATAAGGCTCATTTTCAACATATCTTTGTAAAAGAACTTGGAACTGTTGAAATTGCTGAGCAATATAGGCTGGACAACCCGGATCGGATTCGCGGCGTGAAGCTCTTAGCCTGTTGAAGTACTTGTAGTTCCAGTTGAGAGCTTCCCATGTCAAACAAATCTGAGCTACATAAGCTCCCTCAAGTTCTTGATAAGGGTTTTGTCGAATATCGGATGATCTTCTGTTTTTTGTGGACAATTTGTGAACAATCCGTTCTGATATTGATCTTGGACATGCCTGGATAGACCTTAGTGACTCTGAAAATGGGACTCATTTCTTAATTAATACTTGCAACACAACAAGAATAAAAAAAACAAAGGAAAAAAAATGCAGTTGATAAGTAAAAATTAGAGTTCCAGTTTAAAGTTTATGTCGCTAAAAGGTTGTAAAAGTGTCGGTAAATATATATTTGATTTGACAATATTATGTTTTTATTTTGACTATATCTACCACAAAAAGAAAAAGACTATTTTATTTGAATTTGGATTCAAAGCAATTAATCGAAATGGGTAGTCTATTTGAACATTATAGAAACAAATTGCAATTGTATTATAGTTATATAACAATCTGTATCATCTTAAATGCAACTATATTCTGTGTCGATACAACTCGTTTCTATATATTGCACAACTGGATTGCCCATTTCAAACTATCTAAACTCATAATCCATTTAACTTATGGATTTCTCAAGGGTTATGAAAAGGAAAAGGGCAAGGATTAAGTGTAGTAATTTTCTCTTATTTTGCTATGAAAAATTGGAGAAAAGAGAAAAAGGGAAGGGTATCATTCTCTTTTCCTTTTGTAGATTCCAATCACATATTCATTTCAGTTGAAACTGAGGGATCGAAATCACTTTTCCTTACTCTCACCTTCTTTTCCCTCAAATTATTACCAAAAGGAGTCTTACCTATTACAACTTATACACAAGTAGAAACAATTAATTAAGAAAATTAAAGTACCTGTTTCATGAAGCTTTTGAGCACTAATTCTATCTAAAAACAGCATTTCTTCATCATATTTTTGAAACACGGTGTAAGACTCCCACTTGGGGCAACTTCTTCTCGAGGATGACGAAAATGGATCTTCTGTTCCAGAATCCCTACAATTAACGGAGCTTCTCCACTCGGAGGAGTTCTTTGAAGTTGAACCAACAGTACAAGTATCACCAAAAATTTCTTCCTTACTAATATCCTTCTCTTCAACTTTAATTTTCTTTTTGTCCAACTTAGGTTGTGAAAAAATAAAAAAATTGTCATCTCCACCGTTGAAATTCGTGCTCTCCACCCTTGCATTTTGAATTTCCCTAGTATCCAACTTTTCTGTCACACAACATAAGTAATATCAGGCCGTGTTAAAATTAAGAAGCATAAAATATTAATTAAATAACGTTTTTGACTATTAATTATAACTAAAATTATAATGTACCATAACGATTTTCATTATTAGGGATCATGATATTATGACCATTTGTATGAGAATCATAATTAGAATCTGTATCTGTTTCTCCAAGATCTTCTACGACAACTTGATCATAATCAATATTGCATTCCAATTTTGAAGCTGGTGAGCTACAAACAGACTCAAACAATTCATCTAGCTCATCTTCAATTATGGGATCATCATCATCATCATCATCATCATCATCATGAATATTATCCACAATTTCTTCAACAAGAATTCGATCCATTCCAACATTTTTATTATGCAAGAACGATAGTGCCTCCCCGCCATGAATTATATCCGCTACTAGATGATCTTTCTCCATGCATTTTTGATAATAGTACGAGTTATTTTCTTCCTCTTCTTCTTCTTCTTCTTGATCCTCCTCCTCCGAGAACGTTTCAAATTCATATTCATCCTCATTTCTACAAGAAAATTAAGAAAGAAAACAAAATATGAATTTTAACACGCACATATATTTGATATATAAAGAGAAAGAGATCGAGATCATTTAATTTGTAACTAACAAATTAATTAATGTTTACCTTTGGGAAAATGGATTGCCAAAAAGGAAAGTGAAGAACTTGGCAAGAGAAATGGAAGTGAGGAAGAAGAAGAGGAAGAGAAGTTGAAAGGAGGTGGAGACGCTGCAGAACAATCTAACTAAAGTTTCTTTAGAACATTGCATTTTTTTTTGTTCTTGGATCTTTGTTTTTTTTGCTCTAATATGAGTACCCTAGTCTAATGACTCTCTTTTTCTCTCTTTATTACATATATAAAGCAAAGTGGCTCAAAGGGAAAGAGTGTGCAGTGCATTGGTAATTGCTTTCATAATTTCCTTTCCTTGTTTGACCAAATTGTCCCTCTTTCATTTGATTTGATTATCATGAAGTTTAACTTCACATTAAGATGTTCGTTAATCGATAATACAACGTCGAATAACGCAGAGAAGTCGAGTCACCTCCCAAACCTCACGTGTCGAAAGCTGTGTTGACGGCTAATCGATCAAAGTTAATTTCATGCTAATCACTCTCATTTTATATCTTCAAAATGATTGATGTGTCATATAATTTACTCACTAAAAAAAATGTGGTTTCAAGGGGATCAAAAGTTGTAACATTTACGATAAGATTTTTATTTTTATTTTTAAGAAAAAGATCTACGACTCTTAAGATCGAAACTAGCTAGCTAGCTCAGACATTATAAAAATCAAGAAAATATATATAAAAAAAGAAGAAGAAATTAAGGTAGAAAAACATATATTTACACATTTACTAATAACTAGATGCTTAGTTCAAACATGGCAGTCCGAATTTATTTCTCATGGAGATCGATCATTTAGAAATTATTGCCAAAAAAGTTATAAAATAGTTATTGACTTGCACAGTGTTCAATTTATTTATGCTTAATTTTAGATATTCTTTTATCGGTAAAAATATATTGTTATTATAATGTTACTTATAGCTAAATATATGATTTATCAATTCAAATAAATTTCATTATATTATATAACTGCATCATCTGTTCCCTTCCTTTTGCTTAGAACCTGGAATCTTATTTGCTCAAGTCACTAATCTGCCAAACTGGTTGCCTTCATAACACTCTTGCATATATAACACAATATTCTTTTTAACCTTAAAATATTTGTCATAAAAGAATTAAAAGAACAATAATTTATATTTTCCGCAACAATTCTAATAAATAAATAAATAAAGCTACTATACGAAGACAAGGGGAATAATCTGTGATCCAAACTTTGCATCAAAAGTACATAAAACCTTGTATTGTAGTGCATATTAAATTTAAAAGTAAAAACGTGTAGTATATATATGTGAAGCGTGTAAGAAGCAAAATAGAAACAAATTTTGAAAAAGCAAAAACACCAAAACCTTGTAACACGCATATGTAAACATACATATACATACATACATACATATATATATATATATATGTGTGTGTGTGTGTGTGTGTGTGTGTTCCCATAAGGAAATTAAGAAATAAAAAATAACCCAATTGAAAAGATGTTGTAAAGTCATAGTATTAAATGGTTTTAAGAACAACATTTGCCCCTTAATGGAAGAAAGAGACTTTATAAATAGGGGTATTTGTGTCATAAACTAACTTCATCCTGTTTTGCTTTTCTCCTGTCTTTTGACTCTTTTTAACTTGGCCGCTAAGGTTTATAAAAGATATATGGGGTAATATTATTGAGATATTATATGATATATTGTCATTAATAATATTATGTGAAAAGATATTTGCTGTTATTAAGGGGGGTGTATTCAATTAAGATTTTTAAAGATTTTTTTTAAGTGACAGATTTTTGTAGAATTTATGAGATTTTAATGACTTTTAAAGACTTTAAAAACTTTTTTAAAATGACTTTTATAGACTCCATGAAATAAGTAACAAACTTTTATAAACTTTGTATCAAGACTGTGATAGACTTTTGTATACTTCTAATATTTCTTGCAACTTATATTAATTGTGATAAACTTTTACTCTCGTATCATGTAAAAGTGTTTTCTCTCTAATAATATTGCATAGTTTGCGAAACACATCTGGATACATTCTATAGACTTGTCGAAAGTTTTCAGGTTCCTCATCCAATACATTATAGTATATACTGTTCGGATCATATTACTCCTTCCGTCTTAAATTAATTGCTCAGTTTTAACTTTTTAAAGTCAAATTGATCATTTTTAAAACTAATCTTTTTATTATTTTTACTAAAATATAAGTGAAGAGATTATAACCAAAAGAAAGTATATACAATTTATTACTAATCCCAATTTTTATAATTTTAGAAATATATTCATATATGCTTAATTATTAATTCTAAAAATAGTCAATTTGACTTAAAAAAATCAAAACTGAGTAATTAATTTGGGACGGAGGGAGTATTATTGTTAAACAGTATATATATACATCATATATTGTTTATTATTTTTGCAAACACATCATATATATAGTACATTTTAAACGAAGGAAATTAACAATTAGTTATTAATTTGGTAAAAGGAAATTAACAATGATCATAATATATATTGTTTAAAGTGAAAATTGTAACGACCCCAGAATAGGTCCATTCCATCCAACCCATTCTGAGTCGCCAAATACATGGTACAGAAAATAACTACAACTTTATTACAACAATTGTAGTGCAAAATACAACAACACATATGCTATGAGTTTGGATACAAATATATATCAACTGTGACTCATGTCCCAACCGTGGACAACACCTCATAATGACACCTTACATAAAGGTATAGTCGAAAACTGTTTTAGAAATTAGAATCTTTGGGAAGTGCTCAAGAAACCTTCGCATATGGGAGGCCATGCGCCCAGGTTATTATAGATATCATATGACCACGTAATTATCCTTGGTCAATCTAATAGACCCTGAAAAGAAAAATGAGAAGATTACTATCATATTCTTCCCAATGGCGAGTCTTCTCTTGACATATCATTATCTCCACTGTCTCTAATTAAGAGTTATATTTCAAATAGACTCCAAGATCATATAGATAGTCTTTGGTAGATATACTCAAAGAAGTGGATGAGCACAACCTATCTTATGATGACACGAGGTCAGTATGTCATTAGACATCTTGTATGATAGTGGCAAAACACCCTTCCAAGTTAAATTCACATCACCCTCAACATCTATAGATTCACCGTTCTATTCCTCGTTATTCCCCACTCGACCCAGCCTACACTTTTATTACCCGAAAGGAATTGTGAAGCAAAGGGGAAAGCACAACTAGCTTTCAATAAAGAATATCATGACTAAAGATAAATAAATTATCAATAGTCTTCAACGGTAATAAATCATAGATTTAGAACATATGGTAGATGATAAAACTTTTCAACCATAGTCATAGTGAACGAAGCAATCCATTAGAAGAGTCAAATAGACCATAAAATCTATTATCTTCTCCATGTTAAAAGTCCACCAACAATGTTTTATCCTCGTAACATCAATCAAAATTTTCATCCACAATCACATGTATAACTCATAATCGTAATTGTTGTTCTAAATTCCTTTCTCATCTAGACAAAGATAATTTTCATCACCGAAACATCAAAGATCATGGTTATACCAAATCACGATTCTGCTCATAATCATACTGATAAATTCATCTTTGCACTACGGGCCAAAGATATACATCAACAAGTCATCTTTGCACTACATGCCAAAGATATTCATCAGTTGGTTATGTTCATCTAAACACCTGTTCATCTTTGCACTACGGGCCAAAGATATTCATCTGAAATCATTCATCTTTGCACTACAGGCCAAAGATATTCCGTTATATCATCATTTAAGACTGAGGATGATGAAAAATATTTAAAAAAAAACGAATCCAGTGAAGCAAAAGAACAAATATTAAGGATTCGTACTTTAAACAATTCCCATTCAAAAATATTTCATAAATAACCAGAGTGGGGTAAAATTCAAGAATGATCAAAACATGGATACAATCAAAGTTTAAAGTATCCGTAATAGATATTTTGGACAAAAAGAAGAAATTTCATTTTTCTATGAATAAAAGTCCGATACGTGAATAGTAACTCTCACACCAAAAGATAGAAATTTCACAAAAACATCATCACGCTTCGTGAATAGTACTCGTGAATAAGAACTCGTGAATAATAACTCATGAATAAGTAACTCTGAATAGTAACTCGTGAATAGTAACTCATGAATAGTAACCCCGACATGAAAAAGTTTTAAATTTGATAAAAGTTCAAACCAATATTTCCAAGATAATGATATTGAAGAAATAATATCATTTATGAAGAAAATAATCTCCCTTACAATCCCTTACCCTCGTAAAGAATAAGACTTACGACCTGGAATCTGGATATAGTGCTAAAAGAACTTGCACCGTATAACAATACTCGATGTACTAAAATACTCACAAAATACGCTCGATATTATAGACAGAGAAAGAGAGAGAAATCTTTAGTTTCTAGTGTGATTTTCAATTCTAACCTAAGCACCCTATTTATAGGAAAATGCTTAGAACACAAAAGCAGAAAATTTAATAAAATATAATATATTTTTTCTTAAACTCCCTACGCCCCACTTTTTTTGGTCAAGCCATCAGCCATACAAATGCCAACATCACCAAAAACGTTTTTCATGAAAATATTACTTAAAACTCCAAAAAAAATAATAATAAATTAATCCGAAACTTCAATAATTCATAATAAATAGTCCTTTTATCAGAAAATTCAAATTTCGCCAGTTTTTATAGGAAATTCAATTCTCTACAACTTTACAGAAGAAAGTTTTTCTAAATTCCTAATAAAAATTGACCAAAATCCACATACAGACGATTTTACAAGCTATAATCAAATTTCAGTCAAGAAATGAGGCCTACCGACATGTTTAACATTTTTTAAACAACTTTTACAACAAAAATACTCTTCCTCCTCATATACTCATATATTCCACATTCATTGTAAAAATATCATCATTATTATATTATAATAATATAATAAAATATTATTTTATCATAAAAGATAAAATATTGATTTTCAACAATTGTCACTTTAAAAATTTTCTCCATCTATATCCACATAAAATGAATATTTTTCTTATCATATAAATCAATAATTAATTATTCACAAATAATATTACAAGATCACAATAATGACAATCGAAGCAGCTCCTCAGAGAGAGGGGCTTTCAATAAGGATTTTCTCTTCTACAAGCAAGCAATTAGGTGACCAAACCTCTCATTAGACAGAACTTTCTAGACATTGCCAATAATGTTATCTAATAATATTATTCAGATAATATGAATTATTGTTCGATAATGGAAAATACCGCAGTAGTGACAATTATTGAAACAACAAGAATATAAAATATCAACGCAATTGTGACGCCCCAAAATAGGTATACATCACCCATTTCGAGTTCTCAATACATGGTACGTAAACAACTACAACTTTATTATTACAACAAGAAAGCTGTGAGTTTAAATACAAATATTATCTTCAGATAATATCTATACTCAAATAAATCCTCATCATATTTATTAATACATTATTTTACAAAATGGTGAGGACTACTAAACAACTCTCTCTAGAACCTTCATTCCATACCCCGACTGCACTCGCTTATATTCTCGCCTCCCGAGAAAAATGGAACAAAAAGGAAAAGGGTGAGCTCAACTAGCCCAAGAAAGAATATTATGACTAAGATAATATACAACAAATTATCGTTAGTCTTCAACAGGAAAAATCTAATAGAATACAATAGACAACAAATTTTAAATCAATATTTCGCAATGAAATAATAATTCATTGTAAGAGTTAAGTAGAGAATGCAAACTACTATCTTCTATGTATGAATTTAAAAGTTCATCGCTCATCTTTTATCCCCGTAACATCAATCAATATACATCCGAATCAAATATTCATCTTTGCACTACAGCCAAAGATATTCATCATTGGTCATGTTCATCTAAACACTGCTCATCTTTGCATTACTACCAAAGATATTCTTCAGAAATCATTCATCTTTGCACTACAAAGCCAAAGATATTCAATAATATCATCATTTAAGATCGAGGATGATGAAAAATATTTTAAAGAAACGAATCCAAAGGAAACAAAATGACAAGGATTAAGGATTAAGGATTCGTACTTTGTTTTATCCATGTCCAAAAATACCTCAAAAATAATCACAGTTGGTGTAAAATTCAAGAATGATCAAAACATGGATACAATCAAAGCTAGTATCCGTAATCGATATTTTGACAAAGAGAAGAAATTTCATTTTTCTATGAATAGTCAGAGATACGTGAATAGTCCGAGTACGTGAATAAGAACTCTCGACACCAAAAGATAGAAATTCCACAAAAACATCTTCACGCTTCATGAATAGTACTCGTGAATAAGAACTCGTGAATAAGAACTTCATGAATAAGAATCGTGAATAAGAACTCATGAATAGTAACCCGACATGAAAAAGTTCCAAATTTGATAAAAGTTCCAACCAATATTTCAAAGATAATGATATTGAAGAAATAATATCATTCGAGAAGAAAATAACATCCCTTACCTCGAAAGATTAAGATTTCTAATTTGGAATAATGTATATAGTCTTTGAAGGAACTTCAGACCGTCTAAAAATACTCAAAGTATACTCAAAATACTCACAAGAATACGCCGATAATATAGAGAGAAAACTTTAGTTTTCGGTGTGATTTTCAATTCTAACCCAAGACCCTATTTATAGAAAATGCTTAGAACACCAAAAAGCAGAAAATTTAATATAATATTAATATATATATTAAGATTTCTATGCCCACCTTCCTAGATCTGATCTCAGCTCATTATACACATGTTGTAGCCCACAAAACAAATAAAAACGTTTTATTATTTAAAATATTTTAAACTTCCAAAAATCAATTATTTCGGAGCTTCGGAACTTCAATAATTCATAATAAATAGCCCTTCTATCAGAAAATTCGAATCTTGCGAGTTTTTATAGGAAATTCAATTCTCTACAACTTTGCAGAAGAAAGTTTTTCCAAATTCCAAACAGAAATTGACCAAATCCATAAACGGGATTTTACAAAGCTATAATCAAATTTCAAATAATAAATGGGGTCCATCGACATGTTTAACATGTTTTAAACATTTATTGCAACAAAAATACTCTTCCTCCTCAGATATACTCATATATCCCACATTCGTTATAAAATATCACCATTATTATATTATTAAAATATAATAATATATTTAAAAGAATTATTTTATCGTAAAAAGATAAAATTTCAATTTTCAACAATTGTCACATTAAAATTTTTTCCATCTATATCCACATAAAATCAATATTTTCCTCATCATATGAATCAATAATTAATTATTCACAAATAATATTACTGTAATCACAATATCGACAACTGTGCAGGTTCCAGAAAGAAAGGGGCTTTCAATAAGAAATTTTTCTTTGGCGGCAATTAATTAGGTGACCAAACCTCTCCTTAGATGTAACTTTCTAGACATTGCCAATAATGTTATCTAATAATATTATTCAGATAATATGAATTATTACTTCGATAATGAAAAATATCGCCAGTAATGACAATTATTGAAACAACAACAATATAAAATATCAATGCAAAGAATTATTAACTCAATAAAATCTTTCGAACAAGAATTATCGTAACCATTATTGAGTAGTGCCTTCACGTAAGAATCAACAATTGGTGCAATACTGCAGGTGCTTCTCGTGTTTTAACCAACCGGTATTTTAACAAAGATTAATGGTAACAACTACGCCTGTTATTTTTAAACCACTTATATTTGTCGTTTTCTTCATCCAATCGCTTTCAGTTATGGGGCCCACACATGTCGCTAGCGTCGTATGAATATTCCCGACAGCATTTAATATTCCACGACCAAACGAATATTCCCAAACAACAATGAATATTTTATAACCACTTGCTTATTTTGAAATATTTCATGTATTTTACCCCTAACTATCCACATTAATCACATCAACCCTTACTATTTCAAAATAATAAATAGAGAAAATTAAATTTCATTAATAATAAGTTGGGGTCTTACAACTCCCCTCCTTATGAAATTTCATCCCTCGAAATTGGACGACGATACTGTGTGTTTCGAAAAGGTGAGGATACCTCGCTTTCATTTTCGCTTTCCAATTCCCGTGTCATTTCCTCTATAAGACATGATTCCTCCACAAAACTTTAACTTGTGGTATGACCTTTCATGTGTAGGACATGCTCCTTCCTATCCAAGATCTTGACAGTACCTCCTCATACGTTAAGTTTTTTCGGCTATTTCGTCTTGGTTCTAATTCTATAACGTGGTTCGGGTCTTTCACATATTTACGAAGTACAGATATGTGAAATACATTATGAACACGAGACATACTTGGAGGTAACGCAAGTCTATAGGCTACATTTCCTACTCGGTCAAGAATTTGAAATGGACCAATAAATCGTGGATTGAGCTTTCCTCTCTTCCCAAATCTCGTAACTCCCCTTCCATGGAGCAACTCGCAATAATACATGATCCCCACACTAAATTCCACGTCCTTTCGATGAAGATCCGCATAACTCTTTTGTCGATCTTGTGCCATTTGTATACGTTGTCGAATCATTTGGATCTTTTCCGTAGTCATACGTACCAACTCGGGTCCCAACAGTGTTGCTTCACCCACCTCGTCCCAACATACTGGAGAGCGACACTTTCGCCCATATAATGCTTCAAATGGAGCTACACCTATACTTGCTCGATAACTTGTTGTTGTAGGAGAATTCCACCAATGGTAAATACTTATCCCAACCGCCTTGAAGTCTAGGACATGAGTCTTAATAAATCTTCAAGAGTTTGAATAGTCCTTTCGATTGTTCGTCCGCTTTGAGGATGGTATGCCGAATCGAATCGTAAATCCGTGCCCATAGCTTTTTTGCAAGCTAACCCAAAATCTTGAAGTGAATCTTGGGTCACGATCCAAACTATGGATACAGCATGCCATGCAACCTCACAATCTCATTCACGCACACACTAAGAAGACGTTCAAGTGAATAAGTCTCCGTGTCGGCAAGAAATGAGCGGAGACTTGGTTAATCTATCAACAATAACCCAAATAGCATTGATGCCCCGAGAAACCGTAGGAAGACCCGTAACGAAATCCATGGTAATGTGTTCCCACTTCCATTTCGTAATCTCAAGTGGTTGCAATGGACCCTTAGGTACTAGATGCTCCGCCTTTACACGTTGACAAGTTAAACACATTGAGATAAACTTTGCAATCTCTCTCTTCATATTGTTCCACCAAAATGTATGTCAAGATCACGATACATTTTAGTACTTCCAGGATGGATTGCAAATGGTGTATTGTGTGCCTCCATCATAATCTTGTACTTCAAATCGAGTCGTTAGGAACACAAAGTCTATAGTGGACTCAAGTATTCCTTCTTCATCAATTCTCGCTTCGGAATAGCTCCTTCTTGTACTTTCTTTCTTCATACGATCGCCTCCGGATTGGGTGGCTCGAGCAACCTTAACTTTTTCTATTAAAGTTGGCTCTGTCGATACTTGACATCATCGCACTCGCTCCTCGTGATATGATCTTCTACTCAACGCGTCGCCTACCACGCTCGCTTTTCCAAGATGGTATTGAATAGTGTGGTCGTAGTCTTTCAATAGCTCGAGCCAACGTCCGCCGCATGTTGAGTTCTTTTTTGAGTGAAGAAATATTTAAGGCTTTTATGGTGCGAATATATCTCCACTTTCTCCCCATATAGATAGTGCCTCCATATCTTTAAGCTAAAACGATCACGCTAACTCTAGATCATGAGTAGGATAATTCCTCTCATACTCTTTAAGTTGTCATGAGGCATAGGCTATGACTTTCCCACGTTGCATGAGAACACATCCTAACCCTTTGCTCGAAGCATCATTGTGAGATAACAAATCCATCCGAACCAGATGGTATTGTTAGTAACAGCCAAATAAGTCTCCTCTTAAGCTCTTGGAAACTCTTCTCGTATTCTTCGCTCCAAACGAATTTTGTATCCTTCCGAAGTTATTTGAGTTAATGGAGTAGCGATTCGAGAAAACCCTTCCACTTAATCTCCGATAATAACCAAACTAAGCCCAAAAAGCTACGTCTTGACCACCGACTTTGGTTGCTCTAACTTTGTATTGCTTCAATCTTCACGGATCCACGGATACTCCATGTTTTGACACCAAGTGCCCAAGAAATGCTACTTCCTCAAGCCGTAACTCGCATTTCTTCAATTTGGCATATAGTTGGTTTTCACGAAGCCTTTCGAGTACCAAACTTCAAATGGTGCTCATGATCTTCACGACTTTTGGAATATATAAGGATGTCATCAATAAAGACAACAACGAATCGATCCAAATATTCCTTGAATACTTGGTTCATCATATCCATGAAAAGCATAGGAGCATTAGTCATCCGAAAGACATGACTAAGAATTCATAATGCCTGCATCTGAAGTTCTAAAGGCGTCTTTGGAATATCCTCGATTCTAATCTTGGTGATGATATCCGTAAGCTAAGATCGATTTTGAAAAGAATTGTGCCCCTTGCAAATCGGTCAAACAAGTCATCAATACGAGGTAGAGGATACCTATTCTTGATGGTGACATGGTTCAATTCCGATAGTCAATACAAAGTCGCATACTCCGTCTTTCTTCTTTACAAATAAAACAGAGCACCCCAAGGAGATGTACTAGACGAATGAAACCGATGTCCAACAATTCTCATTAGTTGGACCTTTAACTCTGAAGTTCAATAGAGCCATTCGATATGGGGTTTTAGAAATGGGCTTTGTACTGGGTTCAAGATCAATAAAGAATTCAACTTCACGCTCGGGGTAGACCGGGAAGTTCTTCGGGAAATACGTCGGAAAGTCAATAACAACAGAATATTATTCAAATTTGACGTGTCTTTATTCAAATCCATAACATGGGCTAAGAAAGCTTGACATCCGCTTTTTCAATAAACGAATAGCTTTATGATTAGATATGATGTTGATTGATTTTAATGGTTTAGTTGCTTGAATTGCATAACAGTTGGTTAGGAATATGAAAACTAACAACCTTACGAAAACAATCAATTTTGGCATGATGAGTAGTTAACCAATCAATCCCTAAAATCACATCAAAAGCAAGTATCTTTAAAGAGATAAGGTCAACGGTGTAAGGTGATGGTGCCAACTTGAATCAAACAAGATTTATAAACAATGGATGTGATGAAAGTTTCTCCTAACGGAGTTTCCACAGATAGGTCAAAGTCTAATTTTTTCCCGAGTCAAGTTTAAACGTTGAGCACATGCGGGGAGAGATAAATGAATGGGTAAAGACCCAGATCAAGTAAGGTATAAACTTCGCAAGAATTTATAAATAGCTTACCCGTGATCACCTCGTTTGGGTTTTCTCGCATTTTAACCAAATACAACAAAACGCTCTTCCTAATCGTTGACTTTGACTTTTTCCGGGACGATCTTTTTCGAGTCACCGTCCCCATTGAACTAGGTTTTGCTACCGCATAACCTCGAAAGCGATATGTCCTTCTTTTCCACAATTATAGCATACCTTGAATCTGTTGGGCGTTTGACCGATATGTCCCTCTTTTCCGCATTTGTAGATATATGACCGGTGGTCGTTCTCCTCCCTTAGAACCGATTCTTGCCAAGACCGCTGTCGTCTTACATGGTCGTTGTTAAATCTCCTCTTTTTAAAATCTCCTCGACTCGCTTCTTCTATTTTCATGGCTATGATTACCACCCGAGTGGTTACCATTTTTGTCCGTCTGTTTTTTCTCCATTTGGTTATCATTATTTTGTTGATCGCTATCTCTCCGGTACGATCCTCGGTTATGGTCCTTGGTTGAATATACTCGTTATCCCGCTTCTAACAATTGAGCCCTCATTAACAACATCTCGAATAGAGAGAAAATTTATGAGAAATGAGATATTGTCGTATCGGGTTTCAAACCTCTCGTAAACATCCGCCATACGTTCCTCATTCTCCACCAAATGAGGTGCAAAACCGGATAACTCGCAAACTTTGCCTAAAGATTGAGACACCGTCATGTTGTTTTGTTCCAATCGATGAACTCCACTTCCTCATATATGACGAACACTTTCGTGAAAGTATTTGTCATTAAATCGCTTCAAACGTCTCCCAAGACATGCCGAAGCGCGGCCGGATGGTACGCTTCACGAGACTCCCACCAAGAGTGTCCGCCTCGCCACGGAACATAAAGGTGGCGAATGGAACCTGTGTTTCCTCATCCCAAGACATCGAATATCTTGGTAATTTGTTTGACCCATGTTTCCGCCCATGATCGGATCTCGCTTTCCCTTAAATTCGTGGTCCCAACTCTTTGAAGCTGCTGTCATGCTGTGACAACCCGTGAATTGCTATCATTTCTCCCGTATTTTGAACACGAGTCTCCTCATTCGATTTTGCATGAATCGCAAAAAACTTCTAAACATCCCTCGCTCATCATCTCGCTTCCGATTGGTGTTGTTCATGGGAGGAACATTGCCAACTGTTGCACGTTTCTCCTCGTTGGTGAGTCAAAGCGTCCACACGGCCTCATTTGCATTGTTAATATTCTCATCGACATTCTCAACATCGCCATAAAACAAGGGTTAATTAAGGAAATCAATATATCACCTAATATCCTTATATATTGACCAACTAAAAAAATAAGCTTAGGTAGGATACACTAGCGAAGGATTTACTCGTTTCTCCCCTCCTAGTTCTATTCCCCGATCTCCACCGAGATGATATCTCTAAGCTCGATACCAACTGTGGCGCCCCAAAATAGGTATACATCACCCATTCGAGTTGTCAATACATGGTACGTAAACAACTACAACTTTATTATTACAACAAGAAACTGTGAGTTTAAATACAAATATTATCTTCTGCTAGATAATATATATACTCAAATAAATCCTCATCACATTTATTGATACATTATTTTACAAAATGGTGAGGACTACTAAACCTGTAAGACCCCAACTTATTATTAATGAAATTTAATTTTTCTATTTATTATTTTGAAATAGTAAGGGTTGATTTGATTAATGTGGATAGTTAGGGGTAAAATACATAAATATTTCAAAATAAGCAAGTGGTTATAAAATATTCATTGTTGTCGGAGAATATTCGATCGCTTTCGGGGAATATTCGTATTTAATGCAATGTACCATGTTTGGGCCCCATAACTAAAAAAGCGATTGGATGAAGAAAGCGACAAATATAAGTTGTTTAAAAATAATCTACAGAAGTTGTTATTCAAGTATTATCTTTGTTAAAATACCCGGTGGTTAAAACACAAGAGTAGCACCCGGTATTGCACCAATTATTGATTCTTACGTAGAAGGCACTACTCAATAATGGTTACGAATTCTCGCTCAAGATTTTATTGAGTTAATAATTGTCTGCGTTGATATTTTATATCATTGTTGTTTCAATAATTGTCATTACACAAGATTTTCATTATCGAAGCAATAATTCATATTATCTGAATAATATTATTAGATAACATTATTGGCAATGTCTAGAAAGTTACATCAAGGAGAGGTTTGGTCACCTAATCGCTACCAAGAAGAAGAAATTCTTATTGGAAAGCCCCTCTATCCCTGAACGCGCTGGTTGTCAATAATGTGATTCGTAATATTATTTATGAATAATTAATTATTGATTTATATGATGAGGAAAATATTGATTTTATGAGGATATAGATGAAGAAAATTTTTAATGTGACAATTGTTGAAAATTAATATTTTATCTTTTCTACGATAAAATAATTCATTTAAATATATTATTTTAATAATATATTAACGATGATATTTTTACAATGAATGTGGGATATATGAGTATATGAGGAGGAAGAGTATTTTTGTGGCATTAAATGTTTAACACATGTTTTGTGTGTTGGTGGACACAATTATTAATAGAAATTTGATTATATTGTGAAATCGCCCGTTTGTGGATTTCGGTCAATTTCTATTTGGAATTTGGAAAAACTTTCTTCTGCAAAGTTGTAGAGAATTGAATTTCCTATAAAAAGTCGCGAGATTCGAATTTTCTGATGAAAGGGCTATTTATTATGAATTATTGAAGTTCCGAAGTTCCGAAATAATTAATTTTTGGGAGTTTTAGTTAATTATTTTGAGAAAAACGTTTTTTACAACTAAGTTGGCCTCACATGTGATTCAAATTGGCTGAGATCAGTTGTCTAAGGTGCGCTAAAGAAAATGTGAAAAATATATTAATATTATATTCAATTTTCTGCTTTGGTGTTCTAAGCATTTTCCTATAAATAGGTGCTTAGGTTAGAATTGAAAAACACACCGTAAACCGAAGTTTCTCTCTATTTCTCTCTCGATATATTGAGCGTATTCTTGTGAGTATACTTTGAGTATTGTTAGGCGGTGCAAGTTCCTTTCAAAGACTATACCCGATATTCCAAATTTGAAGTACTAATCTATCGAGGTAAGTGGATGTTATTTTCTTCTCAAATGATATTATTTCTTCAATATCATTATCTTTGAAATATTGGTTGGAACTTTTATCAAATTTGGAACTTTTTCATGCTTGGGGTTATTATTCATGAGTTCTTATTCACGAAGTTACTATTCATGAAGTTCTTATTCAAAGTTACTATTCACGAGTCAGTACTATTCATAAAGCGTGAAGATGTTTTTTTATGGAATTTCTATCTTTCGGCGATAGACGAGGTCTTCACGATAGACGAGGTCTTTTGCCGGGTTACCTCTGGATTGATTACTTGGGCCACTAGTAGTAATACCCTGACCACGAGAGGAGGATGAACCTCCGAGACTCATGATCGATAAGACTGTATGAATAAATTCTCCGGTAAGAAAATCAGAATAAAATTATTTTTGCCTTTAATGTATTCAATATCAAAATCAAAAATGCTTAAACAAGCTTGCCATCTAGCTTAAAGAATGCTTAGAGGCTAAATTTTCAACATCTTTTACTAAAATGTACTTCGCTAACTTCATCAATAACGCGAACCGTAAATTTTCGATTTAATAAGTCATTTTGAAATTTATTAATACATAATACCAATGAAAGAATTTCTTTTTTAATAGTATTATATTTTGATTGTGTAGTATTCCATGCGGCACGGAATGAAAACGAACAATTTGTTCAGGGGAATCGGATGTTAACTTTTGTTTAAGAATGCCTCCGAATCCAATATCCGAGGCGTCGGTCTCAACAATTTTTAAAGTTGAATCATTGGAAATGCAAAGCAGGCAATGTCTTGACATATTTTTAACTTGTTGGACTACTGTAAGTATGAATGTCATCAAGGTGGAGGATTATTTTGCAAACGCCGAAAAGAGGTTTGCAAATCTTCCCGAGATTCTTGTAGAACTTGCTTATATAATTCAAATGAGCCAAGAAATCTCTGCGCATTGGGTTTTATTGGTTATCTTATCCGGGAACTTGTCGGTAATTGAATAGCTCGCTCAATAGGTTGAACTTGTCCATCAAGATATTAAGACCAAGAAACCTTATTCGGACTGAAACAGGCTGCATTTGGAAGGAGAAAGAACAAGACCATTTACTTTAATAGTAGTGAAGAACGATTTTAAATGTTTTTCGTGTTCTTCAATAGTCTTGGAGTAAACGAGAATGTCGTCGATATAAACAACGATAAAATGGTTGAAAGGGTTTAATATGTCATTGAGGATATTTTGAAATTCACTTGGAGCATTTTTTAGGCCAAATGCTTGAACATTCCATTCATAATGTCCAAACGGAGTGGTGAATGCTGTTTTGTACTGATCATCAGGATGAATGGCAATTTGCCAGAAACCGGATTTAAGGTCGAATTTACTGAAAATGGTGGCATTACTTAACCTATTGATAAGGTCGTCTTTGTTGGGAAGGGGGTACCTAATCTATTCTAAGACCTTGTTCAATGGTTTGTAATTGATAACTAAACGAGGTACACCTCTTTCTTTTTCTCGCTTCATTGTTGACATAAAAGGCGAAGCAAGACCAAGGGATTTATCGGGTTTAATTAACCCTTTATTGAGGAGATCATTGATTTCATTTTTACATAACTCCATTTGTTCATGACTCATCTGAATAGGTCTAGTCTTAGTGGGAATTAAATGTTCTTTGAATTTCTTAGATAAGGAAGCCTAACCATATGTTTCTTTTTCTATGCCAAAAGGCATTGGGGGAATCGTAACAAAGGTTATTCTTCATGTAGGTTTTAATTCTTCAATTTTTAACCGAATCTCTTCATTTTGAAGTTGTTCTTCAATTCTTTTATATTTGATTTTCTTTCAAGAAATTCAAATGTGTAGATTTCTGATTTATTAAATTCAATGATTTGGAAATGGATTCTTCTTGAATGTATTTTAAATCTCTTTCTTTTGGTTTAATAAGAAACTTAAATGTTATTTTCTTTCCTAAATGTTTACAGGTTAATCCTTCATTACTAGTCGTAAATGGGTATAATAAGTATATAAATGGTAAACCCAAAATAATTTTGTCTGTAAGATTGCGAATCAAAACAAAAGATGTTTTGAAACACATGTTATCTTGACAAATATGTACCTTAGGTAATTTATATTTTATTTCTATTTGACTACCATTAGCTGAATTCAATTTTTCACTGGGTTTTTTGTAATATTTAGTTGGGATTAGACCTTCTTGGATACAATTTAAGTCTGCACCTGTATCGACCAAGGCAGTAAGCTGTATTGAAAAGTTTTTATCCACAACTAGGTTAATAGAAACATACCATTTTTGAATGGTGATGTCTTTAATTCTTTTAAGTGAAAGACCTTGAATAAATAAGTCTGAAATATCTTTAGTACCAGATGATTCTGGTTCATCGTGATTTTCATCACTGGATGAGGAATCATTGATCCAAGATCGTGCCTTTATCAAAATCTTTTCTTAGAATAGAGACTTCTATTTTTAAATTAGCAATTTCTTTCTTTAATTTATTAACTTCCTGATTTAATTCTGGAAGACTGACTTCTTTAACTGGAGATTTAAATCTTTCCAAAGTTTTATTAAGACTAAAAATTGGTTTCTCTTTAGCTTTAATAAACTTATCGCTTTTCTATTATCTTTAGTTAATAAATCCTTTAACTGCTTTTTGTCTATCGGGCTTTTAACTTAGGATCGTTGATTTTACTAATTAAGTCAATTAACAAAGAACTCTCTTCATCATCCTTGTTAATTACATTAATCTTTTTAGTGCAACAATTTTCATTACAATTATTAAGACAGATGGTGACTTCGCTTCTATTCTTTCCATCGCTTCAATTATTTTTCTTTGTTAAGATCGGAGGAATATGAAATGTTAGAGTCTTCATTATTACTAACTTCATTTTCTATTCTCATTAACTCTAGTATATATTCAGTATCTTCGATAGTAATATTTAACGGAGACAACTTCTGTTTTATTTTGCATTCACTTTATAATGACCCTTTTGCCCACAATTGTGGCACACAATTTTACTTTTATCAAATTTTTTAGTTCTTTTATTCTATTTTTTATTAATGGGTTTGGGCTTATTATAATAATTATCTTGATTCTTATCTTTATGATGACTGCGTCTTTTCTTGTGACGTCTATGACTTCTGTGAGAGTCAATATGTTTATGCCGTGTTTTCGCTCAGAAGGAGCCATGTGAGGTAAACCATATTGCTCGCAGAATGTTCCGAGCTCATATTTAGCTTTCTTCTTGTCTTTACTAGCTTGTTTGGCTAACTTAAAATGAATGTACATTTTTAATCCTATCTTTTGAATATAACTGATTATGTCACCATAAGTGAGATTATCATAATCAATATATCCTAAATTTTTGCTAAGTTCTTCACGAACTTTATGAGCAAATAAGGACTCAGAAACCATTAACAAATTTTTCTTTCCGTAAAGGTTTATTACCGTCATTTCTCATCATAACTCTAGAAGTAAAAAACATCTTTGTACCATCTAAAGTCACTTAGAGGGACAAGTGAGATTACTTTAAATGATCGTGGATTCTTTCGGTGATGTTATCGGGGTTCCTATGGGAAGTGTTTTATTATAGTATAAATCAAAGTATTTACTCCATCGGTGGCCCTATTCCTATAGTTTCATTAAAAATCGGGTTGCTTTTCAAAGATCTAATTGAACAAAGATGGATTATAGATAATCTAGAATCTTCAAATGAGATGTTTTTCCCACCAAGATCCGAGAATACCGTAAATCCACTAGCCAATAATTCAACAATATCCGTTGAGTTAGAGTGTTGAATTTAGTTAGATAGTCATTTTGCCACCATGGACATATGATTTAACTTATTGAGGATTTCTTGTTTGCTAAATCCATCAATATTCCATTCATAAATTTTATTAGATTTAAATGTAAAATTGTTTATCTAGATTTCTCTTCAAATTGTAGATCCGGAGGAGTTGGTCTAGAATACCAATTTCTCGGGTCATACTAGTATTATGGACGGTTAACTTATTTAACTGCTCATGAATATCTCAGATCGATGAGGTAGTCGATTGACTATCGATCGACTCATCGCTTTCATTATCGAGTTAATCGATCGATAATAGCAATAGTACCGCTTTTTTCCTGCCTCGATCTTTTGTTTTAATTTTTAAATAACCGATCAACGGCTACCGTGAAGATCAACGTCTTTATTAGGTAAACCTAATTTTTCTCTATTTTCCGTAGTTTTAATAGTGGTTGAACAATTTTTGACTCTGGTTTTTAATTATATTTTCTTCAAATTTTTCTTCAATCTCGCCTAAACTGCTTTTTCTACAATTGCTAAGTATTCGTTACTAAAATTTAAGCGTTTCTATGATTTTTTATCATCATTAATTCCATTGGAGATTTTAAATGGATCGGCCGTTATCAAGTATTTTTTTTTGAAATTAAGATGATTCTAAGGGTGGGTGACTAGACGAGACCTTAGACTTGTCTTTCTTTAACCCATTGAGTTTTAGTTATAACATCAGATTTATATTGACATCGCTTCATACCAATCGTAGAAGGTAATATTAATTTTTTCACTACCAATAAATTTCTTCCATTTAATGACAATTTTATCTCTTTCTTTCTCGGTTGGGTGATTTTTTCTAAATTGATGTCTTTTATTTTTATTAGATTTAGAGTTAAAATCATTCACAAGATTAATCCAATCTAACACAAATTCTTTCTTAATGACTCTTAATTGATTATTAATTGGAACATCAAAATCGACCGAGTTGGAAGCTCGGTAAGGATTCTGAGAAGAAGAGCTTTCTTCTTCTACTGGGTAATTTCGAGGGTGACAAGAATAACAAGGATGACTTGCTTGACCTTGATTTAAAATTCCTTTTAACTTAATGTCTCTTATGTAAGGGTTACTAAGGACTTGTAATCTCTTCTAGCAGCATTCATGTAAGGAGTCAAGAACTAGAATAGTCCTCTATAATAACCGGTCTTCTAGAACGCTCAAAGCTAACTTTGACAATTGCATCGTAAAATTGCCTTATGTTTTCAATGTTCACTACGTTGTTTACTACAGTCAGTCGTGGTATTTCACTTGGTAAATTCCATCGACCGGGTAATGTAATATCTTTCCATAGAATTGTTCTAGGATCCGGATATTAAGATCACCGGGTTGAACTTTGAATTAATACAATTGTGATCTTTAGGGCTTTTATTAAGAGCATGGACATTCAAATTAGTCTTCATGGTCTTATAATAAATTCTATAGATTAGAGCAATTGGTTGAGAACCTTCAATCATTTGTGTAATTTCTCCTCATTGTTTTAATATTCAATGTTAAAGCTTTTAATAGGTGTTGATCACTTGTACTAAGTGTGAAGTCGAAAGCAATTAAAATGGATAGGACCATGTGCGTGATGGCTTCCATAGCACCTATTATGCTTGGATAATAATTCAAAAATCTAGCATCTCTAAGATGAGGTAGATACTTGAATTAATTCCTTTAATATTCAATGGTTTAACTGCTACTTGAACTAGACTCTATGTGGATGAAATTATAACCCTTTTTTCTATGTTTTTAATAACATCCGGGGAAAGAAGGCTACAATTTTCATACTCTTTGTTAATAAGATAGACCTTTTCAACCTGCTTTTAACATTATAACTGTTTTTAAAGTTATCTAAAAATGTTGATCGATAAATTTTTTGGGAGAAATTTGGTATATTCCGATTATGTAAAATTTGACCGATATTTTCATAACTGCTTTTCTTCTTGATTAACTATGTCCGTAAAGGTTGCAAGGTTGACCTATGACTACCGAGGAGTTAGATCTAAATAACCTACTCATTATTATTGGGTTCAAAATTTATTCACTCTTTATCTTCCATTCGCACCCTCTTTACCGGTAGACTCATACCTATTGTTCTAAACCCTTCACCGTCAAGACAAGAGACTTACTACTAGGGTCGACAAATGAACAAGGTGTTCTACAAAGAAGTTAGGTGACTTCTGATAAAGGATGAAATGATTTTTGAAAACAATTTTAATGAAGCAAATCAGAAGATCTTACTGGTCGCTAGAACAGAGAACATGTGTTAATTATGCTTAGAGGCGATTACTTTTACTTCATTTAATGTAATAGTGACTAAAGAGATGGGTAACCTGTGTTTTCTCTATATCGTTTTCTCGAATCTCGACTAATTTGAATATCTTCACTAGTGGACCCCGATTCCGGCAAGAATCGGCGCTTATCCCACCACTTATTTGCATAAATTGGTTTGATATTTCTCGACTCGGGCCAAGGAGAATGTCCTTATAATAAACAAGAGACTTATAAGGAGCTATTTGGAGGAAAATGCCAACCAGAGGGAAAATCTGGCAAAGAAGCTTAACTGGATCATTTTTTGGCTTCATGTAAGGTTCAATATGAAACAAATAACTTTCCCATTTGAGCACATGCTCAGAAGAGGAGTGATGGAGTCAAGACGAGGTCTTCTTTGGAGTTCTTGAATGGGTCAATGGGTTCAGGTTAATTGATAACTAAACGAGGTACACCTCTTTCTTTTTCTGCTTCATTGTTGACATAAAAGGCAGAGCAAGACCAAGGGGATTTACTGGGTTTAATTAACCCTTTATTGAGGAGATCATTGATTTCAATTTTACATAGCTCCATTTGTTCACGACTCATCCCGAATAGTTCAGCCTTAGTGGGAATTAAATGTTCTTTGAATTCCTTAAGATAAGGAAGCCTAACCATATGTTTTTTTTATGCCAAAAGGCATTGGGGAATCGAACAAAGGTTATTCTTCATGTAGATTTTAATTCTTCAATTTTTAAAGAATCTCTTCATTTTGAAGTTGTTCTTCAATTCTTTTATATTTGATTTCCTCTTTCAAGAAATTCAAATGTGTAGATTTTCTGATTTATTAAATTCAATGATTTGGAAATGGATTCTTCTTGAATGTATTTTAAATCTCTTTCTTTTAGTTTAATAAGAAACTTAAATGTTATTTTCTTTCCTAAATGTTTACTGAGTTAATCCTTCATTACTAGTCGTAAATGGGTATAATAAGTATATAAATGGTAAACCCAAAATAATTTTGTCTGTAAGATTGCGAATCAAAACAAAAGATGTTTTGAAACACATGTTATCTTGACAAATAAGTACCTTAGGTAATTTATATTTTATTTCCATTTGACTACCATTAGCTGAATTCAATTTTTCACTGGTTTTTTTGTAATATTTAGTTGGGATTAGACCTTCTTGGATACAATCTATTCCTGATTTTCTTACCAGTCAAATTTCAAAAGATTTGACACTAGTCCTTAGTTTTACTTTTACTTTAGTAAATTACTTTTACTTCAGTTAATGTAATAGTGAATCCTGCGTGATTCAATAGTAATTTACTTTTCAGTTTTCTATTTAAAGAAACTCAAGTGTTAGAGTTTCTTTAGGCTTAATTCAGTATAGCCTCAGAGCTTCTCTCTCTAGAAAGCTCTTCCGAGGTCCTCTCCCTTCTCTCTTAGTTAGCCGGAGACGAAGCTTTCAGCTTCGATCTTCTTAGTTAAAGATGAAGAAGAAGTCTTCAATACTTCCTTCTTCCCTTAAACATTTAGTCTAGGAATTAATATAATCCCTTCCCAAATGTTTATAAATAAAAGAAAGAGATTACTTTACCGATTCAATTGGCCATCTTCTTAATCTTTTCTTTCTTCATTTAAGTTTTTCTTTTAAAAACTTATCGCCGCTGTTATATGGTATCAGAGCCACACGGTTGGTTCTTGATGCTGTCGGTGGTTTCTTACGTTTAAAAAAAAAAAAAAAAAAAAAAAAAAAGAGTAGGGATGGTGACTCATCCGAGAAGATGATCAAAGACCTTCCTAAGATCCATGAGAGACGGACCGGTCGACAACCAAGAAGACGCAGGAGAGTCTTGATCATCGATGTGATGGCCCACGCCATCATCTCTTTTACTTTAGTAAAAATGTAAAAGTAAAAGTAAAAGAATAACTTTTGCTTTTACTTAAGTTAAATGTTTTTAACTTTCACCAATGTAAAAGTAAATATAAAATGTTTCTTACGTTTTACTTTTACTTTAGTAAATTACTTTTACTTCAGTTAATGTAATAGTGAATCTGCGTGATTCAATAGTAATTTACTTTTCGCTTTTCATTTAAAGAAACTCAAGTGTTAGAGTAGTTTTTTAAGCTTAATTCAAGATATAGCCTCGAGCTTCTCTCTCTAGAAAGCTCTTGAGGTCCTCTCCGCTCTCTCTCTTTAGTTGTTTATATCAAGCTTTCAACCGATCTTCTTAATTAAAGATGAAGAAGAAGTCTTCAATACTTCCTTCTTCCCTTAAACATTTAGTCTAGGAATTAATATAATCCCTTCCCAAATGTTTATAAATAAAAGAAAGAGATTACTTTACCGATTCAATTCATCATATATATATATATATATATATATACATACACATCATATATAAATATATATGATGTGTATGTATATATGATGTATATATATATATAAATATATCTTGTTAATTCTCTTATTATAATAAATCCAATTATTTTTATGGCCCAAATTTTACCAAATTATTTATCCATCACATATTAATATTTATTAGCCCATATAAAATAAATAACTAGTTTGATCCAATAAAAGACAAAGTCTAATTAATAACTAGTTTTATCTACCTTTGTGTTTATTTGAAAGTCTTTAGAAATCTTTAGAGTTGAGGTAAGACTTTGGATATGAGTTGATAGTTATAATTTTTCTTCTAAAGTATGTCAAAGTCTATCATTTGATAGAAATCTTTAAAATCTATGACTTTTTGAATACCAAAATAGTTTTATAGACTTTAAAAAAATCTTAATTCAATACCACCTAACTTTTAAAGACATTAAAAAAGTTGTAATTGAATACCACTAAACTTTTATAAAATCTTTAAATGTCTTGATTGAATACAACTAAACTTTTAAAATCTTTAAAAGTCTTTAAAAATCTTAATTGAATACACCCCCTAAGAGATAGGAGGCATGTGGGCATGAGTTATTAGTGACAATATATCATATAATATCTCAATAAATACCAATATATATACTGGTAGTTTCTTAAAACTAATTAAGAAATATTAATTTTAATATTATATTTGTTTAGAAAATATTTATAATATGAATAACTAATTTAAAAAATAATTACTCACGCCGTTCCGCAAATAGAGCTTAATTTGCAACAAAAAATTGATCTAAAAAATAATCCCATTTTATATAATAATAATTATAATAATAATAATAATAATAATAATAATAATAATAATAATACATGACATTATATCCTTAAATTAAATATAGCATGACAGCTAAAGCATGATGTATTACTACCAAACTAAGTACCTAGTTCACTTGGGAATTGGGGTAAATATTAAACAAATAAATTTATCATTTAAATTTATAAATAAAACTCTTTTTTCCTTATTATGAAAATCAAGCCTAAAGTATATTTCTGCCGTTAACATAGATTGAGAGTGGAATCGACCTTGTAGTTAGTTTTCTAAGTGAGAATCTTTGGCATTTTTAAGGGTTGAAATTATAAATTAATTATACAGCTTAATTAATTTCTGTATTATTGACATGATAAACGATATGATTTTCTCTATATTTTTTTGTGATGTTGTAAAGTCATAATATTAAATGGCTTTAAGAACAACATTTGCCTCTTAATGGAAGAAAAGGACTTTATAGTAAGGGGTATTTTTGTCATAAACTAACTTCTGATTGTTTTGCTTTCCTCCTGTCTTTTTAACTTGGCCACTAAGGTTTATAAATAAAAGATACATATATGGGGTAATACCAATATAGTTGATCTTTGTGGACTAATTAAGATCTAATTAAGATCTAATTAAGATCTTGGTCATGTTTAGTGCATAATGATTTATATACATATACTCCTCCATCCCTAAATAACTGATATTTAAGGATGTTGCATACTGATTAAAAAAATATTTAATATTTTAAAACATTCTTAATATATCATTAATTAATATCCTATTAAATTATTTATCTCCATCATTACTCCACAACTTTTCAATTTCTTGAAGTAATGTTAAATGGAGTATAGTTTAAAGAATATGAAACATCAACCTTGAAAAAGAGAATGAGTGAAAAATAATTAAGGCAATTATTAATGAAGCTAATAATGACAAGGACAAAATTGGAAAAAAGGTACTCTCTCCGTTCCTAAAAGATTGTCGTTTTAGGAAGTAATTTTTGTTTCAAAAATATTGTCGTTTTGAGTTTATCAAAACACATTAGCTATTTTTTCCCTACTTTACCCTTATTTAAAGCTTTCTCTTATTTAAAGCTTTCTACCATTCCCAATGATTCTTATTCAATTCAATGCTATAATTCAAGTAGTAATTGGTTGAATAAGAAGTAATTGGTTGAATTGAATAAAAAACATTGGGAAAGGAATAATTGGTTTAGAGAATTAATAAGGGTAGTATAATATTTTCGCTAGGTATTAATTACGTTCTTTAATCTGTGTGCATTAACCTTAAACGACAATCTTTTAGGAACAGATGGAGTAATAAAAACATATTGGTTTCTTAAAACATCAAATATTTTAGAACAAAACCATTCTTCTAAAACATTAGTTATTTAGGAACAGAGGGAGTAGTGACTAAAAGATTAATAATCAGATCATATTGTCCTTGCCTGAACAAAAATCAATCATCAAAGACTAAATATCAATCATCAGAGAGCTGAGCATCGTTGTCTTAGTGACTAAACATCCAAGTCTGCTGGGCTTGAAGAGGTCTTATTTTCTTTGTCGTCTTTATGACTAAATATCTAAGTCTGCTGGGTTTGAAGAGGGCAAAGTGTCCTTGCCTGTATGACTAAATCCTTAGTGAAATTTCTACTCGAGGAATAGAAGAGTGAATTAGGAGTTGTTCAGTCTCTGAACCACTTAAAATTTGCTTGTGTCTTTACTTTAATGTTTTTATCTTTTCTCTGCTTGTTTTTATCGTTTATATCTTGAAATTATTCAGAGCTGAGATTCGTTTTCAATCTTCAAGGGGTTTTTCAAAAGACCTATTTCGTTGTGCATAATCAAACTTATTAATAACCATGCATTTGGTAATATCTTATTAACTAACATAAGTTTTTTTTTAAAAGATCTATTCAAACCCCCTTCTAGATCTATAAGTGCCTTTGGAAAATAACAAGATTGAATGACATGATGTTCGGATAAAGAAAAAAAACAAAAAATACATGGATTGAACAACAAAAACCTTGAAATACGAGACCTGAGAAAGACCTTTAAGAGTCCAGAGGTAGAAGGGTTATGGAGGCAATTAGTTTCGAGAAATGGTTGAGGGATTGGATTGACATCTAGAAAGACATGAGGATTTGGGCATTACTCGGGTAAATAATGATATTTTTGGATTATTTTTCCTTAGGTCACATGTTTGGCATATGACTCAGACACGTGTGACGTGTCAGACACATGATCACTTTTCAGGAAACTCTATAAATACTCCTTTCATTCTAGCGTAGAAGGGACTTTTTGGATTATCTCTAGAATTGAGACACCCGAGAAGGCTCTTTCCTTTTAAGGGTTCTACACGTATTGTTAGATTATTTGTCAACATGTTCTTCTCCCCTCTTCAACTCTTCAATCATTTTTATACTCTTCATGAATTTTTCTCTTCTCAATTCCCACAAAACCATAATTCGAGTAAGATATGATTTTTTTTTTGCCTACAAACACCAAACTGTTGGGAAAAGTACATCAAAAATAATTTATATCCCAGGAATTACTTTTTCGTCTTTGTGTAATTAAATACGAAATCAACAAAACCAATTTTGAGAACAAAAATAACAAATAACCATCCACAAGCAAGACACCAAATTTACGTAGAAAACCCTCTAAAATTAAGAGGTAAAACCACTTCGTCAAACTCAGAATCTCCACTATATCACTAATAATGGGCTTACAATAATTCTCTCAAGTTTTATGCCCTAAAACTTGAGGTTAAACAATAAATTGAGATAATACAAATTTACTTTTAATTAAGTTGAGAAACCTAATGAACTTCACCACCAAAAATACCCCAAGCAATAAAGTCTTCAAGCTTTCAACTGAACGGAGATGATGGCGGATACCCACAAACAACAAACAGTAATTCTCTCAATTTATTCTTTTGGTATCTTCTTACTACCAAGCTTCTCTCATGTCATGTATTAAATAAGACTCCCTTATAGCCTTATTTATAGTACTCTTCCTAATCCATTCCTATTATGAATTAGAAACAATTTATTCTCCTAATCAAATTAGGGATGACATCTCCTTATCTTGGTCACCAACCAATCTAACAAGTAAATCCTTTTTCAACTTGGATTCATTTCATGGAATCTCCAATTCCAATATTGCTTCCATTAACCCAATTTCTAATTAGATTAATATCAAGTAAACCCACTTACTTGCTCACAAAGAAATTCAATTTTTTTCTATATTGGATTCTATCTCATGGGTGAGGACCCACACCCAACAATCTCCCCCTCCGAACCCATGAGAGGAGGGATCACCAACCACAACTCCTTACTCAGAGTTAATTCCAACGATGTTTTGGCTCAACTCAAGTTTCTTGGAATTTTCAAATATCTTCATGTCCGGCTTTGTCTCATCGGCATGGTTCTTCTCAATGGGAGGATCTAACTCAAACTTGACAGATTTTTGCTTGCCAAATTCATTCACAACCGCTTTGTATTAATCGGGTCATGAGCTATCACTTTCATTCTTCACTTTTGGTACCCATTTAAAGTTTAAGAGCTTTTCTCTCGTGGTTCTCATGAAAGGCTTTTCTCCCATCTCGCACGGCTTTGTACCACACCTTTTTCTGCCTAACTCCCCCATCTTCAACACCTCTCACATGCGCCCGCATCGTGTAATTACCTCTAGTCATCACTAGAGACCCTTTGGTGAGCTTCCACTGACCTTGACCAAAGTAAGTTTTATAACCATTCTCATCAAGCTTACCAGCAGATATCAAATTAAAACGAATATCCGGAACATGTCCGACTTCTCTCAAAGATCAACTTGCAACCACCGTTAGTTTCAAACAAATATCTCCAATGCCTATAATCTTGGATGCACTTCCGCTTCCCATCCGCATACATGACCAAAATCACCACTCATTGTAGGATGTGAAGATTTCACCACGCCAAGTAGCAGCATAAACGATGCACCGAATCAATAATCCAATCATTAACATGGCACTTGGGTTTAGCATCACAAACAATAGCTACATCAACGTCGGATAGATACACAATCGAATCTTTATCCTCATCTTTTTCCTTAGACTGCTCCTTCTTTAAAAATCTGCACTCTCGTCTTATGTGACCCGGCTTCTGGCAGTGAAAACAAATTACTTCTTTTCTATCTCTTGACCTTCCCCTGGATTTGTCATCTTCAGGAGAGTTTCTCCCTTTGTTTTTGCCCCTACTATGTGCGACAAAAACTTGTGACTCAACACTAATCACCATAGTATCTCTTCGCCTCTGTTCCTCGTTGAACAAACTATCTTTGACTGTATCCATAGTCAGCGTGCCATTAGGAGCGGAGTTACTCAACGATACAACCAGCATCTCCCATCTATCAGACAAAGAGCTCAACAACAACAAAGCCTGCATCTCATCGTCAATTATCATCTTCATCGTACTCAACTGATTTATCAAACTCTGAAAATCACTCAAGTGTTCTCGCAGAACGGAGTTTCCATCCTTGAATTTAGAATTCACAAGCTTCCTAATCAAAAAGCTTTATTTTCATGCGATCTTCCTTTCATATACATGGACTTCAATTTCTACTTTAGAGTGCATAGGCTTTAGTTTCGTGGCAACATGATGAAACACACTTTGATCGATCCACGATCCGATCGGACCGTAATAATCTTCCTGTTCATCTTGTTCCACTGTGCGTCACTCTTGTTTGTGGGCTTAACTCCATCGTTCTCAAGTGGCTCGTACAAATCCTTGCAGTAAAGTAAATCCTCCATTCTTGGCTTCCAAATTGCATAATTTGTAGCCTTGAGATTAATCATGCAACATGTTGTCCAATCCTCCATTAAATTCGCACAAAAAAATCACAAAAATAACCAAGCTCTGATACCACTGTTGGGAAAAGTACGCCAAAAATAATCTATATCCCAGGAATTAATTTTTCGTCTTTGTGCAATTAAATATGAAATCAACAAAACCAATTTTGAGAACAAAAATAACAAATAACCATCCACAAGCAAGACACCAAATTTACGTGGAAAACCCTCTAAAATTAAGAGGTAAAAATCCTTTGGTCAAACTCAGAATCTCCACTATATCACTAATAATGGGCTTTGATAATACTACTCTCAAGTTTTATGCCCTAAAACTTGAGGTTACACAATAAATTGAGATAATACAAATTTACCTTTAATTAAGTTGAGAAACCTAATTAACTTCACCACCAAAAATACCCCAAGCAATAAAGTCTTCAAGCTTTCAATTGAACGGAGATGATGACGGATACCCACGAACAACAAACAGTAATTCTTTCAATTTATTCTTTTGGTATCTTTTTACTACCAAGCTTCTCTCATGTCATGTATTAAATAAGACTCCCTCATAGCCTTATTTATAGTACTCTTCCTAATCCATTCTTATTATGAATTAGAAACAATTTATTCTCTTAATCAAATTAGGGATCACATCTCCTTATCTTGGTCACCAACCAATCTAACAAGTAAATCCTTTTTCAACTTAGATTCATTTCATGGAATCTCCAATTTCAATATTGCTTCTATTAACCTAATTTCTAATTGGATTAATATCAAGTAAATTCACTTACTTACTCACAAAGAAAATTAATTTTTTTCTATATTGAATTCTATCTTATGGGTGAGGACCCACATCCAACACAAACAAAAACAAAAGAATTATTTCTACCAGAGATTCAATATATCTCTCCATTTTGTGAGAATTAGTTACGATTATAATGTAGGATTAATACACACATGCTCATAATCGGATGTAGAATGTGTCCGATAATTATTGCTCTAATGATTGCTTTTGTGTTTTTACTTATTTAATTTTTAAAATTTGTAACGAATTTTATTTAGAATAGACAAATTATCAACTTTATTATAAAATTATTCGAATAATTCATTGAGTGAATTATTTATATCTACCACTGAAATCAAGTTCCTCGTTTTTTTCAAATAATATAAGTCGACAAACTATTATAGGATGTTGTCACTTAATAATTTTACCAGTTTTGAATAAGTGATACATACTCCCTCTAATCTATAAAAAGAATTCTAAAATTTAAATTTTGTAAACATTATGTAGTTTTGTTCAATATTTATTAAAATATTATATTAATTTAGCATTATTAAATAGCGACAATAAAGTTATTATAAGACAAAATTTAAGAAAATTGTGTTAATTTATATTATTATTAATAAAAAAAAAAAACTTGTATTATAGATCGAAACAAGTTAATAAATAAAATAAATTTTGTAAAATAATTTTGAGTCCTAAAGTGTCCTCATAATCATAATTAAAATAAATTTGACTTTATAAAAATTAGAATGTGACAACTAATAAAGAATAAAACATATACTTGTTAATATAATATTTAAAATAATATGAAAATCAGGGTTATCTAAGAAAGGCAAAAACCCTGAATTGAGCGTGAACCAAATCTAATACCTATATAAAGATAGAGTTAGTCTGTCTGCAATAGCCGCCTCTACACCTTTCTTCTCTCTTCCTCATCTCTGCACGCTTCTATTCTATTTTCTGGAAGGTAAGAGATGCCATGGTGATGCCAGGGAATAGATCTGAATAAGGTTCTCGTATTGTTGGGCTGCCCAAAGGTACATCCATAATTCTCTTCCGAATCAACATGATTTTGCATCGGTCTTATATTATTGCTGTTTTAAGGGATCTGTTAAACCTCAATTTGTACTCAAAGAAACTTAAATCTGGGTCTTACAATATTGATATTCTGCATGATGATCCGGTTTTATTCAATCAATCGATCCGAATGCCAAGTGGGGTGGATTTTTCAGGCAAATCAACTATTTGGTGTTGCTATGATATGTTCAGCCGTGATTTCCCTGTTTAAAGAATTTGGCCGGTTGAATTTTCAGTTTTTGACTTATCTCGACCATTTAGATCCTTCATTTTTGATTGAATTTGGTACGTTGGATTGTGGTTTGTGGATATTGCAAAAATTTGAAAATTCATCGAAGCATTCCAAAAGTTCGATGAATGCATTCCAAAAGTTTAAATTTTGGTGACTTGTGGATATTGCAAAAAGAACATTATTCGTTGTTGAGGCTGATAATATATCATATCTGTAATCAACGGCTTAATGCAATAGGTCACACTAGAGTTCAGTGTGAAGATTTTGAATTCAGTGTGAAGATTTTGGATTCAGATTCAGTTGAAAGGCGTAAATACACTTCCCTATGTGGAAAATTCCCCACAGTTATATGTGTAGAAGAATTGATTGTTTTTTTCAATCTTCTATAAAATTTTTTGGTAACTTGTGTATATTACAAAAAGTGAATATTCATTGAAGTTGTTCTAATGATAAAAATTTTGGTAAGTTGTGTATATCGCAAAAAATAAATATTCAAGTTGTTCTAATGATAAATGACAAACTGATACACAATGTTTTGAAGCATTTTTATGGGCAAGTGTTAAACCATCCATCAAAACTAGAAAGAGATAAATGAAAGAGATAAATTAGCTTATGGGATTAAAAGCATAAGATTTTGGATCAAAATCAAAATCTTACAACCTTGAATGGTAATTGGATCGGTGGCAAATATATTTATGATTCCTGGTGTATATGTTTCTTCATCTATTATTAAGAAATGGAATTTTGCTAATGATTTTACCGAGAACATATAATTCATATGTGAAAATTTGGGATCTTATATTGCAGTATTAGTAGTAGAAAAAGTTTCATGTATGTATTTGTTGCAGGACTATTATATAATTTATTTTTTATAATTTTATTCCAATGTTGCAATTAAACCAAAGTGTTTAGTCTTCTTTTATATATCCGGATGCAATTTCACAAAAGAAAATACAGCTTTCTTTGTCTCAATTGAGATTTTATGATCTAATTGATCATATTTAGAATAAAATATTATTCTTAATTATATTCGTTACAGGCACAAAAGTATTATCATTAGAAATTAGAAAGTATAACGAATTTATTATAAAAGTCGACTTATTTGTTTTTAAAATTTTTGATATATTTATTTAATTACTAATTTTAAAAGGGCTAAATACAATTTACTAAATGAAGTATCATCATATTCATAATTAGGTTCCCAAAGAATTTGGGCTTATATATAGTTTACTACACCACGTGTCTAATTTAATACAATTTAACCCATAATTTCAGAATCTGGCCAAAATTGGCTGAAATATCTAATTTTTTGGCCAGATAAAAATTGTATACGGTTTGACCGTATAGAATACGGGCTAATAACACTTATGTTACATCAAGTATCACTAAATTCACAATTTACTACATCAAGTACATAATTCGTATTAAATTTGTATAAATCCTTATTTTAACGTATTAAATCTGTATAAATCCTTATAAATAATTATTATATGTTAAATTATTAAAATTAAATATTAATACAAAGATTACCAAATATATTTTTTAATTTTAAAAAAGACTTAATTACCAAAAGAATCAATAAACTTTTAAACATACAAATTATATTTTTAATACGAATAACATTAAACTTTTAAACAATTAACAAAAGTGCCCTAAATTTAATTAATTAAATAATACCGTTTTTATATTGGAAGAATATACAAAAAGAGGAGGAAAAAATGAAAAAAGAATTTTTTTTTACCTATTTGCTCTCTCTCCTCTATCCCTCTTCCCTAATCCTTCAAATTTAGAAATTTCAGCGCCTTGGATTCTGTCTAGTAGCCGTGATCGACTTAAGCAGAAAATTAAAATAACTTCAAATTTTATGTTAATTCAAACTTTTTTGACAGAAAAAGGCTAATTATCGCCATTGAAGGAGGAGGAGGGAGGAGATGGTGTGCAAAAAGTGAGTTGCAAAGAGAGAAGGTACATAAGACGACATATGTAATGTATTTTGGATTTGGAAAGTGAGTTGTTTTTATTTAGTTAAAAGATCCTTCAAGCAAATAGTAGTTAATTAGTTTATCTAAAAACACTTTCTTTCCGTCCGTTTTTCGTTTTATTGTTCAAACAAACAGCAGTTAATACATTTATTGTATTTATAAAAAACAATTAATTTTAAAATTGTATCTATAATTTAATAAATTATATGTATAAATCTTGCAACTTAAATCTTGCAAATTATAAATTTCTGTTGTCATCTCCACCGCTTTAATAATGTTGGGATAATGATTGTAGTCCGTCGGTACTAATGCTGGTGTTCTCATTTTCATGATGCCTACTACCAATTGAAGCCACAACTATTAATTTTGTTGACAACAGAAACTTTAAGTATTGCCGAGGAGTGTTTTGTCAGATGATCAGTTGGATTAACAAAAACCATTTTCCTCTTGTTTGAAGAAGATTTACCACTACCCTCCTCAATTAAATATATCCTCGTTATCTTCATCGCGGATCCTTTTGGCAAATTCTCTTGATCCTTGAAATATTGATTTTATGATAGTTTAATTTAGGACTGAGCAAAAAATTGGTAAAATCGAATAACCGAACCAAATCGAATTTTTTAAACCGAAATATTTCAGTTATTCGATTAATTTGAGAATTTCAGTTAAAACCATTTTAATAATTGATTTTCGAATTCGGGTTTGGGTATTAAAACCCCAATAACCGAATAAGAACTAACTAACAATTTTGCCACAAAGAGGTATCCTTCCAGGGAAGAAGATTTATACAAATTTTGAAACTCAACTATATGCGACTAAAACACTCTCTCTCTTGTGCGACTGAAACTCAACCGGATTTGGTCTTGATGTCCAAAATTTTAGAGTATTTATTTCATTGTCATTGTGCAACTCCATGATTGGTTAGATTTATCCCTTAATCACTTGGTGCCATCTTCACTTCTGATCCTTTCCAGGTATATTAAGATCTCTCTCTCTCTTTGTGCTTTGTGTCTGTTGTGTAAGATTTGAACATCATCGATTTCCTTTTAAGATCTACATTTGATTTGTTTATCATCCTACGTTGTTCGCAGAGCCTTCACTGTGACTGGAAATTTTCCCTTTAAGATCTAAATCTGATTTGATTATGTTGACTGTTGTAAATTATTGAAACTCTTAATTTTGATTATTAACCGAATAACCAAATAGTAAATTTGGTTATTCGGTTATCTCACAATTCGGGTATCTTTTAGGATACTAAAAATGGACAAATTTCAGTTTTTAGTTATAACTGAATGATCAGTCCAAGGTTCATCCTCTTCTACCTATAACCTATCCTCCTCCTGGTGCTGCAAGGCCTCGAGCTAGCATCGCATCTACGCAGACATTTGCATGTCTCGACTTCATCTCATCAAGTGCAGCAAGAATATCCATTACTCTTTCTGAGTCAAGAGTTCGATTCTCTAGAGCATCTCCCATCTCTTCAGCATCCCTTCTCTGTTTCTGCTCATATTTATTACCTCTTTCGTCTAAAAAAGAATGAATAAAGTAAAATTTTCACACATTAAGATAAAAAAATAGAGAAAAGAAAGAAAAAGTTTTAACTTTACCCTTAATGGCGCCAAGATTATATAAAGTGTTGATTATTTTTATTTTTTTAGACTAATGGATCTCACTAAATGGCTTAGTTACCCTCACTTATATATTTTATCCCATCCTTTAATTTTGAAATAGAAAAAATTGGGAACTGATATTTGCATATGTATTTTTTGATTTTTCTACATGGTCGCCTCTCACATGAGCATAAAATGGGTCCCACTTTCATGTGAGAATGAACCATCTGAAAATATCAAAAATATATGTGGAAATAGTTTTCTCCAAAAAATTTGTACCTTTAATTATCCTTTTAGAGACGGAGGAAATATAAATAGAGAATTGATATTTTCACAAGTAAATTGTATAGTTCCACAAGCTTCTACTCACATGAATAGTAAATGGGGTCCACCCTCATGCGAGAGAATACCTTGTAGAACTAATGTTGGGCTAAATCCGCAATGGATAAACACGTGCAAGTATACACGGTACACAAGTAATATAATGATAAAAGAGTTTGTCGATCCCACAAGGAACTATCACCAATATTAATCAAATACTAACTTTGTATCACCTCATTCTTATTTAAACCAATGATCTATGGTTTGTAACTAAAGATATCTAGATTAATAATTAACTAAATAAACAAGAAATTTAAAATTAACAAGTCTAAGATTACAACTTCCCCTAACACTTCATTTGAATCTCCTAACCCTCTCTTGAATTAATTGATCATTAGAAATATCAACCGAAAATTCTAAGATATTAATAACTTTCGTTCAAAGATATTAAAATCACACAATAAGGTACATATAGATACTTATATTCTATACACAAAGAAGTTACTCAATTACAAGATCAAATATTACAAGATAGATGTCACAGTAAATATTGCTCATTATTCTTAATTTATAAAAAAAGACTTCCACAATGGGTGTCATTAAGTTGAATTGTTAACAAGGTTGCATAAGGCATCAAGATATATTTCTAATCTAGATACAAATAGTTTATATAATTCTAAGAGCCATGAACAAGATATATGCCACTGAATATTAAAATAGATTCTCTAATCAATAATCCAATCTTTCTATGTGTGAATAGGAAGAACAAACAAGCATATGATATCATAATTTAGGTCAAACATTATAATCCAAAATTCAAAATAATAGTGTAATCAAGTTAACATTATCTCTTCCTTCTATGAAATTAACAACGTTAGATAACCGCAATCGCTAAATATCCGAAATTCTCCTTATGTTGTAAATTTAATGTGATGATCGCCTCAATAGACCCTAACTATTATACAACCTAGAACTATCAGTTTAGATTTAATATAATCGTAACATGAAGAATTAGATAATTAGGTTATTCCAAGCAATAATCACACTATCAAGGAGTATTTAACTTGCCTTCTGATAATCTTAATAATATCCAAAAGCTTTTCCACAATCAAGTATCACTAAGTATTACTTGTGATCAGATATGACATCGTTTGCTTAATAGCATATCTTAATCTAGCAGATGATATCAATTAACTAATTTAATCCCGCAGAACCAAATTAGTAAACTGAATAACATATAAGAAGTTGAAACAAATTATCATAATAAATTTCATGCACAAAGGAATCAATAGTGAAACTCAATTAACCATTAATTGTAAATAAGGTTCCACATCCCTTTAGAACTGAAAATAAAAAACTTAACTTGATATGTCTTCAATCTTGCCCCTAAGTCTAGGGGTACAATTGTGAGCATCTAAGACTGTAGATGATAGATAATAGATGATAGATCCCTAAAAGCTAACTAAGAATATGTATTTCTAGTATTTATTATGAATAAGTCTAGCCGGACAGGAAATTGAGATCGAAAAATTGGACCGGTCCAATTTTTATTTTTATTTTTATTGTGACTCTCAAAAAATGTAAAGTATTTATTCAATATATTTTTACAAAATATAGTATTTTAGGTGTAATTTGGATACGTATAACAAATCTGATTTGTATATGATCCAAATTACACCTAAAACACTATATATTTTGTAAATCTCTGCTTAATAAATACTATACGTTTTTTGAGAGTCACAATAAAAAAAAATAAAAAAAATTTGGACAAGTCCAATTTTCCGATCCCAATTTCCAGTCCGCGTAACATTACTGATTTATTATTGTAGTCTAATCATCTCCATCGCTTTAATAATGTTGGCATAATGATTGTAGTCCATCGGTAGTAATGTTGGTGTTGTCTTGTTGTTTGCCATCTTCAATATTTGTCTTCTGTCCACATTGTTTGTTCTCATTTTCATGATGCCTACTACCAATTTAAGCCACAACTGTTAATTTTGTTGACAACAGAAACTTTAAGTACTGCCGAGGAGTGTTTTGTCAGATGATCAGTTGGATTAGCAGAAACCATTTTCCTCTTGTTTGAAGAAGATTTACCACTACCCTCCTCAATTAAATATATCCTCGTCATCTTCATCGGGGATCCTTTTGGCAAACTCTCTTGATCCTTAGAAATATTGATTTTATGACAGCTTTATTTAGGACTGAGCAAAAAACAGATAAAATTGAATAATCGAACCAAATCGAATTTTTAAACCGAAATATTTCGATTATTCAGTTATTTTGAGCATTTCATTTAAAATTATTTTAATATTTAATTTTTGGATTCGGGTTTGGTTATTAAAAACCCAATAACTGAAAAAAATTAGGGTAAGTATACGCCACCCATCTTGGGTCGCCACTTACATGGTACATAAATTCAAATACAACTTAATAATACAACCTATGTGTCGTGTATATAATACGTACGTACAAAACATAAATCGTGAGTTTGAATACAAATATTGTATACTAGAGATTATACAAACTCAAAAGGAGTCTTTATTACAATTATTATTACACTATTTCACGTAATAATGAGGACTACTAATGCTATCATCCGTCCACACCGCTCTCTCGACTAGTCCCTCGCTACACGCTCTCATTTCCAAGAGAACAATAAAAGTAAAAGGGTGAGCTCAACTAGCCCAAAGAGGAAATATTATGACTAAGATAATGCGTAATATATTATCGTTAGCCTTCAACAATGTTAAACCGATACAATATAACAACCATCAAGTTTAATCATAATGAACAAGCAATCCATTAAAAGAGTCAAGTAGAGAATAAAATCTACTATTTTTTATGATTTAAAAGGTTTTTCATCACTTTTATCACCGGACTCATCTTAATAAATAATCCACATCATCATCGAATCACCCTACACTACTACCAAGGATATTCTTTAGTATCACGACCACAATTATCCACGCACTACGCGCCAAGAATATTTGTGTATTCAATAATGGTCATGATCATGCCAACAATCGCCCATCAATGCACTACGGGCCAATGAGGACTTTTACCACATCATTTGTAACATTACTGGCCATGATTACAATCGAATAATCCCTCGGTCATAATCATACCAAGTCCATCTATGCACTATAGGCCATGATGACTTTCAACAAAATATAAACATGAGGATGATGACAATGATATAAGAATTCAATAAAACAAGTTCAAGAATTAATTTATCCAGAACTAATAAAATCCAAATTGTCAACATGATATCGCTTTGTAGAGTAAAATTCAAGAATGCTCGTAAGAATATTTCCATGAAAAGATATCTGGATGAAGCTTAAATATCAAGGATATTCCACTAATTTCATGGAGTATAAGTCAAAACTTTAACCAACTAAGTATAATAAAGAATGGAATAACAAAAGAAATCACCATGTACGATAGATCCGTGACGACAAAAGTTATTCCAATGTAATAATAATAATAGAATCAGTCAAAAAATGCAAAACGCATGCATGTGATAGATATAATGTAATAATAAAGATGGAACCAGTCCATGAAAAAACACAACATGTGATGTTCCAACGGAATAATAATAAAGAGACGGAATCAGTCCAGGTAGAACGCATGCATGTGAGGATATTCCAAATGTAATAATAAAGACAGAATCAGTCCACAGAAAACGCATGCATGTGATATTCCAAATGTAATAATAAAGATTTTAATTCAGTCCTGCAGAAGAACGCATGATGTGATGTTCCAATGTAATGATAAAGAATGGAACAATGTAAGAATTTCACCAAGTATATAGGTAAATTTCACAGATACAAAAGTTATTCCAATGTAATAATAAAGAATGGAATAACAGAAGTTCTCTTCATAGATAAGAAAGAAATAATACTCCCTACAAGTACAACAAATAATATTCCCTACCTTGAAAAACTGGATACTTGAATAGTGAGTAGCAGATTTCTCTTCTTCTTTCTCTCTATAATTTCTCTCTATAATAATCGCTCTAAAACTTTTGTGAATTGGTGAGAAATGAAGGAAGAATGAGCTTCTATTTATAGGAAAATATAGTTTCGATAATTGCACGTTTTGGGGCTCGAAAAAATTATAAAGATAATACCTCCAACTTTTCTTTCATTTATAATTTAGTCCCGCAAGTATTATCAATCTTGCACCAACTCCCCTAATAGTAAATAATGTGAATTAATAGTTCAATCATGTGAATCAATAGTATAATCATGTGAAAAATACTTAATTTCAAAGATAAGACTCCATCTATACCTCCATTTTTAATTTAGTCATGCAAGTATTATCAATCTTGCACCAACTCCCCTAATAGTAAATAATGTGATTCAATAGTACACATATGTGAACAAATAGTTATATAAGCATGTGAATTAGTAGCAATTAATTGCTCATTTATCCGATAAATTACCCGATTATCAATATAACCCCTGTACATCAATTATCATCTAATAAATGTCGATTTTCACTAACACAAACAATTCCAACATAATGAAACTATTTTTATCAAAAATATAAATTTTGAAATTTGAAGTTTGATTTTTCCTAAAAAGTCAATGTTGACTTTTTGACCAAATAGTGAATCCCGTAAAATTTTGTGTTTATAGACTATTTTTACTAATTTCGTCGTTAGGACTCAAATATCACGCTCGCGTCTCCAAATTCAACTCCTAACAACATTCATCATTAATATTATAACTCACAATATTTATCAACCGTGTCGCTCCCCGTGAAAGAGGGGCTTTCCAATAAGGATTTCTCCTATCGGGCGCCATGCAATTAGGTGACCAAACCTCTCCTCGATGTAACTTCTAGACATTGTAAATATTGTAATTTATAATATGAATAACTTTGTCGCCTCAAGTATTGATTTAATAAAAAACATTTTATGCAGATGATATCGTGACAATAATTGAATCAATAATATGATAGAGATATGACAAACAATTATCGTAGTAATAATTGAGTATAACCGAGTGACTTTCACGTAAGCATCAATAATCAATACTAGTGTGCTACTACGCAACCACGCCAGACATCGCATTTTTTAACACCGTGTGTTTCAACAGTTAAACCAGTAAAACTTCCGCCGTTATTTTCATAAAAGTATTTTGTCGTTTTCTCAATCCGACAATAATAATTCCATTGTGGGGGTCCACCAATGATTGTGTCGTGTATTTAATATTCCCCGTTAAAATGAATATTCCCCAACCAATGAATATTATATAACAACTCACGTACTTTGAAAAAATTTGTAAATATTACCCACAACTATAACATTATATCAAATCCACACCATAATATTCAAAAATATATTTCGAGAAAATTTAATCTTTATTCAAAAAATCTGGGGTCTCACAATCTCCCTCCTTATGAAATTTTGCCTCAAAATTTACGACGCATTACTCTAGTATGCCAAAAAAGTGAGGATATCTTGACCTCACTTCAAATTCTAACCTCGAGGTATAACCTTTCGAGTGTCAATATAATCCTTCTTATCCAAGATTTTAACACGTATCTCCTCATACGTTAAATCATCCGCTATCTCGTCCGGTTCTAAATTAATAATGTGGTTCGGGTCATCCCCATATTTACGTAACGTCGATACGTTAAAAATGTTATGAACACGCGACATACTTGGCGGTAAAACGAGTCTATAAGCCACAGTTCCTACTTTATCGAGGATTTCAAATGGGCCAATTAAATCGAGGGTTGAGATTTCTTCTCTTCATCGATTCTTGCTTCTAGAATAACGCCCTCTTGAACCTTCTTAATTCTTCACATTCATCAGCTCCTGGTGTGTAGCTTGAGCGACTTTAACTTTATCGATTAAAGTCGATTAATTCTACTCGTATATTCGTTATCTTCACGTGGGTTCCTAGAGAGTCTTTAACTCTATCTTCATCATTTGTAAGTCATATTTAAATGGGTCTTTGTGTTAACAACATCGCACTCGTAAACGATACGATCTTCTACTCACTCAACGTCGCCTACCACGCTCGCTTTTCCCACGATGGTATTGAATGGTACGATCGTAATCTTCAATCAACAACTCGAGCCAACGCTCTTTTGGCGCATGTTACGTTCATTTTAGTTGAAGAAATATTTGAGGGTTTTAGAAATGGGTTTTGTATCGGGGTCAATACAAAATTCGATTTCACGCCTAGGGTAGGCTAAGAAGTCTTCAAGAATACGTAAGGAAATTTATTAACAATAGAAATATCATTCAAAATCGTGAATCTCATCCAAGATTTGGGTAACACGTCACATCGATACCTATCAACTTGCCATCATCATTCACAAATACGCCTATGTAAAGTCTCGGCTTGGCATTCCACACAAGGAAGTCAACAACGAAAGGACCGGGGCTCTTTACTTATGGCTCGATATGACCATGATCGATTTTAGTGATTTGGTTGCTTGAATTCGCATAACAAAGTTGGTTAGAATATGAAAGCTAACAACCCGACAAAAAAGCATGATGAGTAGTTAACCAATCGATTCCTAAAATCACATCAAAGGCAAGTATTTTCAAAGAGATACGATCGATGTGTAACGTGAAAGTGTTGATTTGAACAAGATTTATAAATAGTGGAGGTAATAAAGGTTTCTCCCAACCGAAGTTTCAACAGATAAATCAAAATCTAACTTCTTCTTGAGTTAAATTCAAACATTGAACACAACTAGGTGAAATAAAAGAGTGAGTAGAACCCAGATTCAACACTCAGATAGACTTCACAAGAGTTTATGACTAACATACCCGTGATAATTTTATTCAGTTCCTCGTCACGAAAAAAAATGTTCTCTCTTAAACTAACCGGCTTTGACTTTTTTCCTGGGACGACCTTTGGTGCCTCCATCCTAGTTGAACTTGTCTTGATGAACAAAAATCAAGCTAAGTGACCTTCTCTTCCACAATTATAACACGCTTTGACGGCATCGCTAGATTTTGACCGATGTGTCCCTCCCTCCGCATTTGAAGCATATGATAGGTGGTCATTCTCCTTCCTTAACAACGGGTGTTGGTGCCGACGTCTTTCCATCATTGTTGAATCTTCTCTTCTTGAAATGTCCATTTTATTGTTTGGCCATGATTACCACCCAAGTGGTTACCATTTCGCATGTTGATTCCTCCACGCTTGTTGTCACCGCTTTGATGAATGATACCACCTGGTATTTTCATTTTCGCCGTACCGCTTTCTCTTGGTTGCGTTGACTCGTTATCGCTGCCCAATAATCGAGCCCTATTTACAACATCCGAATACAAACACACGCTTTATGAGAAATAAGATATCGACGTATCTCCGGTTTTCAAACCTATTAAAAACATTCGTCATTCGCTTCCTCATTATCGACCAAATGGGATGCAAACCGGATAACTCCACAAATTTAGCCTCGTCAGATAACTATTACGGCCATATTGTTTTGTTCCAACTTGATAAACTCCACCTCCTTCATGTGAATACTTTTGAAAGTACTTGTCGTTGAACAACTCTTCGAACTTCTCCCAAGACATCTGAGAGAAAAGGCCAGTCGGGTACGCTTTTATAGATTCCCACCAGTGATCTCGCTTCTTCACGCAACATAAAGGTGGCAAAGGAACCTTTTGCTTCTGAGCATCCCAAGACATCAAATATCTTGGTGATTTGCTTTATCCATGCTTCCGCCTTTAAGTGGTTTTGGCTCTCAATAAACTCCGGTGGTCCCAGCTCCTTGAACTATTTATGTGACCGCCCAAGAGTTTCTGTGTTTACACCGCATTTTGAACAGAGCCACTCTACCGATGTCGTATGAATTGCATAAAAGCCTCGGAACATTCCCGTTCGTTCATCATTTGGTTAGTGTTGTTGTTGTTTTCATGAGGATTATCGCATTCCCGATGCACGTTGTCTTCGTTATTGATCCGTGGAGACTCAATAGTCTCCTCGTGCTCCATTGATGTTCTCAACATTTTGGATGCCATTTTCAAACACCGCCACAAAACAAGGGTTAATTGACATGCAACATATAATATCACTATACTCTGAATTTCGACCAATCAAATACCAAATAAACTTAGGTAGGTCATACTAGCGAAGGAATTCCCCGCCTCTCCCTCCTAGTTCTAGTCTCACATCTTAGCCAGGATCATATCCCTAAGCTTTGATACCAAACCGCGACGCCCCCAAAATTAGGTATACGCCACCCATCTTGGGTCGCCACTTATATGGTACATAAATTCAAATACAACTTAATAATACAAATCACGTCGTGGGTATAATACGAAAAAACATAAACCGTGAGTTTGAATACAAATATTGTATACTAGAGATTATACAAACTCAAAAGGAGTCCTTATTACAATTATTATTACACTATTTCACAGAATAGTGAGAACTACTAATGCTATCATCTGGTTCGTCACTCCGTTCCCCGACTAGTCCCCGCTACGTTCTCATTTCTTAAAGAGAACAATAAAAGTAAAAGGGTGAGCTCAACTAGCCCAGTAGGAAATATTATGACTAAGATAATGCAGAATATATTATCGTTAGCCTTCAACAATGTTAAACTGATACAATATAACCACCATCAAGTTTAACTACAACGGAACAAACAATCCATTAAAAGAGTCAAGTAGAGAATAAAATCTACTATTTTTTATGATTTAAAAGGTTTTTCATCACTTTTATCGCTGGGACTCATCTTAATAAATAATCCACATCATCGAATCAACCCTACACTACGGCCAAGGATATTCTTTAGTATCACGACCACAATTATCCATGCACTACGGGCCAAGAATATTTGTGTATTCAATAATGGTCATGATCATGCCAACAACTGTCCATCAATGCACTACGGGCCAATGAGGACTTTTACCACATCATTTGTAACATTACGGTTATGATTACACCGAATAATCCCTGGTCATAATCATACCAAGTCCATCTATGCACTATAGGCCACAGATGTTTTTCAACAAAATATAAACATGAGGATGATGAAAATGATATAAGAATTCAATAAAACAAGTTCAAGAATTAATTTATCCAGAACTAATAAAATCCAAATTGTCAACATGATATCGCTTTTGTAGAGTAAAATTCAAGAATGCTCGTAAGAATATTTCCATGAAAAGATATCTGGATGAAGCGCAAATATCAAGGATATTCCACTAATTTCATGGAGTATGTAAGTCAAAACTTTAACCAACTAAGTATAATAAAGAATGGAATAACAAAAGAAATCACCATGCATGCGATAGATCATGATGCAAAGTGTTATTCCAATGTAATAATAATAATAGAACGAAAGTCCAAAAGCAAAATTTGCATGCACGGGATATTCCAATGTAATAATAAAGATGGAACCAGTCCGATGTAAGAAACGCATGCATGTGATATTCAAATAATAATAATAAAGATTTAATCAGTCCCGAAGCCAGAAACGCATGCATGTGATATTCCAAATGTAATAATAAAGAGGCGAATCAGTCCGCCAGAAAACGCATGCAAATGTGATATTCCAAATGTAATAATAAAGACGGAACCAGTCCCAAGAGAACGCATGCATGTGATGTTCCAATGTAATGATAAAGAATGGAACAATGTAAGAATTTCACCAAGTATAGTAGTAGCAGCATATCAAAGTTATTCCAATGTAATAATAAAGAATGGAATAATGTAAGTTCTCTTCATAGATAAGAAAGAAATAATACTCCCACGAAAGTACAAAAATAATATTCCCTACCTTGGAAAAACTGGATACTAGAATAAAGTGAGTAAAGATGATTTCTTCTTCTTTCTCTCTATAATTTCTCTCTATAATAATCGCTTCTAAAGCTTTTGTGAATTGGTGAGAAATGAAGGAAGAATGAGCTTCTATTTATAGAAAATATAGTTTCGATAATTGCAGACGCTTTGGGGCTCAAAAATTACAAAGATAATACCTCCAACTTTTCTTTCATTTATAATTTAGTCCCCGCAAGTATTATCAATCTTGCACCAACTCCCCTAATAGTAAATAATGTGAATTAATAGTTTAATCATGTGAATCAATAGTATAATCATGTGAAAATAATAATTTCAAAGATAGTACCTCCATCTATACCTCCATTTTTAATTTAGTCATCCAAGTATTATCAATCTTGCACCAACTCCCCTAATAGTAAATAATGTGATTCAATAGTAAACATATGTGAACAAATAGTTATATAAACATGTGAATTAGTAGCAATTAATTGCTCATTTATCCGATAAATTACCCGATTATCAATATACCCCTGACATCAATTATCATCTAATAAATGTCGATTTTCACTAACACAAACAATTCCAACATAATGAAACTATTTTTATCAAAATATAAATTTTGAAATTTCAAAGTTTGATTTTTTCCCAAAAAGTCAACTGCTGAATTTTTGACCAAATAGTGAATCCCATAAAATTTTGTGTTTATAGACTATTTTTACTAATTTCGGCTCGTTAGGACTCAAATATCACGTCGTCTGCCTCCAAATTCAACTCCAACAACATTCATCATTAATATTATAACTCACAATATTTATCAACCAAAGTCGCTCCTGTGAAAGAGGAGGCTTTCCAATAAGGATTTCTCCTATCATGCGCAATTAGGTGACCAAACCTCTCCTCGATGTAACTTCTAGACATTGTAAATATTGTAATTTATAATATGAATAACTTTTGTCGCCTCAAGTATTGATTTAATAAAAAACATTTTATGCAGATGATACTGTGACAATAATTGAATCAATAATACGATAGATATGATGCAAAGAATTATTGTAAAGTAATAATCGAGTATAACCGAGTGACTTCTCACGTAAGCATCAATAATCAATACCATGTGCTACTATGCAACCACGCCAGACATCGCATTTTTTTTTTTTAACCGGTGTTTTTTCAACAATAATTAATTATGAGGTCCACCAAATTGTGTCGTAGTTATGCGAATATTCCGCCAATCGAATATTTTCTTGTATACTTTGCAAAATTTGTAAATAAGTATTTTATATGTCGCATAATATTCAAAAATATATTTCGAGAAAATTTAATCTTTATTCAAAAAAATCTGGGGTCTCCGATAATAAAAATTCTTGCATTTCAGTCTTGGGTCCACCAATGATTAATTCTACGATTGGCATAGTATAATATTCCTCGTTTGGTCGAAAAACCGCTTAGGTGTGGAATATTCCCTAACCAATCAATATTATATAACAACTTGAGTCTTCAATAGAATTTACACATAGCTTGCAATTAAAATTTGACAATAAATATATACCCACAACTATAACATATATATCAAATCCACACCATAAAATAAAATATACGCTATAAAAACAACGGAGACCATATATTTAACAAACAAGAAGGTTTATCTAGAAAATTAAAAGTAATCTTTATTCAAAAAATCCTAATCCTAATTTGAAAAATAATCTATTCATACGCATACACACATGGTGCAATTTCGGTTTTATGCGTGCGATTTTGGCTAATAACCAAATCGGAACCGTAAATTTGGTTATTCAACCCACCTAAACCACCACATACGCCGTAACCGTTGGTGCGGTTCGTACGATTTTTGGTGCGATGTCGTTTTTAATTTGGTTACTTGCTCAGCCCTAATGGTTGGTTAATTATATTTATCCCTTAATCACTTGGTGCCATCTTCACTTCTGATCCTTTCCAAGTATATTAAGACCTCTCTCTTTTTGCTATGTGTCTGTTGTGTGAGATTTAAACCTCATTGATTTCCTTTTAAGATCTACATGATTTGTTTATCATCCTATGTTGTTCGTAGAGCCTTCACTATGACTGGAAAGTTTCCTTTTAAGATCTAAATCTGATTTGATTCTGTTGACTGTTGTAAATTATTGGAACTCTTAATTTCGGTTATTAGCCGAATAGTAAATTTGGCTATTCTATTATTCGGTTATATCACAATTTGGGTATCTTTTAGGATACTAAAAACAAACAAATTTCAGTTTTTGGTTATAACCGAATGATCAGCCACAACTTCATCCTCTTCTACCTGTAACTTATCCTCCTCCTGGCGCTGCAAGGCCTCGAGCATCACATCTACGCAGACATTTTCATGTCTCGACTTCATCTCATCAAGTGCAGTAAGAATATTCATTTCTCTTTTCGAGTCTAGAGTTCGATTCTTTAAAGCATCTACCATCTCTTCAGCGTCCCTTCTCCGTTTCTGCTCATATTTATTACCCCTTTCGTCTAAAAAAGAATGAATAAAGTATATTTTTCACACATATTAAGATAGAAAAATAGAGAAAAGAAAGAAAAAGTTTTAACTTTACCCGTAGTGGCCCCACAAGATTATATAAAGTAATTATTTTTCTATACTAATGGATCCCACAAAATAACTTAGTTAACCTTCACTTATGTATTTTTATATCATCCTTTTGAAACAAAAAAAATTGGGAACTGATATTTGCTGTAAGACCCCAACTTATTATAAATAAAATCGAATTTTCTCTAATTATTATTATGAATAATAAGGTATTAATTTGATATAATTCTCTGGTTATGGGTGAAATGTGCAAATTTTGTAAAATATGCAAGTGGTTATAAAATAATCATTGTTGTAGGGGAATATTCATTTGGTCGTGGAATATTCTTGTTGTCGGGGAATATTAAATGACTGACGCAGTAGTCATTTCATGGGTCCCATAACAGAATAATTATCGGATGAAGAAAATGACAAGTTTGAGTTTTTATAAATAACGGCGTAGTTGTTACCGTTAAACACTGTTGGAATATCCAAATTGGTTAAAATACGATAATATCGTGGATGCACGTGATTGAAGAATTATTGATCCTTACGTAGAAGGCACTTTACTCAATAATTATTCTGGTGAATTATTATTCAATATTTTATTTTATTGATTCAATAATTCTTTGCGTTGATATTTTATATTATTGTTGTTTCAATAATTGTCACCGCACGCAGATATTTCCCATTATCGGATCAATAATTCATATTATTTGAATAATATTATTAGATAATATTATTGGCAATGTCTAGAAAAGTTACATTAAGGAGAGGTTTGGTCACCTAATTGCGCTTTTGAGAAGGAGAAATTCTTATTGGAAAGCCCCTCTTTCTGGGAACGAATCGGTTGTTATAAATGTGATTACGTAATATTATTTGTGAATAATTAATTATTGATTCATATGATAAGAAAATATTTATTTTATGTGGATATAAATGTTGGATATATTTATTGTGGTTAAAAATGAAGGAGTTAATGTTGAGGTGTTTTATCAGTATTTTTGTTGGAATGAAGGTATTAAAAATTAAACCAGTGTTTTTGAGATATATTGTGTGAGTTATAATTTTTAATCCGACCGTTGGATCGTTGTAATTTTTGAATATGTTATACATATATAAGTTGAGTATATATCCACAAATTTTGAACCGTTAAAATTGAACGTATGATTTGTTATGAATTTTAAGAGGTGGTGATTGTAAATTAGGTTTATAAATGATTTTGGAGGAAAATTTTAGAATTGAGTGGGCCCCACTTGTGGTTGGTGAAGAAATGTCTTTGAATTTATTTCAAATGTGGTGGGTGGGAATAGTAGCAGTAAAAAGCCATCGAGGTTTGCAGTCAAGTCTGCTAACATTTTCCTATAAATAGAGGGCTAAGTTATAATTGAAAATCACACCAGAAACATAAGGTTTCTCTCTTTCTCTCTCTAGATTATTGAGTTTATTTTGTGAGTATTTAGATACTTTGTGAGTTACTAATCATCAGTGCAAGTTTCCTTTAGCCTTATACCGATATTCCGATCAGAAGTACTGATATTTTGAGGTAAGGGGTGTTATATTCTTCTTAAAATGATATTTTCTTCAATATCATTATACCGAAATGTTGGTATGAACTTTTTTTTATCAAATTTAGAACTTTTTGTGTCGGGGTTACTATTCACGTATACGGCACTATTCACCAAAAAAGGAATTTTCTTCTTTTTGTCCAAGATGTCTATTATGGTTACTATCTTTGATTGTATCCATGTTTTGATCTTTATTCTTGAATTTTGCTTCAAAATTGGTTATTATGAAGTATTATTGATCTTGGATAAACTGTTATACGAATCCTTACTATTTGTCCTTCTGTCTCACTGGATTCGTTTTCTTTAAAATATTTTTAATCATCCTCAGTCCTAAATGATGATATTACTGAATATCTTTGGCCTGTAGTGCAAAGATGAATGATTAACTGATGAATATCTTTGGCCCGTAGTGCGAAGATGAACAGGTGTTGAGATGAACATGACTAATTTGGTGATACAAATGAATATCTTTGGCTGTGTAGTGCAAAGATGAATATTGATTAAAGATGTATATTGATTGTTATTTCTGGGGATAAAATTGATGATGGACTTTTAAATATTAGAAGATATTAGAACTCATTCTCTACTTGACTCTTCTAATGGATTGTTGTTTTATTGCAGTTGTTGATCTAAAACTTGTTGTCTATTATATTTTATCGATTTTTCCCTGTTGAAGACTAACGATAATTTGTTGTATATTATCTTATTCATAATATTCTTTCTTTGGGCTAGTTGAGCTCACCCTTTTCCTTTTTGTCCCATTTTTCTTAGGAGGTGAGAACATAGCGAGGAACTAGCCCAGAGTGCGGAGTGATGGTTCTAGAAAGATGTTTTATAATCCTCACTATTTCTGTAAAATAGTGTTTGAATAATTGTAATGAGGACTTATTTGAGTGTGGATATTGTCTAAAAGACAATATTTGTATTTAAACTCACAGTATGTGTTGTCGTATTTTGCACGACAATTGTATTATTGAAGTTGTAGTTTGCTTTCTGTACCATGTATTTGGCGACTCAGAATGGGTGTTGTATACCTATTTTGGGGGCGTCACATTTGTACATGTATTTTTTGATTTTTTTATATGGTCCTCTCTCACATGAATATACAGTGGGTCCCACTTTCATGTGAGAATGAACCATCTAAATATATCATAAACATATACAAAAATAGTTCTCTCCAAAAAATTTGTACCTTTAATTATTCTTTTAGAGACGGAGGAAATATAAATAGAGAATTCATATTTTAACAAGTAAATTTTATAGTTCCACAAGCTTCTCCTCACATGAATAGTAAATGGGGTCCACACTCATGCGAGAGAATACCTTGTAGAACTAATGTTGGGCTAAATCCGCAATGGATAAACACGTGCAAGTATACACGGCCCACAAGTAATATAATGATAAGAGAGTTTGTACGTCGATCCCTCGAGGAACTATCACTAATATTAACCAAGTACCAACTTTGTATCACCTCAATCTTATTTAAACCAACGATCTATGGTTTGTAACTAAAGATATATATCTAGATTAATAATTAACTAAATAAACAAGAAATCTAAAATTAACAAGTCTAAGATTACAACTTTCTCCACCACTTCATTTGAATCTCCTAACTCTCTCTTGAATTAATTGATCATTAGAAATATCAACCAATAATTCTAAGCTATTAATAACTTTCGTTCAAAGATATTAAATGTGACGCCCCCAAAATAGGTATACAACACCCATTCTGAGTCGCCAAATACATGGTACAGAAAGCAAAATACAACTTCAATAATACAATTGTTGTGCAAAATACGAGAACACATACTATGAGTTTAAATACAAATATTGTCTTCTAGACAATATCCACACTCAAATAAGTCTTCGTTACAATTATTCAAACACTATTTTACAGAAATAGTGAGGACTGCTAAAACATCTTTCTAGAACCATCACTCCGGTACCTCGACTAGTTCTCTTGTATGTTCTCACCTCCCGAGAAAAATGGAACAAAAAAGAAAAGGGTGAGCTCAACTAGCCCAGTAAAGAATATTATGACTAAGATAATATACAACAAATTATCATTAGTCTTCAACAGGGAAAAATCTGATAAAATATAATAGCCAACAAGTTTTAGATCAACAACTGCAGCAGAAACAACAATCCATTAGAAGAGTCAAGTAGAGAATGAGTTCTACTATCTTCTAAGATTTAAAAGTCCATCATCAATATTTTATCCCTGTAACAATAATCAATATACATTGTAAGACCCCGAATTTTTTTTTAATAAATAAAATTCATTTTCCTCTATTTATTATTTTGAAATAGTAAGGGTTGATTTGATTAATGTGGATAGTTATGGGTAAAATACGCAAATATTTCGAATAAGCAAGTGGTTATAAAATATTCATTCTTGTCAAGGGAATATTCGTTTGATCGTGGAATATTCGCATTGTTGGGGAATATTAAATGCTGACTGCTTGATCTTTTTGTGGGCCCCATAACTGGAAAGTGATTGGATGTAAAGCAGCGAGATATAAGTTGTTTATAAATACTTGGCGTAGTTATTCTGTAATTATCTTGTTGGAATACCGGAGGTTAAAACACACTAATACGCATTGTTGAGCAAGAAGACACTCGGTATTGCACCAATTATTGATTCTTACGTGAAGGCACTTTACTCAATAATTGTTACGATAATTTATTCGATTATTTTATTTTATTGATTCAATAATTGTTGCATTGATATTTTATATTCTTGTTGTTTTGATAAATTGTCATTACACGGTATTTTCCATTATCGAGACAATAATTCATATTATCCGAATAATATTATTAGATAACATTATTGGCAATGTCTAGAAAGTTTTGTCTAAGGAGAGGTTTGGGCACCTAATTGCGGCCAAGAAGAGAGAAATTCTTATTCGAAAGCCCCTTCTTTCACAGTGCGGCACCTGGTTGCAAGATCTTTGTGATTATGTAATATTATTTGTGAATAATTAATTATTGATTTATATGATGAGGAAGATATTGATTTTATGTGGATATAGATGGAGAAAATTTTTAATGTGACAATTGTTGAAAATTAATATTTTATCTTTTACGATAAAATAATTCATTTAAATATATTATTTTAATAATATATTAACGGTGATATTTTATAATGAATGTGGGATATATGAGTATATGAGGAGGATGATTATTTTGTGGCATTAAATGCTTAACACATATTTTGTGTGTTGGTGGACACAATTATTAATAGAAATTTGATTATAGCACGTAAAATCGTCTGTTTATGGATTTTTGGTCAATTTCATTTGGAATTTGAAAACTTTCTTCGCAAAGTTGTAGAGAATTGAATTTCCTATAAAAAGTCATGAGATTGAATTTTACGATAAAAGGGCTATTTATTATGAATTATTGAAGTTTGAAGTTCAAATAATTGATTTTGGAAGTTTAAAATATTTTTAATTTACAAAAGCGTGTTTTTCATTTTGTTTCCCTCATTTAACATGTGATAGAAATTTGAGTTCAGGTGGTAAAGCATGCGTATGAAGTTTTGGAAAAAATATAATAATATTTAATAAATTTTTCGCTTTGGTGTTCTAAAGATTTTTCTATAAATAGGGTGCTTAGGTTAGAATTGAAAATCACACCGTAAGCTGAAGTTTTCTCTCTATATTATCGAGCATATTCTTGTGAGTATTTTGAGTATACTTTGAGTATTGCTATACGGTGCAAGTTCAAGTCATGACCTATATCAGGTGTTTCAAATTAGAATCTCGATCTTTCGAGATAAGGGATATTATTTTTTTCAGTAATGATATTATTTCTTCAATATCATTATGTTGAAATATTGATCTGAAGTTTTTATCAAATTTGGAACTTTTAGTGTTGGAGTTCTTATTCACGATGTCTGGCCTTTATTCACGATATCTGATCTTATTCACGAATACTAAGACTATTCATCTGAAAAATGAAAATTTTCCTTTTCGTCCAAAATATCTATTCTGGATACTAGCTTTGATTGTATCCATGTTTTGATCATTCTTGAATTTTACACCACTATAATTATTTTAGAAGTATTTTTGAACATGGATTGTTTAAAATACGAATCCTTAATATTTGTTCTTTTGTTTCACTAGATTCGTTTCTTTTAAAATATTTTTCATCATCCTCAGTCTTAAATGATGATATTACTGAATATCTTTGGCCTATAGTGCAAAGATGAACAGGTGTTGAGATGAATATGACCGACCGATTAATATCTTTGGCCGTAGTGCAAAAAGATGAGCAGATGTTTAGATGAACATGATCGGTGATGAATATCTTTGGCTCAGAGTGCAAAAGATGAATATTTGATTCGAGATATATATTGATTGATGTTACTGAGGATAAAATATCGATGATGAACTTTTAAATTCATATATATAGAAGATAGTAGTTTGCATTCTCTACTTAACTCTTCTAATGAATTATTATTTCACTGCGAAGATTGATTTAAAACCCGGTTGTCTATTGTATTCTATTAGATTTTTCCTGTTGAAGACTAACGATAATTTGTTGTATATTATCTTAGTCATAATATTCTTCTTTTGGGCTAGTTGAGCTCACCCTTTTCCTTTTTGTTCCATTTTTCTTCTCGTGAGAGCGAGAATGTAGCAGTCTTAGTCGGGTATGGAATGAAGGTTCTAGAGAGAGTTGTTTAGTAGTCCTCACCATTTTGTAAAATAATGTATCAATAATTGTGATGGGGATTTATTTGCGTGTGGATATTGTCTAGAAGACAATAATGGTCTTTAAACTCACGATTATATATGTTGTGTCGTATTTTGCACGACAAATGTATTAATAAAGTTGTAGTTATTTCCGCACCATGTATTTGGCGACTCAGAATGGGTTGGATGGAATGGACCTATTTTGGGGGCGTCACATACATCTTTAATCAAATATTCATCTTTGCACTACAGGCCAAAGATATTCATTTGTATCACCATTAGTCATGTTCATCTCAACACTGCTCATCTTCTGCACTACGGCCAAAGATATTCATCGATTAATCATTTATCTTTGCACTACTGGTAGAAGATATTTAGTAATATCATCATTTAGGGTGAGGATGATGAAAAATATTTTAAAGAAAAGCGAATCCAAATGAAACGGAAGGACAAATAGTAGGGATTCAGTATAACGGTTTATCCAAGATCAATAATACTTCATAAATACCAATTTTGAAGCAGAATTAAAAAATAAAGATCAAAACATGGATACAATCAAAGATAGTAACCATAATAGACATCTTGGACAAAAAGAAGAAATTTCATTTTTTGGTGAATAGTGCCGTATTCGTGAATAGTGTCGTATACGTGAATAGTAACCCCGACACAAAAAGTTCTAAATTTGATAAAAATTCAGATCAATACTCCGGCATAATGATATTGAAGAAATAATATCATATATGAAGAAAATAACATCCCATACCTCAAAATATCAGTACTTCTGATCGGAATATCGGTATAAGGCTGAAGAAAACTTGCACTGATGAATAGAAACTCATAAAGTATCTAAATACTCACAAAATATACTCAATAATCTAGAGAGAAAAAGAGAGAAAACTTGTTTCTGGTGTGATTTTCAATTATAACTTAGCCCTCTATTTATAGGAAAATGTTAGCAGACTTGACCTGCAACCTGATGGCTTTACCTGCTACTATTCTCACCCACCACATTTGAAATAAATTCAGCACATTTCTTCACCAACCACAAGTGGGGCCCACTCAATTCTAAAATTTTCCTCCAAAATCATTTATAAACCTAATTTCTGAATCAGTCACCTCTTAAAATTCATAACAAATCATACGTTCATTTTAACGGTTCAAAATTTGTGGATATATACTCAACTTATATATGTATAACATATTCAAAAATTACAACGATCCAACGGTCGGATTAAAAATTATAACTCACACAATATATCTCAAAAACACTGGTTTAATTTTTAATACCTTCATTCCAACAAAAATACTGATAAAACACCTCAACATTAACTCCTTCATTTTTAACCACAATAAATATATCCAACATTTATATCCACATAAAATAAATATTTTCTTATCATATGAATCAATAATTAATTATTCACAAATAATATTATGTAATCACATTTACGACAATGACGGTAGTTCCGGGAAGAGGGGCTTTCAATAAGAATTTCTCCTTATCAAGCGCAATTAGGTGACCAAACCTCTCCTCGACGAGATCTTTCTAGACATTGCCAATAATGCTATCTAATAATATTATTCAAATAATATGAATTATTGATCCGATAATGGGAAATATCATGCGGTGACAATTATCAAACAACAATAATATAAAATATCAACGCAAACAATTATTGAATCAATAAAATAAAATATTGAGCAATAAATCACTGTAACAATTATTGAGTAGTGTCTTATTACGTAATGATCAATAATTCATCAATACTGTGCATCCACGTGTATTACTGTATTTTAACCACCGGGTATTCCAACAGTGTTAATAAAGAATAACTACTGCAAGTTATTTATAAAAACTCAAACTTGTCGTTTTCTTCCGTCGATGAGTTATTACATTATGGGGCCCTGAAAATGATCACATACCGTTAAATACGAATATTCCCAGACAATAATAATATTCCACAACCAAATGAATATTCCCCGACAACAATGATTATTTTATAACCACTTGCATATTTTGCAAAATTTGCACATTTCACCCATAACCAGAGAATTATATCAAATTAATACCTTATTATTCATAAATATAATTAGAGGAAATTCGATTTTATTTATAATAAGGTGGGGTCTTATATTAAAATCACACAATAAGGTACATATAAATATTTATATTTTATACACAAAAAGTTATTCAGTTAGAAGATCAAATATTACAAGATAAATGTCACAGTAAATCGATCTTGCTCATTATTCTTAATTTTAAAAAAAAGACTTCCACAATGGGTGTCATTAAGTTGAAGTCTTAACAAGGTTGCATAAGGCATCAAGATATAGTTCTAATCTAGATGCGAAAGAGTTTATATAATTCTAAGAGCCATGAACAAGATATATGTTGCGGAGTATTAAAATAGATTTCTCTAATCAATAATCCAATCTTTCTATGTGTGAATAAGAAGAACAAACAAGCATATGATATCATAATTTAGGTCAAACATTATAATCCATTTGATAATGTCATATAAGTTACCAAATTAATTACTAGCTAGGTAATTAATACATGAAACACAATTTATGATATTCAATTCACAAGTGATTAACTAATATCAAAGTGAGAGAATTTAATCCAAACTAGATTTTGGGTTCCATTGAAATCTTAGATGGAAAATTAGTTCATAATGTTGCAAAAGAATAACATCCTAATTAATAATAGGGCTAAATAAATACAGTTTACTACATAAAGTACCATCATATTCATGATTAGACCCCAATAAATTTAGGCTTACACTTTACTTCATCAAGTTTCTAATTTGATCCAATTTAGCCCCCAATTTCAAAATACGGTCAAAATTGGTCAGAATACCTAATTTTCCGGCAAAATACCGTATACAATACGGGCTAATAAAACTTATGTTACATCAAGTACCACCAAATTCATAATTTACTACATCAAGTACCTAATTCGTATAAAATTTGTATAAATACTTATTTTGACGTAATAAATCTGTATAAATCCTTATAAATAATTATTATATATTAAATTATTAAATTAAATATTAATATAAAGATTACCAAATTTAATTTTATTTTATTTTAAATTTTAAAAAGTCTTAATTTCAAAAAAATTAATAAACTTTTAAACATACAAATTATATTTTTAACACGAATAACATTAAACTTTTAAACAATTGTCAAAAGTGCCCAAAATTTAATTAATTAAATAATACCCTTTTTATATTGGAAGATCATACAAAAGGAGTAGATCATGCTCTCTCTCCTCTCTCCCTCTTTACTAATTCTTCAAATTATTTTGTTCTTTCAAATTTTGAAATTTTAACAAATTGTATGTATAAATTTTACAAATTCTATCATAACTTAAATTTTACAAATTTTATTTATAATTTTTATAATTTTGTTTATAAATATTTATAATTTAAATTTTATAAATTGAAAAAAAGAAGAAAAAAATGACTCATTTGCTCTCTCTCCTCTCCCTCTTCTCTAATCCTTCAAATTGTTTGGTTCCTTAATTCAAATTTGGAAATTTTAACAAAATGTATGTATAAATTTTACATACATTTGTATTTAAAAATTATATCACAAACTTAAATTTTACAAATTATATCACAACTGTGAGACCCCAGATTTTATCAATAAAGATTTAAATTTTGTCGAAATAATTTTTAATATTATGGTGTGAATTTGAGATAATATTATAGTTGTGGGTAGTATTTATAAATTTTGCAAAGTATGCAAGTGGTTATATTATATTCGATTGGTGGGGAATATTCGGTTTAGCGAGGAATATTCGCAATAACTCAATCATTGGTGGACCCCTAATGTAATTATTGTCGGATTGAGAAAGCGACAAAAATATTTTATTAAAATAACGGCGGAAGTTTTACCGTAGTTCTTTGTTGAACTACTCAGTAGTAAAAGTACGATGTCGTGTGGTTGCATAGTAGCTTGCGGTATTGATTATTGATCTTTATGTGAGAAGTCTTTCGGTTTGATTCCATTATTGTCGATTAATAATATGAATTATTATAGCGATAATGACGTTTTGTTTTATTCGTATTATTAACGTAATAAAAGCGAAACATCTTTTTATATAAAATAGAATACTTTATTAAAGTTATTCTATAAATAGAATATATTATATTTTATTATGCATAGTGTTGCGTAGTGTTTTTGCGTAGTGTTTTGCGTAGTATTGCGTAGTGTTTTGCATAGTAAAATGTTTTTATATAAATAGAATATATTATATTTTATTTAAAAGATTTTTCTTTAAATATGGACCGTCGATTAAAGTAAATCAACGGACCGTTCATGGATTAATTCTTATGCATTCCATTTTCCTATAAATAGAAGCTCATTCCTTCATTATTTTCTTACGAATTCATTGAAACTACAGAGAGAAATTATAGAGAGCTATAGAGAGAAAATTATAGAAAGAAGAAGAGTATTCTCGCTACTTCACTACTACTATATTCAGGTTCTTTTACGGTAGGGTGTTATTCTTTCTTCTTGAAGAGAACTTACATTATTCCATTCATTATTATTCATTGGAATAACTTTTGTAAAAGTGGCATACCCTATACATAACTTGTGATCTGTGGCATACCTATACTTGGTGAAATCCTTATGTTATTCCATTGCTTATTATTACATTGGAATAACTTTATATCTGTGATTTACCTATACTTGGTGAAATCCTTATGTTATTCCATCGCTTATTATTACATTGGAATAACTTTGATATCTGTGATTTACCTATACTTGGTGACATTCTTCTATTATTCGTTGGAACATCCTGCTCATGTGTTTTACAGGACTGGTTCCGATTTTATTATTCTGTTGGAACATCCATGTCGTGTGTTTTACAGGACTGGTTAAAATCTTTATCATTCTCATTGAATATCCTATCATGTGTTTTACAGGATCCGGTTCCATCTTTATTATTCTGTTGGAACATCCCTGTCGGTGTGAATTTCACGACACGTTCCGTTATTATTATTTCATTGGAATAACTTTATACATCGGCACCGCATGCGTGGTGATTTCTTTTGTTATTCCATTCTTTATTATACCCGGTTGGTTAAAACTTTGACTTATACTCCATGAAATTAGTAGAATATCCTTGATATTTGCGTTTCATCCGATATCTTTTCATGGAAATATTCTTCGATCATTATTGAATTTTACTTCGAAAGCGATGATCATGTTGACAATTTGGACGTTAATAATTCATGGATTAAATAATTCTTGAACTTGTTTTATTGAATTACTATGTCATTGTCATCATCCTCATGTTATATTATGTTATCTTTTGGCTTGCGTGCGTAGATGAACTTAGTATGATTATGACCGAGGATCATTCGGTATAATCATGACTTGATATAAATGATGTGACAAAAAGTCCTCGATTGGCTGTAATGCGGTGATGGATAGTTTTGGTATGATTATGACTGGGGGTGATTCTAAGATATAGTCGTGACCATTGATAATTTGATGAAAATCCTTGGCCAAGTGGTACGGGGATGATTAGATGTGGTGGTTTATTTATTGTTTGAGTCTCAAATGATAAAAATTGATGAAAACTTTTTAAAACCTAAAAGATAGTAGACTTTATTCTCTACTTGACTCTTTTAATGGGTTCTTTATTAAATTATGATTAAACCGGTTGTCTATTGTATTTTATCGGTTTAACACTTTGTTGAAGGCTAATGATAATTTATTCGCATTATCTTAGTCATAATATTTCTTCTTTGGGCTAGTTGAGCTCACCCTTTCTTTCACTTATCCTCTTCGTGAAATGAGAATATAAATTTGGGACGAGTCTGGGAAACGCAGTGATGGTCACGAAGATAGCATTAGTAGTCCTCACTATTACGTGAAATAGTGTGATAATAATTGTAATGAGGACTTTTTGTTTGAGTTTGTATAATATCTAGTAGAGCGATATTTGTATTTAAACTCACGATTTATGTCGATGTATTGTACCTGACGAGATATGTTAATAAATTGTATTTAAATTACATACCATGTAAGTGGCGTACCAAGATGGGTGATGTATACCTAATTTTGGGGCGTCACGAGTTTGGTATCGAGCTATAAGTAAAGAGCCCCGAGCCTCTCATTTGGTGACTTCTGTTGATGGGGGATGCACAAAGCGGACTCTCCGTAGGGGCCGACGATTGCTCATGATTAAATCGATAGTACCATCTTGTGAGGTGTTTGTCACGGTTGGGACATGAGTCGCGATTGGTATCGAGCTTAGGATATGATCCTCTGGCTAAGATGTGAGATAAGAACTAGGAGGAGAGGCGGAAATTCTTCGCTAGTATGACCTACCTAAGTTTATTTGGTATTTAATTGGTCGGTTAGAGTATAGGGATAATATTTGATATATTAATTAACCCTTGTGTTGTGGCGGTGTTTGAAAATGGCGGTGAAAATATTCTGATGGAGTGAATGTGACCGTTGTGACACCTTTAATCACTAATCGAGGTTAATGCAAAGGTCGACGAGGAACAAATTAGAGATATCCACGTAGTAAATGAAGAACTAATTGTTTTGACTGAGCTAGTTGCAGAGGTAGCGGTGAAAGTGAGGAAGAAGAGGAAGAAGAGGAAGAAGAAGAACCCGAGGAGAATTGGTTAGAAGAAATTTATGATCAAAACTTAGAATTACAAAATCGTGTTCGTGAGCTAGAAGAAGAACAGTTGAAGAACGGCAAGCGGTCGTGGAACAAAGGGATACAACAATTCAAAATTGGGTTACCCGATATGTGATGCTTTCGAACAAAATCACGCTTTGGCGAGGTGTAAGATATTAAAGTTGGAATCGAGAATTTAAAAATCAAAGATCATTTGAAAGAAGAAACAACCGAACGAAGGAGAATAGGCGATGCATGGGTAAAAGTCGCACAATAGCGTTGATAGTGTAGAAAAAGATGTCCGATCCAATAAAGCCAAAATAGATGAAATGGACTTTGCTTTTTGGACAAAGAATTGGAGAATTTAACATCGAATTTGAATTACCACATGCATAGCGGTCAACCCGAATTCGATATGGATCGGAGAATAATGATTCAAATCATGGATCGGGGAATGTGAAGAAGCACTTAAGGGTGGAATGTACCTATAGTAAAAGTCAAACTTCGGTAATTTAAGCGAGAAGCGTTTGTCGAGAAACCGAACGAAGTTATTACGGGTAAATTAATTATCACGAAGTCTATACTTTATTCGATACCGTTCTACCCACTCTTTTATTTCACCTAGTTGCATTCAACGTTTGAATTTGACTCAAGAAGTTAAACTTTGACTTATTGGTTGAAACTTCGTTAGTAGGAGCCTTCGTTCGCTTACTATTTTTTAAATCTTGTTTAATTCAAATAAACATTTTCACGTTACTATCGATCTTATCTTTTTGAAAATATTTGCCTTTGATGTGATTTTTGAGTCGATTGGTTAGCTACTCATCATGCTTTTCGTAAGGTTGTTAGCTTTTATATTTATAACAACCCACATTACTAATTCAAAGTAACCAAATCCTAAAGTTAATCATTGTCATATCAAGCCATAAGTAAAGAGCCCCGAACCTTTCGTTGTTAACTTCCTTGTGTGGAATGCTGCAGAAGCCAAAGCTTTACATGGCGACATCGTGAATGAAGATGGCAAGTTTATAGGTATCATCGTTGAGGTCTTATCTAGGTTAAGGGATAGAAGTCACGGTTGGTATCAATGTGATGTACTATCCAAGTCTTGGGCGAGAGTAATGATTTTGAATGATATTTCTATCATTAATAAATTTCTTGGCGTATTCTTGAAGACTTCTTAGCCTACCCTAGAGCGTGAAATCAAATTTTGTATTGACCCCAAAGACAAAACCCATTTCTTAAACCCTCAAATAATTCTTCAACTAAAATGAAGCAGCTTTACGTGGTTTATGATGAAAGTCATAATAAAAGTATAGGACTAATGAAAATCATGGGTATATGAGGTATTAGTAAGTTTTATGATGAGTTATGTTGGTTATTATGTGAAAACATGAAAGTTTCTTAGAAATCACAAAGAGTTGAAAATCGATTTTAGTGAAAAAGCGTAACATGAAATTCAATTGACCATATCTCCTGTTATATTTTGAATTTTTGAATGTGGTCAAGTCCTAGAGTTAGATCTATGAGTTACCTAACTAATCCAAGTGGAATTACTGGAAAAGGTGTTGTAGATTTTTTGTGTGGACTGATTTTAGCAAAGGAGTGCAAAGCTGCAAAAGCTGAAAAAAGCTTACGCCATGATTTTAGAGAGGCTGTTTCGGCCACTTAAATTATGAGAAAAATTCTGGCCTTTTGGGACATGAAAGTATATGGTATAAAGTACCTCCTGTCCAAAAATGAGCTCATTACGACTTAAAATGAGCAAGTTATGACTATTTCAATATTTAGGTTTTTAAACGAAAAACGCTATAACCGGAGTTCTATAACTCCGATGACCATGAAATTTAAACTGGAAGCTCACGTTAACATGTGTAAGGTCCTGCCAAGATTTGGGAATTTTGGAGTTAAACTTGAGGTAGCTAATTTCTTAAGGAATTAAGTGGAAATTGATTTTTAAAAATAGTAAATGAATTTTAAAAATTCGAGAAAAATATATTTTCATTATGGGACTATATTATGCTAAATCCCAGAAAAGAAATATTTTTAGGGCTGATTTGGTATTTTCATGAAAATAGTTTAATTCTGAACATATGAGTTAAATATGTTATGTGAAGTATGAAAGTTAAAAAATAGGATTTTATGGCTAGAGAATCCTATATAGAGTATATGCATATTTTGATGAGGATTTGATAATTGGTGATGATATCTTATGAGTATGGCATTTTGAATGATTAAATGCATTATATGGTAAAGCGTAAACAATTGAGATAAATTGTTTATAAATTTAAAAAGTGATTAAAATATTGTTATAATATTAATGATATTAGATTATGAGATTATTAAGTGATTGATAACATGGGGATATTCTTGAATTCGGATAAATTATATTATAAATGTTTAATATTTATCCTTTATCTCATTTGATTGATTCTTTATATCATTATCCTCGTGTTTTATATTATGTTTGAAAGTAAATACGTGGCTTACGTGCGTAGATGGACTTGGTATGATTGATTACTGGGATTGTTTGGTATAATCATAATCAGTAATTGAAAACACAATTATCTTGGTAGTAGTGCATGGATAATTTGTGGTCGGTAATCTTAATGAATATCCTTGGCCCGTAGTGCGGGGATGATTCGATGATGTGGATTAATTATTGGTGAGTCTCAAGAATGAAATATTAATTCATGGATGTGTTCAAAGTCATACGCAGGCTTACGTGCATAGATGGACTTGGTATGATTATGACCGAGGATTTTCGGTATAATCATGGCAGTAATTGAAAAACACAATTATCTTTGGTCGTAGTCATGGATAATTTGTGGTCGTGATCTTGATGAATATCCTTACTTTGTAGTGCGAGGATGATTGACGATGTGGATTAATTATTGGTGAGTCTCAAAGAATGAAATATTAATTCATGGATGTGTTCAAAGTCATCGTGGCTTACGTGCATAGATGGACTTGGTATGATTATGACCGAGGATCATTCGGTATAATCATAATAGTAATTGAAAACACAATTATCGTTGGCAGTAGTGCATGGATAATTTGTGGTCGTGATACTAATGAATATCCTTGGCACGTAGTGCGGGGATGATTCGATGATGTGGATTAATTATTGGTGAGTCTCGGTGATGAAATATTAATTCATGGATGTGTTCAAAGTCATACGTGGCTTACGTGCATAGATGGACTTGGTATGATTATGATCGAGGATCATTCTAAGTATAATCATAATCAGTAATTGAAAACACAATTATCTTTAGCCGTAGTGCATGGATAATTTGTGGTCGTGATCTTAATGAATACACGATTATCTTTTGGTAGTAGTGCATGGATAATTTGTGGTCGTGATACTAATGAATATCCTTGGCACGTAGTGCGGGGATGATTCGATGATATGGATTAATTATTGAAATGAGTCTCAAAGAATGAAATATTAATTCATTGATGTGGTAAAAAGTCATCTTTGGTAGTAGTGCATTGATAGACTTGGTATGATTATGACCACGGATTATTCGGTATAATCACGCCAGTAATTGAAAACACGAATATCCTTAGCAAAGTGCATGGATAATTCATGGTTGTGATGATATTATTAAGTCGAGTCTCAAAGATTAGTGGTTTTCTGATTGTATATCTTTGGCACCAGAAGTGCAAAGATGAATTGTTAATGAATATCTTTGGCGGATTGCGAAGATGAATTTAATATTTTTAACGATAAAGGTATTCAAGGTACCTCACCTCTTTATCATACCAGTATCGCACCTAAATTTCGAGGGCTTAAATTCCATAAGGAGGGAGATTGTGAGACCCAGATTTTATCAATAAAGATTTAAATTTTATTGAAATAATTTTTAATATTATGGTGTGAATTTGAGATAATATTATAGTTGTGGGTAGTATTTATAAATTTTGCAAAGTATGCAGTGGTTATATTATATTCGATTGAATCGGGGAATATTAGGTTTAGCGAGGGAATATTCGTACAACGGCTCAATCATTAGTGGACCCCACAATGTAATTATTGTCGGATCGAGAAAACGACAAAAAATATTTTATTAAAATAACGGCGGAAGTTTTAAAGTGGTTCTTGTTGAACTACTCGGTAGTAAAAATACGATGTACGTGTGGTTGCGCAAGAAGCACACCGGTATTGATTATTGATCTTATGTGAGAAGTCACTCACGGTTTGATTCCATTATTGTCGATTAATAATATGAATTATTATAGCGATAATGACGTTTTGTTTTATTCAGTATTATTAACGTAATAAAAGCGAAACATCTTTTATATAAAATAGAATACTTTATTAAAGTTATTACATAAATAGAATATATTATATTTTATTATGCGTAGTGTTGCGTAGTGTTTTGCGTAGTGTTTTGCGATAGTATTGATATAGTGTTTGCATAGTAAAATGTTTTTATATAAATAGAATATATTATATTTTATTTAAAAGATTTTTCTTTAAATATGGACCGTCAGATTAAAGTAAATCAATCTCGGACCGTTCATGGATTAGTTCTTATGCATTCCATTTTCCTATAAATGAAGCTCATTCCTTCATTATTTTCTTACGAATTCATTGAAACTCTAGAGAGAAATTATAGAGAGAAAGCTATAGAGAGAAAATTATAGAAAGAAGAAGAGTATTCCGCTACTTCACTACTACATATTAGGTTCTTTTTTACGGTAAGGGTGTTATTCTTTCTTCTTGAAGAGAACTTACATTATTCCATTCATTATTATTATTACATTGGAATAACTCGTAAAAGTGGCATACCCTATACATAACTTTGTATCACATGGCGTACCCTATACTTGGTGAAATCCTTATGTTATTCCATTGCTTATTATTACATTGGAATAACTTTGTATCGCGGATTTACCTATACTTGGTGAAATCCTTATGTTATTCCATTGCTTATTATTCATTGGAATAACTTTTGTATCTGTGATTTACCCTATACTTGGTGACATTCTTATTATTATTACATTGGAACATCCGTCATGCATGTGTTTACACAGGACTGGTTAAAATTTTATTATTACGTTGGAACATCCATCGTGTGTTTTTACAGGACTGGTTAAAATCTTTATCATTCTGTTGGAATATCCTATACATGTGTTTTTACCGGATCTGGTTCCATCTTTATTATTCTGTTGGAACATCACAGTCGATTGTGAATTTTTTTGACACTGGTTAGTTATTATTATTCTCATTGGAATAACCGTCTACATGCAATCTACCGCATTTATGGTGATTTCTTTTGTTATTCCATTCTTTATTATACCCGGTTGGTTAAAACTTTGACTTTATACTCCATGAAATTAGTAGAATATCCTTCGATATTTGCGTTTCATCCAAAGATATCTTTTCATGGAAATATTCTTACGATCATTATTGAATTTTACTCTACGAAACAAAGATATCGTGTTGACAATTTGGACGTTAATAATTCATGGATTAAATAATTCTTGAACTTGTTTTATTGAATTACTATGTCATTGTCATCATCCTCATGTTATATTATGTTATCTTTGGCTTGCGTGCGTAGATGAACTTAGTATGATGATTATGACCGAGGATCATTCGGTATAATCATGACTTGATATAAATGATGTGACAAAAAGTCCTCGATTGGCACTGTAATGCGATGATGGATAGTTTTTGGTATGATTATGACCGGGGTGATTCGGTATAGTCGTGACCATTGATAATTTGATGAAAATCCTTGGCCGTAGTACGGGATGATTAGATGTGGTGGTTTATTTATTAAGTGAGTCTCGTGATAAAAATTGATGAAAACTTTTTAAAACCTAAAAGATAGTAGACTTTATTCTCTACTTGACTCTTTTAATGGGTTCTTATTCATTATGATTAAACTGGTTGTCTATTGTATTTTATCGTTTAACTTTGTTGAAGGCTAATGATAATTTATTCTGCATTATCTTAGTCATAATATTTCTTCTTGGGCTAGTTGAGCTCACCCTTTTCTTTCTTTATCCTCTTGGGAAATGAGAATATAATTTGGACGAGTCGGGGAAGCAGTGATGGTCCCGAAGATAGCATTAGTAGTCCTCACTATTACGTGAAATAGTGTGATAATAATTGTAATGAGGACTTTTTGTTTGAGTTTGTATAATATCTAGTAGGCGATATTTGTATTTAAACTCACGATTTATGTCGTATTGTATTATACCTGAGATATGTTAATAAATTGTATTTAAATTACATCTTAGTATGTAAGTGGCGACCCAAGATGGGTGATGTATACCTAATTTTGGGGCGTCACAACAACTTAAATTTTACAAATTGTATTTATAAATTTAAATTGTATACTTTATTTCTACGTTATTAGTTACTTTTTTTAAAGGGCTAAAAATTATTATATTTATATTTTTTTATAATTTTAAATTTTCAATAATTTTAATTTTTTTTTCTTTGGGGGTCGAATCATGAATATGGTGGTACTTGATGTAACGAAACTATAAATAACCCTTTTTTAAATTAAGTTGAACCATATATTTATACTGTCAATTGGTATTAAATACACAAAATTCGATCCAATTCTTGGGAAACTATTATAGGATAAGTCGACAAACTATTATAGGATGTTGTCACTTAATAATTTTACCAGTTGTGAATAAGTTATATATACTCCCTCTTATCCATAAAAAAAAGAAGAATTCTAAGTTTTAAAATTTGTAAATATTAAGTATGTAGTTTTGTTCAATATTTATTTTTTAAAAATACTATATTAATTTAGCACTATTAAATAGCTACACTAAAATTATTATAAGACAAATTTAAGAAAATTGTGTCAAATTATAGTATTATTAATAATAAAAAAAGACTTGTATTATAGAACAAAAAAAAGTTAATAAATAAAATAAATTTTGAAAAATAAATTTGAAAGTCCTGATGTGTTCTCATAATCATAATTGACTTTAGAAAAATTAAAATGTTACAACAAATGGAGTATAAAACATATACTTGTTAATATAATATTTAAAATAATATGAAAATCAGGGTTTGCTAAGAAAGGCAAAAAACCCTGTATTGAGCGTGAACCAAATCTAGTACCTATATAACGATATTAGTCAGCCTGCCTACGATAGCCGCCTCTAGACCTTTCTACTCTCTTCCTCATCTCTGCACGCTTCTATTCTATTTTCTGGAAGGTCAGAGATGCCATGGTGATGCCGGCAAATAGATCTCAATAAGGTTCTCATACTGTTGGGCTGCCCAAAGGTATATCCATGATTCTCTTCCGAATCAATATGATTTTGCATCGGTCTTATATTACTGCTGTTTTAAGTGATCTGTTAATCCAAAATTTGTATTCAAAGAAACTTAAATCTGGGTCTTTCAATATTGATATTCTGCATGATGATCCGGTTTTATTCAATCAATCGATCCGAATGCGAAGTTGGGTGGATTTTTCAGTCAAATCAACTATTTGGTGTTACTAAGATATGTTCGGCCGTGATTTCTCTGTTTAAAGAATTTGGTTTGTTGAATTTTTAGTTTTTGCTTTATCTCGACCATTTAGATCCTTCATTTTTGATTGAATTTGGTACGTTGGATTGTGGTTTGTGGATATTGCAAGAAGCTGAAAACCATGGAAAGTGTCCAAAAGTTTAAATTTTGGTAGCTTGTGGATATTGCAAAAAGATGTATATCCATTGAAGCTGTTCAAAAGTTTAAATTTTGGTAGTTTATATGACATCTTTGTGGATAGTCTTGAGGATAGAATGATGAAATGATGTTTAAAAGCTTTCTTATATGTAAGGACAAAATGATAGGATGAGGCTTTGAAGATTTTTTATCTGCACGATCGAAATCCACGACCAATACCGCATTCTGGCCACCTACGAACTAGGAAAGGTTGATGATACGTGCCATTTGGTTAATATGATGGTCAAACATGGTATAGTTTCAAACGATGTTAGTTACCGGACGCTCGTTCTTGGCTACGAGAAAAAATGGGTTTAGAATTCCCATTTGTTCAGCTACTGTGGCCGACTTGTTGACTCGTGTCTACAGCTTTTGGTCTTACCGACATATTTCATATGTTTTCTAGGAACAACTACTTCATTTGCCACACTGCTTTCTATAATTGGCATAGAATCAAACACTTGGTCATCAATGGCTAGTACGAATTACTCTACATATCTCTTGATGGTATGATCTTTGTGGAGGTAACTAGGAGTGGTGTGACACTTGTTGAGAAGTAGATGGTTCTGTAAGTTGCTATTTGAACTATTTAGTGCTCTTTGTGGAGGTAACCAGGATGGTTTTGTTGACACTTGTTGAGAAGTAGATAGCAAAAATATTTATTGATTTTACCGTGTGTTAACGCCAGGATCTTTCTCCACGTCCCAATCACCAAGACGCGTCCAATATCCTGCACAGTTCAACAAGTCAACACCAAAAGCTTGACGGCCTGACCGTCGAGGGATAGCTCCGGCGTGAGAGTCAGTACAGGCGATCACAAGGTTAACAATGGAGAGAAAAATATTATCTAGTGTCTGAGAGAGATAGAATAAGAATTCTAATGAAAAAACGTATGTGTTACTTACTCTCTTATGTGATCTTAGCCCCACGATACTCCACTATCCAGCCATCGTACACACCCACCACTTCCCGACACCTTTTTCCCTTACTTCCCATTACTTCAAATTAAAAGTAAAAATACCTACTTTCACCCCTCTCACATCGCTTTGCCACCACGGCCATATCCGAGTCCCATCCTCATTAATGCCACGCAAAGAAAGTGGCAGTATATAATAGTCAAACGTTATTTGGCATAATGACGACATTGGTCAAAATTGGGATTAAGTGATAATTTGTATAATGGGCCAATATAATGACTAGCCCAAATAATAAGAATGACCCAAGTGACCAGATCCAACCACGACTTAACATAACATGATCAAGAGGAGGAGCCCAATAATTTCTACCAATAAAGAAAAGGATTATGGCTCAACATACCCCCTAGTCTTATATTAAACAGAGTGTTTAATGAAAGACTATAAAAACAAGATAGCCTGGGGACGTAACCATCTATAAAAATCATAAGAGATCCAGAGTGAAACTTGCCAAAGCCCAAATTGTCATCAGTGCAAGTGAGAAACCCAATAGATGCAAGCCCACGAAAAGTGAAGATATTTAGGTCTAAAAACGGATTTAAACCCTTCCCATTTCATCATCATTGCGATTGAATTAAATGTGTCGCCTTTAATTACTGCAGGTAAATGTCAAGATAAAAGGTAAACTTTACCAATTTCGATTTGGTTTTACTCGCTAATTCAAAATTTGAACCTTAGAGCTTTTGTTTTCTCTCGCAAATTTCTTCCTCTACTTCACAAAATCGAAACAATGGTGATCAAACCTCTAACCGTAACTCTCCTTTGCGTGCAACTCCCATCAAAGATCGCTTCTCCCAATTCAAACCCTAACCAAGAGGGTTTAAGCTCCAACCCTCAATCATCCACCCGGGGAAACCCTTCTCTCGACTTCTTCTATTTTCGACTTCTTCAAAGACGGGAACAATTTCCTAATGCCAACATCCGCTTCTCTTGGTCTCTCGAATCGGAAATTTGCATGCTCAGAGTCGTTATCGATTCTCGATATGTATGCATAATAAGGGCCCCGCTCCCAAGAGCGATGATCAACGACCGGACGGTTGGGTCGCCATGCCTTGGCCACTCTTCCGGAGAAGGGAGTTCGCTTCCTCTTCATGTTTTCATCATTACCCTTTTAGGGTTTATAGGAGTGGGCTTCCACGTCAACTAAGGCCCAACTCCTACATCCACATCTTGGCATTCATTGCTTCTCGCCACTTAACTGGGATTACTCCTCTGCTGACATCTTCTTCACCCTCTTCTCTCTTTGGTAGGTCTCGAGAACGGGGCTTCAAAGTGTTGAAGTAAGCAATCTCTCGACCCAACACTAGGTTCGAGAGGAGACTTTGATGAACACTCCTTCCAAAGAACAAAGGTTGGTATGAGAAGTGGTTTTTCATCACGGGCCCGAGATTTCTTCCTTCCGACCGGACCACCTCCGACCAAGTCTCTCACGACTTCGGAGATATATCCAAGAACGGGTGAGGAGATGGCGGACTTCGAGGAAAATTCCTCCAAAGGAATGGAGTTTTACACTTCGACCAAACAAGCTTGGTTATATAACCACAAATGTAAGTTTTGATTAATTTCGCAATATAATTTACGAAGTCAGATAAGTGATACATGTTCGATGTGTGGTTTTTGCAGTATCTCTGATCAAACCGACTTCTCTGGAGGTGAGAGACCTGGAAGATTTTTTGGCAGGGGAAAATGCTGATGCAAGTGAAGAGCACCTACCAAGGATCTTCCCAGTTAACCCTCCCACCGCCGATCCTCCAACTTCTTCCCTTCAAACCGACGAACCTCGCAACGATTTAACCCAATATTCCCGAAGAAAACCTTAGACCTCGCCGAAGAAAAAGATCCGCCAAACGAACCAAAATCACCCAATCAGAAACAAACCCTGAGAGTGATCCTCAAATAGTCCCTGAAGCAACCCCCCAAACAACCTCCTCAACTAATCCCAATCCTCCAACCTCCGAACCTATCCGGTGAGGAGAAGTTTTCGATATTCCTTCGCACGATCGGGCCAAGGTCCTTCGTAAAAAAATAAGAACTAAAATAACTCCTTTGACTGCCAAGAGCTTCGAGTCCCTACCTCTTCGGTTGTCACTCCTCCAATCATATCCACAGAAACCCCTGTTCCTGATAATGAACCAACCGAACCAACCCACACGCCTTCCCGAAAAAGAAAACAGCCATCAGACATTCACCCTGGTGCATCTCCTGCCTCGCCAACTCCCGAACGCACCGCCCCTATCTCCTTCTCCGAAACCATACACGTAGACCCTCACCCTTCGCTGAAGAACCTCCACCTCCCCACCAAGAGAACAAACCACCGAGATTGACGGAAGCCATGGCTTCTCCAACAATGTGGCCCCGACTAATGCTCCATTTCCATTCCAACTGCTCAACACTTTTGTTCGTGAAAACCGACGATCATCTGCTCGGGAATAGTTCGAATGGAGATCTACTTAGTGAAGGCATGAGCTACTTGGCGAAGGTAAACGAGTATCTTCTTTATTTCTGAATTTATCTGCATACTGGTATATCTGAAAACTGATCAAATAGTATTGAAAATACACAGGCCAATGCAGTGTTCGGACGTCTTCGTCCAAGGTCTCTCGAAGCTGAAGCAGAAGAAGAGATCTTGAGGAAGGAGAATGCCATGCTGAAGTCTGCTTTGGCGAAGGAGAAAACTCAACGTGAATGCCTTCTCCATACAAATGAAGGTCTTCAAAAAGAGTTAGCCCAAGCCAAAGGAGATGTGAAGGCCTCCAAGGAAGAATTGAAGTCAACCAAAGCACAGCACGAGGAGATCGTGAAAATGAACGTTGACTTGGTTCAGAGGAGCGAGATAAGGATGGAAAAGATCGAGGAGCTAAAGGCTGATGCAAAGATCTTGACCAAGACCATCCATAAGTCGGAGGCGTGGAAAATCGTCATACGAAAGAAGCGGCTCAAACTTGAGAGAAAACCGAGAACTCAAGGCTCTTTGGGACCTTGGGCCTCCATTAACCGACGACCTTCGCAAACAAATATGCGAAGAGTACCGGAACTCGGACGAGATCAACGGAGAAATAATGAAGATATACTCCGAGAGTTATGAGCTTTCACAAGAAGTCGTGGCAAGGAGAAGTCGTCTCGGCCAATCTGGACCCATCCTTACTCGATTCTTCGATTTAAGATGGAGTCCGTCGATGTTTCTTTGTTTATGTCTTTTTCCGTCTTTAATTTACAACATCCGTAAAAATGGTCAATAGTGTAATTAAATTAAATATTGAATGAAAATGGCTTTATTCCTTATGACTTTGGTTTATTATCTGCCAATACTCCAATATTTCATTAAGTGAAAAAATGCACCAACCCCTTCATAAATTTGGGTCAACTCGAATGTTAGTAACAACTAAACATGCCATATAATGAGATGAAGTGTAAGAATGAAACTTTCTGAACTCAACACTTAGAAAAATTTTAGGTAATAAAGTAAAAGAATACTTATTAGTTACCGAAGTGTGAGACATATCTCGCTTCGTTAGAATTTGTTTACCCTAAAGGCCTAACAAAACCTAAAGATGACATTCGCTTACCACGAAGAGCCCCGACAAAGTCGAAGGATGACACTTGCTTACCCCGGCGGCCCTCGACAAGGTCTAAGTGTTGACAATTGCCTACCACGTAGGGCTCGATAACGTCTTAAAGATGACACTTGCCTACCACGAAGGGCTCGACAAGGTCTAAGTGACCACCGCCAAGAGGTCGCCATCGAATGGCCACGTGAGTCCACCGAACCTCCTAACACCAATGACGTTTTACCACCACGAAGGGCGACAAACTCATAAGGACCACTTAGAAAAGGTCGCCATCGAATGGCCAAATGAGTCCACCCGAACCTCCTAACACCAACGACGTCATTTACCACGTAAGGGCCCGATAAACTCATAAGGACCACCGAAAAGGTCGCCATCGTCGAGTCCACCAACCTCCTCGAAACGACATACACCACGGAAGGGCTCGATAAACTCTATATGAACTCGCCGGAAAAGGTCGCCATCGAATGGCCAACGAGTCCACCCGAACCTCCTAACAACAATGACGTCATTTACCACGAAGGGCCCGACAAACTCATAAGGACCACCACGAAAAAGGTCGCCATCGAATGGCCAGCCGAGTCCACCAACCTCCTAACTTCGACGGTCTCGATCAAGAATGAAGACAAAATTTGTTCGAGAAAAAGGAACTTTTATTGATGATGACATAAATATTTCTGACCTTCCCATATACATACATCATTTTTATCGAAAAGTATTTTTAAGCCCCGCCAATATGCGTGCTAAGTATTCTTAATCACGACCCATCTAATGCTTTCAATCGATAAGTTCCTGGCCACAAGACTTATATTTCATACGGTCCTTCCCAGGTTTGGCATCGCCTTTCCTATATTCTCGAGGTGTAGATGCTTCGCTTCTCCGAGGACAAAATCTCCCACCTCGAACCTTCTGACATTTTACTCCCCTTATTATAATGTTTAGCCACTCTTCACGATAAGTCGCCAACCCGATTAAGTGTCAAGTTTTTTCTTACTTCTTCAAGTAAATCAAGGTTGGTCTTAAGCCCTTCCTCATTATAAATTTCTCTAAATTGGGTCAATTCAAGACCTGGAGATCCAATTTCAACTGGAACTAAGGCATCGCATTCATAAGCCAATCTAAAGGGTGAATCTCCGTTGTAGTCCTTGGAGTAGTTCGATAAGCCCACAACACGCTAAGTAGCTCCTCCGCCATCTCGCCTCGCTTCATTCAATCTACGCTTGATCCCATTCAAAGAACGCTCGTTGGTCACTTCAATTTGTCCATTCGATTGTGGATGAGCTATCGAGGTCTTTTCGTGTTGAATCCCTAGTTCTTTCAAGAATGCCTCAAATTTCGATCCCATTAAATCGGCGTCCGTTGTCCGATACCAACACCTTAGGAATCCCGGCGAAACACCATGACTCCTTTATAAACTTTAGGCATTCCTTTTCCGTTATCGATCAAGTGGTTTTGCCTCCACCCACTTAGTCATATAATCAATAAAGAACTATGATTTAAGTCGAACCGACCTTTAGCTTTCGGTAATGGACCCAGATATCAACCCCAGAGCGGTGAAGGTATAGGAGATAAGATCGAGTATAGCTCTTCCGGTGGTCGATGTGGGATCGGATCATTTAGTTGACATTTCTCGCACTTTCGACGTACTCAGTTGCTTCTTTAAAGATGGTAGCCAATAGTATTTCGGTGAAGTACCTTATAAAGTTAATGACTTAGCCGCCATACGGTCACCACAAATACCTTCATGATTTCCCAAGAGCATAGTCGACTTCGGATGGAGTCAAGCATTTCAATAGTGGAGATGAGAAAGCTCTTTGAACAGATCTCCATCAATCGTAACAAAATTAGCACTTTTATACTTAACTTTTTTTGGCGAAAGCATCCGATCCAGAAGGTAAGACGCCATCCGCCAGATACTATATATATGGAGTCAACTAAAGAATTGGTTCTATTAACGCACATCACCGATTCATAATAGTACAATGGGATGTTGCAAAGTTTGTAAATAAACCGACCCATCAAAGACGTTAACATCCGTAGTGGCTAATTTGGAGAATGACGCAAGAATTGAATTATTACGCTCGATCCTCAAACTCATAAGATTGGAAATATCAAGTTGTTCCTTCAATTTCATTAGATATTGGATCATTTTGGGCCTCGAGCTTCATATTCCCCGAGAAAGTTGCTTAACGATTAATCGAGAATCACTAAAGATGATTATTCTTTTGACTTCAAGACTCTTTGCCAACCGTAATTCCCCGCAAGTACCGCTTCATATTCAAACCGTTGTTTGTCGCTTTGAATCAAATCGATGGCTTGTTGTACCTTGAATCCTCCGGACTCGCTGTCGAATAACACCGCGCCCATCGACGTCCGTGGTAGAAGACCCATCTGCATACACAAATATTCCACGAACTCGCTTCATTGAAGAACTCGCAGAATCGCTGCAGGTCCGATCCTTCACCTTCGCTATAACTTCATCGCCTTGAAAACGAGCATTCAACAACAAAATCAGCCAAGGCTTGTCCTTTGATGGCGATTCGGGGATGATATTCAATGAAAAATTGTGACAACTCCATCGTCCACGCATTTAATCTCCCCGATACCTCGTGTTTGCCCATAATCTTCTTTAAAGGTCGATTCAGTATACTATTACCAATCTACCTCGGAAGTATTGCTTAAGCTTTGACTAGCGGTTATTAAAGCGAAAAGCAAACTTTTCAATATTCGGTACCTTGTTTCAAAGATCCCAAGGATACGGCTTACATAATAAACCGTGTCGCTTACTTTCAACTTCACGCACCAAAACCGCCTCCTACCGCCAATGAACTATTGCTAAGTACAAATATAAAGGTTCAAGCAGAAGGCGGGCTTCACCAACAAAGGCGCCAAGATAAATAGGACTTGATACTCTAAAAGGCGTCTTCACATCCAAGTCCATCAAACGTCTTTGCATTCTTCTACCTTTCAATGTATCAAAGAACGGTGAGACATCTTTCCGCCGACTTGGACATGAACCTCCTTAAAAGTCGCAATCCTTCCAATCAGACGTTGAACATCTTTAAATGACCGAGAGTCTTCATGTTCAAGATCGTCAATCTTTCTCAGATTGGCTTCGATTCTCTCTCGATCGACAAGATATCCCGTAAATTTGCCACCTCCTGTAATCAAGGTGCATTTAGTGGGATTCAATCTCAAATCAGGTTGATTTAATCGTTCGAAAACATTCTTCCAAATCATCCGGATGTTTATGTACCAACATACTTTTGACAATCATATCGCCTACATACACTTCCATATTCCTACCCAAATTGATATCTAAAAACACGGTTCATCATTCTTCGATATGTGGCTCCAAGATCGATGAGGTAGAAGGTCATTTTCTTATAAGCATATATACCGAACGATGCGTAATGAACGCCGTCTTCTAGATATCTTCTTACACATGGAAATTTGATGGTAACCAGAGAATGCATCCATGAAACTTAATAAAGCATACCCAAGTGGCATCGATTAGTTGGTCAATGGGGTAGAGGGTAGAAATCCTTCTGACAAGCCTTATTTAAATCAAGATAGTCGATGCAGACTCGCCATTTACCATTTTGCTTCGCATCCGGCACCACATTTGCCATCCATCTGCGGGTAGTCAATCTCAAAGATGAAATCTGCCGCTAACAGCTTTTGCAATCTCTTCATCAATTATTCGCCGACGCTCAAAGTGAAAAAAATCCTCCTCTTCTCGCTTTGACCTGGCTTCTTCGACGGGTCTAACTCCAAATTGATGCTCAAGAATATCCCGCTACCCCTAAGATATCCCGAGGCTCCCTGGAAAAAATATCAACATAGTTTTTTGTAAAGAGCTCCATGAGGTTCGTCAGGAGAGGTTCCGCAGATGCGAACCTATTTTCACCGCTTTTGTTTGCTTTTGCGGGATGAGCTCTATCTCTCTCTGTTTCTTCATTTGGCACGACCAATGGTTTAGAACTACTTTTCGTGAAAGGTTCGATCTCTATTGCCATAAGATGCTTTCGCTTTGATATTCCCAACTCCTCAAGTGATCACAAGATTTCTATAACATCTTCTCGCCGATCCAAATCCTTCCTTCACCTCCAATCGACCTACGTAGTGAGGAAATTTAATTTTGAAATGAGGAATAGAGGTCACAACTTACTGAAAAGCAATTAAAGCGAGCCTTCCCAAAATAAAGATTATAATAGAATCTACATTTACAACATAAAATTTGCAAATAATTTCTACTGTTGGGGTCGTTCAAGACGATTGGCGATTCAATAGTTCCAACCACCTTAACCGGGTCATTACTAAAACCATATAAAGGAGCTTCCTGTCCCAACTCCATCTTTCGCCCATCTAAGTGCATTCTCTGATAAGCGTGGGCATACAGAATATCTACAGAAGACCCATTATCCACCATCATCCGTTTCATATCTACCGAACCCACTTGTGCAGTCAACACCAATGATCCCTCGTGCGGTTCGATAATTTCCGAAGGGTAGTCTTCATCAGTAAAAGAGATTACCGAACTCGGATAAGGTCTGTCAGTCTTCGGGAGGGTACCCGCCATCGCTACGACAGAATCCAAGTAGTTTTGCGCTTCTTTCCAACGAAGTTTGCTGTAAGTACCCCGGTGATGACATCTACCACATGCCTTGCAGCCGATTCGGGAGCGGGTAACACTTGTTGAATCGGTTGAAGCACGGAACAGCCCTCCGTCTCCTTTGTTGATTGGTTCTGGCGTACCACATATCGAATCAAAGCTCCGCTTGACCTTCCTTTCAATAAAGTCTTTCAAACTAGCACAATCGTTTCAGATTATGATTCAAGCTTGATGATAATCACAATACTTACGAGAATTCCCTTTTCCAGCTTAATGTTATCTCGAGGTGGTTCGAAAATAGGTTGGTTCTTAATTTGATCCAAGATAATGTATTTCGTCTCGTATTAAGTGTTGTGTACGTTCTATTCACTCGTTGTCAGGCCGGAGCGGATTTAACGCCCTCCACCCCTGTCTCCAATTATTAAACTTTTTCGATCCGCCTCGCCGCGGTCTTTATTACCCTCATTCTTTTCTCCGATCTTTTATCGATTCTGTCCCGATCTGTCTCCTAGCAGTAGATTCAAGCGGGGACGTTTAAAGTCATCCATAGCTTCCTCTACCACGATATAACCTTCACTTTCATCAAAGGCCTCAAAGAAGACTCTTGGGTGATGAAACATCAACTTCTTCACTAACTTTTTGATTTAACCAGATCTAACCCATTCGAAACAATCCAAACTTGTAGATCATTCAAGTCTGTCACACCGCCCATCGCTTCACGGAATCTCTTCACATATCGCCCAAAGACTCATTCAAAACCGTCGAACTCGAGCCAATGAACCTATTGGTTTTCCCCTTCTTTGTTGCTTCCAAAGCGAAAGCATGAAATTTATCGCATACGCGCGCCAAGATGAAATTGAATTTGAGGGCAAAGTCCCCATCCACCGCCGGGCATCCTTTCTAAGTGTTGTGACGAAAGTATGACACTTAGCAAAGATCGCTAAAGTCATAATAATCCATCGGTCGATTGAACGCTCGATTGTGGTCATAGGATCCCCGATCCATCATAACTCTCCATACGGGTAACTTCTTGGTGGGGTGACTTTTTCTCTAAGAATTTCCGCGGAAAAAGGGATTCCTTCTTTCCGAAGTGTCCTTCGTCTTTTCAGATTTCAAGAAGTTGCTTCAAGTTCTTTTAACTCTTTAACCAAATAATCTACTCCTTTCCGTTGAGACGATGCTTCTTTTCCGATGATTCCTTTCTCCCATGAAAGTAGAAGGCTTACAATGTAACCTTCAACTCTAGAAGGGCTTCTTGATGACGAGTGTCTGTAGGCGGTGTACCCTCGATAGACTCTCGGAGTACAATCTCTAGATATGCTTCGTCTTTGTGTTTCTGCAACCGAGGCGAGAATGTGCAACAATAAGGGCTCTCTTTGTGGTTTCGTGGAGTACGATCCTCGGACCGACCTCTTCGTTCCTCCGACCCGCCTCCTTAGAATCGGCAGGTGATGTACCCTCCTCGATCTTCGAGGAGTAGGGCTTCGGATCTTCTTCTTTCTCGATTCGGCCTCGAGACTCTCGTCCCCGAATGAACAGGTTCTTTTTCCGCTCGGTGTCCTTGCTCTTCTGACCGATTATAACCGAAGTTCTTCATCTCTCAACTCGCTATTCGCCATCTGCTCAAGTTTATATCCGTCGTTGCTTCACAAGTACCTCCATAGCTTTATCCGCTTCATCACCATCTCGCTAGTCGTGAAGCCTTTTCATCTTGGTCTTCTCAGATCGAAGTTCCAGCAAAAGCGCCTTCTACTCGCTTCCGACCGCGGGCCGACAAGCTTTATCAATAGGGTAGACTAACCCACGCTTAACCTTACCCATCTTCTTCAATTGAAAATGCTATGTTCTCATTTCACTGAAGAAAACGGTGAAAGAAAAGGTGAGCTTCGACTAGCCCGATGAAATATTATGACTAAGATAATGCGAGAATAAATTATCATTAGCCTTCAAGCAGATGTTAAGCGATAAAATACAATGAACAACCGGTTTAGCTGCGGGCGGAATAAGCAATCCATTAAAAAAGTCAAGTAGAGAATAAAATACACTATCTTTTAGGTTTAAAAGGTTTTCATCAATTTTTATCATTTGAGACTCGACAATAAATAAACCACCACATCTAATCATCCACGTACCACGGTCGAGGATTTTCATCAAATTATCAATGAATTGGTGACTATCTTAGAATCACCCTGGTCATAATCATACCAAAAACTATCCATCTTTGCATTCTGAGCCCGCTGAGGACTTTTGTCACATCATTTATATCAAGTCGTGATTATCTTAAGATGATCACAGTCATAATCATACTAAGTTCATCTATGCGTAAGCGAAGATAACATAATATAACATGAGGATGATGATGATGACATAATAATTGATAAAACAAGTTTGAGAATTATTTAATCCATGAATTATTAACGTCAATTGTCGACATGATCATTTTCGTGAGTAAAATTCAAGAATGATCGGAAGAATATTTCCATGAAAGATCTTTGGATGAAATGCAAATATCGAGGATATTCTACTAATTTCATGGAGTATAGAAGTCAAAGTTTTAACCAATTTGGGTATAATAAAGAATGGAATAACAAAAGAAATCACCGTAAATGCGGTACCGCATAGGCGAGTTATTCAGCGAGAATAATAATAACGGAACGGTCGGGGTGAAATTCACCTGCAAGCGAGGATGTTCAACGAGAATAATAAAGATGGAACCGATCCGGTGTAAAACACACAGATAGGATATTCGATAGAATGATAAAAAGCGGAACCGAATTAAGGTGTAAAACCTGTGACGAGGATGTTCAGCGAGAATAAAAAAAGCGGAACGGTCGGTGTAAAACCTGAGACGAGGATGTTCCAGCAGAATAATAGAAGAATGTCACCAAGTATAGGGTAAGCACGGCATTATCTGAGGTTATTCAACAGAATAATAAGAATGGAATAACATAAAGATTTCACAAGTATAGGGTATCTGGCGTATCTGAGGTTATGTATAGGGTATACCACTTTTACGGAGTTATTCAGCGAGAATAATAATGAATGGAATATGAAGTTCTCTTGAGAAGAAGAATAACACCCCACTACTACAAGTAAAAAAATGAATATAGAAGTAGTGAAGTAGCGAGAATCTCTTCTTCTACATAATTTTCTCTCATAAGCTTCTCTCTATAATTTCTCTCTCTAGAGTTTGATGAATTAAGTAAGAAAATAATGAAGGAATGAGCTTATTTATAGGAAAATGGAATGCGTAGTAACTAATCCATGAGCGGTCAGATTGATTTACTTTAATCGGCGGTCCGTATTTAAAGAAAAATCTTTTAAATAAAATATAATATATTCTATTTATATAAAAACATTTTTACTATGCAAACCTTTATGCAATCTTATGCGAAAAACCTTATGCAAAAACATTATGCGACACTTATGCGTAATAAAATATAATATATTACATTTATAGAATAACTTTAATAAAGTATACATTTTATATAAAAGATGTTTACATTTTATTACGTTAATAATACGAATAAAACAAAAGCGTCATTATCATTATAATAATTTATATTATTAATAAATGATAATGGAATCAAGTGGTGACTTCTCACCATGGCATCGATAATCGAATCTGGTGTCTTCTTATGCGACCCATGCGTATTCTTTGTACTTTTACTAAGGAGTAGTTCAGCAGTATCAGCGGTAAAACTTCGTCGTTATTTTAATAAAATATTTTTGTCGTTTTCTCGATCAAATGATAATTACATTATTAGGGTCCACTGATGATTGGTAGTTATGCGAATATTCCACTTTAAGCGAATATTCCCAGGCCGATCGAATATAATATAACCACTTGCATACTTTGCAAAATTTATAAATCTACCCTGACTATAATATTATCTTAAATTCACACCATAATATTAAAAAATTATTTTGACAAAATTTAAATCTTTATTGATAAAATCTGGGGTCTCTGATCTCCCTCCTTATGGAATTTAAGCCCTCGAAATTAGAAATGCGATACTGGTATGATAAAGAGGTGAGAATACCTTGAATACCTTTATCGTTGAAAATATTAAATTCATCTTTATGATCCATGAAGATATTCATTAACAATTCATCTTTGCTGCTACGGGCGAAGATATACAATTGTAAAACCAATAATCTTTGAGACTTCGACAATAGTATCCACGACCATGAATTATCCGTACCTTCTTGGCTAAGGATATTCGTGTTTTTCAATTCTGATCGTGATTATCTTAGAATAATCGTGGTCGTAATCATACCGAAATCTATCAATGCACTTCTGACGAAGATGACTTTTACCGCATCCGATGAATTAATATTTCATTCTTTGAGACTCATTTCGATAATTAATCCATATCATCGAATCATCCACACCTTTACGGGCGAGGATATTCATTAGTATCACGACCACGAATTATCCATACCTACGGCCCGAAGATAATCGTGTATTCATTAGTATCACGACCACAAATTATCCATACCACTACGGATTAAAAGATAATTGTGTATTCAATTACGGTTATGATTATCACGAATGATCCACAAATTATACCAAGTAATTGTCTATTCATTAGTAATCCGACCACAGATGACATTTGTATCCGTGAATTAATATTTCATTCTTTTACTACTCGACGAAGATAATTCGTGTATCGTATCGACCACATATCCACCTTTTCTGACGAAGATAAGGATATTCATTAGTATCACGACCACAAATTATCCATACACTACTGACGAAGATAATTGTGTTTTCAATTCACGGTTATGATTATCACTTCTGACGAAGAATGATCCCAGATGGTAATTATCCAAGTCCATCAATGCCGACCCATGCCACGTAAAGCCAAAGATGACTTTGAACACATCCGTGAATTAATATTTCATTCTTTGATCCACTTATTTCGATAATTAATTCATTCATCGACCGAATCATCCTACCTTTACGACGAAGGATATTCATTAGTATCGCGACCACAAATTATCCATGCTTTTCTGACGAAAGATAATTGTGTTTTCAATTCTGAGTTATGATTATCTAGAACAATCCACAATTCATAATCATACCAAGTCCATCATTATGCTCTCTACTGAATACGAGATGACTTTAAAGCGTAATATAAACGTGAGGATAATGATATAAAGAATCGATCGAATGAGATAAAGGATAAATATTAAACATTTATAATATAATTTATCCGAGTTCAAGAATATCCCCATGTTATCAATCTTAATAATCTTATAATCTAATATCATTAATATTATAACAATATTTTAATCACTTCTTAAATTTATAAACAATTTATCTCGATTGTTTCTGCTTTACCATATAATGCATTTAATCATTCAAAATGCCATACTCATAAAATATCATCACCAATTATCAAATCCTCATCAAAAATATATGCATATACTACATATAGGATTTCTAGCCATAAAAAATCTATTTTCGAAACTTTATTCTTCACATAACATATTTAACTTTCGTATGTTAAGTAACTAAACTATTTTCATGAAAATACCAAATCAGTCCCAAAATATTTCTTTTCTGGGATTTAGCATAATATAGTCCCATAATGAAAATATATTTTTCTCGAATTTTAAAATTCATTTACTATTTTTCAAAAATCAATTTCTAATTAATTCCTTAAGAAATTAGCTACCTCAAGTTTAACTCCAAAATTCCCAAATCTTGGCAGGACCTTACACATGTTAACGTGAGCTTCTAGTTTAAATTTCATGGTCATTGGAGTTATAGAACTCAGGTTATAAGCGTTTTTAAATCGGAAAAACCTAAATATTGAAATAGTCATAACTTGCTCATTTTAAGTCGAGAATGAGCTCATTTTTGGACAGGAGGTACTTTATACCATATACCTTCATGTCCCAAAAGGCCAAATTTTTCTCATAATTTAAGTGGCCGAAACAGCCTCTCTAAAATCATGGCGAGAAGCTTTTTGGTTTTGCAGCTTTGCACTCCTTTGCTAAAATCAGTCCACACAAAAATCTACAACACCTTTTCCAGTAATTCCACTTGGATTAGTTAGGTAACTCATAGATCTAACTCTAGGACTTGACCACATTCAAAAATTCAAAATATAATAGGAGATATGGTGATTGAATTTCATATTCGTTTTTCACCAAAATCGATTTTCAACTCTTTGTGATTTCTAAGAAACTTTCATGTTTTCACATACTAACCAACATAACTCATCATAAAACTTACTAATACTTCTTATACCCATGATTTTCATTAGTCAATGCTTTTATTATGACTTTCATCATAATCACGTAAAGCAGATCCTTTTAGTTGAAGAAATATTTGAGGGTTTAAGAAATGGGTTTTATCTTTGGAATTGATACAAAATTCGATTTCACGCTCTAGGGTAGGCTAGGAAGTCTTCAAGAATCGTCAAGAAATTTATTAATGATAGAAATATCATTCAAAGCTATTACTCTCGTCCAAGACTTGGATAATACGTCGCATTAATACCAATTTGTGACTTACATCCCTTAACTGGATAGCACCTCACAATGATACCTATAAACTTGCCATCTTCATTCCACGATGTACGCCCTCTGAAAGTACGGCTTACGATTGCATTCCACACAAGGAAGTCAACAACGAAAGGATCGGGGCTCTTTATTTATGGCTTGATATAATGATGATTAACTTTAGGGTTTGGTTACTTTGAATTAGTATATGAGGGTTGGTTATGAATATAAAAGCTAACAACCTTACGAAAAGAATAATGAGTAGTTAATCAATTGTTTTCAAAAATTACCTCAAAAGGCAAGTATTTTCAAAGAGATAAGATCGGCGGAGTAGCGTGAAAGTGTTTATTTGAAACAACAAGATTAATAAGCGGTGGAGGTAATGAAGGTTTCTCCCAGCGAAGTTTCGATAGATAAATCGAAAGTCTAATTTCTCAGGGTCAAATTTAAGCGTTGAGCATAAGCGAGAGATAAAAGAATGGGTAGAGCCGGTATCTAATAAGGTATAGACTTTGCAAAATTTATAATTAACTAACTTAGTGCTAACCGTTCGGTTTACTTTGCTTTTGAGAAGTCGTGGCGCTCTCTCTGAAACCAACGACTTTGTTTTGTAAAAGTATCGCTTTGGTGCCCTTACCGTCCGCCTGGACTTGACTTTTGGTATCTGACAAAATCGAGCTAAATGACATTCTCTTCTTGAAATTTCCACTTACATTATCTTTCCATGATTACGCAATGAAGTGGTTACCATTCTTAGCATGATAATTTCCACGATGGTTATCATTGTTCGATGGCCGATTGCCACCGGTATGATTATTATATTCGTATTGTTGTTGGTCGTTACCTTTTGTTTGGTAATGAACATTCTCATGTAATCATTGCTTATCTCGGCATTTTAGGATATCATTCTCACGGTAACCTTTGTCCACAAAACAAAGGGTTAATTTATCACGTATTATCATATTGTGAGACCCAGTTTTATCGATAAAGATTTAAATTTTGTTGAAATAATTTTTTAATATTATGGTGTGAATTTGAGATAATATTATAGTTGTGGGTAGTATTTATAAATTTTGCAAAGTATGCAGTGGTTTATATTATATTCGATTGGTGGGGAATATTAGGTTTAGCGAGGGAATATTAAATACAATGGCTCAATCATTGGTGGACCCTAGCGGAATTATTGTCGGATTGAAAAAGACAAAAATATTTTATTGAAATAACGGCGGAAGTTTTCTAGTGATTCTTGTTGAACTACTTTCGGTAGTAAAAAATACGATGTCGTGTGGTTGCGTAGTAGTAGCTTGCGGTATTGATTATTGATCTTTATGTGAGAAGTCCTTTCGGTTTGATTCCATTATTGTCGATTAATAATATGAATTATTATAGCGATAATGGCGTTTTGTTTTATTAAGTATTATTAGCGTAATAAAAGCGAAACATCTTTATATAAAATAGAATACTTTATTAAAGTTATTACATAAATAGAATATATTATATTTTATTATGCATAGTGTTGCGTAGTGTTTTGCATAGTGTTTTGCGTAGTATTAGTAGTGTTTGCATAGTAAAATGTTTTTATATAAATAGAATATATTATATTTTATTTAAAAGATTTTTCTTTAAATATGGATAGTCAGATTAAAGTAAATCAATACGGGATAGTTCATGGATTAATTCTTATGCATTCCATTTTCTATAAATAGAGAAGCTCGTTCCTTCATTTTTTTTCTTACGAATTCATTGAAACTAGAGAGAGAAATTATAGAGAGAAGCTATAGAGAGAAAATTAGAAAGAAAGAAGAAAGTGATAGTACTTACTTCACTTTACTTCGATTATATTAGGTTATTTTTTACGGTAAGGGTGTTATTCTTTTTCTTCTTGAAGAGAACTTACATTATTCCATTCATTATTATTACATTGGAATAACTTTTGTAAAAGTGGCATACCACTATACATAACTTTTGTATCTGTGGCATACCTATACTTGGTGAAATCCTTTATGTTATTCCATTCTTATTTATTACATTGGAATAACTTGGAATAACTTTTGTACTTGTGATTTACCCTATACTTGGTGACATTCTTTATTATTACATTGGAACATCACATGCATGTGTTTTTTACAGGACACAGTTAAATTTTATTATTATTGGAACATCACATGCATGTGTTTTTGGAATGGTTAAAATCTTTATCATTGTTGGAATATCTATCGTGTGTTTTAGGATGCAGTTCCATCTTTATTATTACATTGGAACATCACAGCCGATTGTGAATTTCACGACACTGGTTAGATTATTATTATTACATTGGAATAACACATGTCATCACAATCTGCGTGCATGGTGATTTCTTTTGTTATTCCATTCTTTATTATACCCGGTTGGTTAAAACTTTGACTTACATACTCCATGAAATTAGTAGAATATCCTTGATATTTGCGTTTCATCGATATCTTTTCATGGAAATATTCTTACGATCATTCTTGAATTTTACTCTACAAAGCAGTATCATGTTGACAATTTGGGCGTTAATAATTCATGGATTAAATAATTCTTGAACTTGTTTTATTGAATTATTATGTCATTGTCATCATCCTCATGTTATATTATGTTATCTTTGGCTTACGTGCGTAGATGAACTTAGTATGATTATGACCGAGGATCATTCGGTATAATCATGACTTGATATAAATGATGTGACAAAAAGTCCTCGGTGGCTTTGTAATGCGATGATGGATAGTTTTGGTATGATTATGACCCGGGGTGATTCGGTATAGTCATGACCATTGATAATTTGATGAAAATCCTTGGTAGTAATGCGAGGGATGATTAGATGTGGTGGTTTATTTATTAAAATTTGAGTCTCGGTGATAAAAATTGATGAAAACCTTTTAAAACCTAAAAGATAGTAGACTTTATTCTCTCTTGACTCTTTTAATGGATTGCTTATTCATTATGATTAAAGCTGGTTGTCTATTGTATTTTATCGGTTTAACTTTGTTGAAGGCTAATGATAATTTATTACGCATTATCTTAGTCGTAATATTTCTTCTTGGGCTAGTTGAGCTCACCCTTTCTTTCCTTTGTTCTCTTGAGGAAATGAGAACATAAATTTGGGACGAGTCGGGGAGCGCAGAGTAATGGTCGAGAGGATAGCATTAGTAGTCCATTTTATTACGTGAAATAGTGTGATAATAGTTGTAATGAGGACTCCTTTTGAGTTTGTATAATATCTAGTAGACAATATTTGTATTCAAACTCACGGTTTTATCGTATTATTACCACAGCAGTTATATTAGTAAGTTGTATTTGAATTTATGTACCATGTAAGTGGCGACCCGAGATGGGTGGCGTATACCTAATTTTGGGGCGTCGCGGTTGGTATCGAGCTTAGGGATATGATCCACTGGCTAAGATGTGAGAATAAGAACTAGGAGGGGAGGCGGGAATTCCTTATTTAGTATGACCTACTAAATTTATTTGGTATTTAATTGGTCGATTCGAGTATAGGGATAATATGTGATATGTTAATTAACCCTTGTTTTGTGGCGGTGTTTGAGAATGACATACGAAAATCTTTGAGATAAGCAATGAAGCACATGAGAGTGTTGATTGACTCGAACAAAAGGTAACGACCAACAACACGATAATAATCATCTTTGGTGGTAATTTATCGAACAATGATAACCATCGTGGGGAAATTATCATATTAAGAATGGTAACCACTTGATTGGTAATCATGGCAAAGATAATAGAAGTGGAAATTGCAAGAAGAAGGTAATTTAGCTCGATTTTGTTGTGGTGAAAGTCGAGTCTATTTGGGACGGTGGCACCAAGGTGGATATGGACAAAACAAAGTCGGTGGGTTTTAGGAAGTGCATTTTCATGACTTCTTAAAAAAAGCGGTAAGCCGAGCGAAGTTATACGGCGCAGGTTAGTTAATTATAAATTCTTGAAGTCTATACCTTATAAGAGATCCGGTTCTACCCATTATTTTATCTCTCTTGCTTGCGTTCAGCGTTTAAATTTGACTCAGGAGAAGTTAGACTTTGACTTATTGGTTGAAACTTCGTTAGTAGGAGCCGTTACATTCTTATTTTTAAATCTTGTTTGATTCAAATAAACACTTTCACGTTACTGTCGATCTTATCTTTTTGAAAATACTTGCCTTTGATGTGATTTTAGGAATCGATTGGTTAACTACTCATCATTCTTTTTCGTAAGGTTGTTAGCTTTTATATTCATAACCAACTTTGTTATCTGACGAATTCAAAGTAACCAAACCCTAAAGTTAATTATTGTTATATCAAGCCATAAGTAAAGAGCCCGAACCTTTCGTTGTTGACTTCCTTGTGTGGAATGCTGCAGAAGCGGACTTTACGTGGCGACATCGTGAATGAAGATAGCAAGTTTATAGGTATCATTGTGAGGTCTTATCTAGGTTAAGGGATAGAAGTCACAGTTGGTATTAATGTGACGTCTTATCAAGTCTTGGATGAAATGTGAGTTTTGAATGATATTTCTATCATTAATAAATTTCTTGGCGTATTCTTGAAGACTTCTAGCCTACCTAGGCGTGAAATCGAATTTTGTATTGACCCCGGTCTGAAAACCCATTTCTTAAACCCTCGAATATTTCTTGACTAAAAGGAGCATTTACGTGGTTTATGATGAAAGTCATAATAAAAGCATTGGACTAATGAAAATCATGGGTATATGAAGTATTAGTAAGTTTTATGATGAGTTATGTTGGTTAGTATGTGAAAACATGAAAGTTTCTTAGAAATCACAAAGAGTTGAAAATCAGATTTTGGTGAAAAGCGTAACATGAAATTCAATTGACCATATCTCCTATTATATTTTGAATTTTTGAATGTGGTCAAGTCCTAGAGTTAGATCTATGAGTTACCTAACTAATCCAAGTGGAATTACTGGAAAAGGTGTTGTAGATTTTTGTGTGGACTGATTTTAGCAAAGGAGGTGCAAAGCTGTAAAAAGCATCGAAAATGCTACTGCCATGATTTTAGAAGGGCTGTTTCGGCCACTTAAATTATGAGAAAAATTCTGGCCTTTTGGGACATGAAGGTATATGGTATAAAGTACCTCTGTCCAAAAATGAGCTCATTCGACTTAAAATGAGCAAGTTATGACTATTTCAATATTTAGGTTTTTAAAGGCGAAAAAACGCTATAATAGGAGTTCTATAACTCAGATGACCATGAAATTTAAACTAGAAGCTCACGTTAACATGTGTAAGGTCCTGCCAAGATTTGGAAATTTTGGAGTTAAACTTGAGGTAGCTAATTTCTTAAGGAATTAATTAGAAATTGATTTTTGAAAAATAGTAAATGAATTTTAAAAATTCGAGAAAATATATTTTCATTATGGGACTATATTATACTAAATCCCAGAAAAGAAATATTTTTGGGACTGATTTGGTATTTTCATGAAAATAGTTTAATTCTGAACATATGAGTTAAATATGTTATGTGAAGTATGAAAGTTGAAAATAGGATTTTATGGCTAGAGAATCTATATAGAGTATATGCATATATTTTTTGATGAGGATTTGATAATTGGTGATGATATCTTTATGAGTATGGCATTTTGAATGATTAAATGCATTATATGGTAAAAGCGTAAACAATTGAGATAAATTGTTTATAAATTTAAGAAGTGATTAAAATATTATTATAATATTAATGATATTAGATTATGAGATTATTAAGTGATTGATAACATGGGGATATTCTTGAATCTGGATAAATTATATTATAAATGTTTAATATTTATCCTTTATCTCATTTGATTGATTCTTTATATCATTTATCCTCGTATATTTATATTATGTTGAAAGTCATACATGGCTTTTGTAGTGCGTAGATGGACTTGGTATGATTATGATGAGGAGGATTGTTAGGGGTATAATCATGCTTAGTAATTGAAAACACAATTATCTTTGGTAGTAGTGCATGGATAATTTGTGGTCTGATCTTAATGAATACCACGATTATCTTTGGTAGTAGTCGGGGATGATTAATGGATAATTTAGTAGTGCAGTGATCTAATGAATGCATGGATAATTTGTGATGCATTAATCTTAATGAATACTTGATTATCTTTGGTAGTTTGGATAATTTAATGGTGTAGTAGATTATCTTTGGTAGTAGTGCATGGATAAAATCTTAATGAATATCACGATTATCTTTGATGAGTATGTATGGATAATTTGTGGTGCGTGATCTAATAATGAATCACGATTATCTTTGGTAGTAGTGCATTGGATAATGGTAGTAGTAGTAATTTTGGATTATGATCTTAATGAATGATTATCTTTGGTAGTAGTGCATGGATAATTTGTGGTCGTGATCTTAATGAATACACGATTATCTTTGGTAGTAGTGCATGGATAATCCGTGGTGGTGGTGATCTTAATAAATATCCTTGGCTTAGTAGTGCGGGGATGATTCGATGATATGGATTAATTATTTGAGTCTGACAATGAAATATTAATTCATGGATGTAGTAAAAAGTCATCTTTGGTAGTAGTGCATTGATAGACTTGGTATGATGGATATTTTATGTAAGACCGAAATTTTTTAAAAAAAGGAATTTCCTTTATTTTTATTTTATTATTTCCTTTATATTATATTTTGAAATAGTAAGGGTTGATTTGATTAATGTGGATAGTTAAGGGTTAAATCATAAATATTTCAAAATAAGCAGTGGTTATAAAATATTCATTATTTGTTGGGGAATATTCGTTTGGTGGTGGAATATTAAATCTTTGTCGGGGAATATTAAATGCTGACAGTAGCTTGATGATGTGTGTGGGCCCATGTGAGCGATTGGATGAAGAAAGCGACAAATATAAGTTGTTTTAAAAATAGCGGCGTAGTTATTCACAGATTAATCTTGTTGGAATACCGGTGGTTTAAAACACACTGTCTGGCGTTGTTGAGCGGTAGCTTTGCGGTATTGCACCAATTATTGATTCTTACGTGAAGGCACTACTCGATAATGGTTACGATAATTCTTATTCGATATTTTATTGAGTTAATAATTCTTTGCGTTGATATTTTATATTCTTTGTTGTTTGATAATTGTCATTCTTACGGTATTTTTCATTATCGAAGCAATAATTCATATTATCTGAATAATATTATTAGATAACATTATTGGCGATGTCTAGAAAGTTACATACAGGAGAGGTTTGGTCACTAATTAATTGCGCATAGATGAGAGAAATTCTTATTGGAAAGCCCCTGCTTTCTGAGGCTGCTGGTTGTCGATATTGTGATTACGTAATATTATTTGTGAATAATTAATTATTGATTTATATGATGAGGAAAATATTGATTTTATGTGGATATAGATGAGAAAATTTTTAAAATGACAATTGTTGAAAATTAATATTTTATCTTTTACGATAAAATAATTCGTTTAAAATATATATATTTTAATAATATAATAATGGTGATATTTTACAAGCGAATGTGGGATATATGAGTATCTGAGGAGGAAGAGTATTTTTGTTGCAATAAATGTTTAAAACATATTAAACATGTCGGTGGACCCCATTTATTGGTGAAATTTGATTATAGCTTTGTAAAATCGCCCGTTTGTGGATTTGGTCAATTTCTATTTGGAATTTGGAAAAACTTTTCTTACGCAAAGTTGTAGAAATTGAAATTCCTATAAAAACTCATGAGATTCAATTTTTTGATGAAAGGGCTATTTATTATGAATTATTGAAGTTAGAAGCTCAAAATAATTGATTTTTGGAAGTTTAAAATATTTTTTAAGAAAAACGTTTTTTTATTTTTAAGAAAGTGGCTCACATGTGTTATAAATGATCTGAAATCAGATTTCTAAGGTGGGCTTGAATATTTTAAAAATATTATTATTTTATTAAATTTTACGCTTTGGTGTTACTAGCGTTTTCTATAAATAGGGTCTTGGGTTAGAATTGAAAATCACACGAAGCTGAAGTTTTCTCTTTTTCTCTCTATATTATCGGCGTATTCTTGTGAGTATTTTGAGTATACTTTGAGTATTCTTTATCTGGTCTGAAGTTCCTTGACTTATATACAGGTATTTCAAATTTAGAAATCTTGATCTTTGAGGTAAGGGATATTATTTTTTTTCGTAATGATATTATTTCTTGATATCATTATCTTTGAAATATTGATCTGAAGTTTTTATCAAATTTGGAACTTTTTCATGTCGGGGTTCTTATTATGAGTTCTTATTCATGAGTTCTTATTCACGAGTTCTTATTCATGATTCTTATTCACGATTCTTATTCACGAGTCTTATTAATGAAGCGTGAAAGATGTTTTTGTGGAATTTCTATCTTTTGGTGTCGGAGATTCTTATTCACGTATATCTGGCCTTATTCACGTATCTGACCTTTATTCATATATCTGGTCTTATTCATAGAAAAATAAAATTTCTTCTTTTTGTCAAAACATCTAATACGGATACTAACTTTGATTGTATCCGTGTTTTGATCATTCTTGAATTTTACACCACTATGATTATTTTTGAGGTATTTTTGGGCGTGGATAAAAACAAAATACGAATCCTTAATCCTTAATCCTTGTCATTTTGTTTCCTTTGGATTCGTTTCTTTAAAAAAAAATATTTTCATCATCCTCGGTCTTAAATGATGATATTATGGAATATCTTTGGCATGTAGTGCAAAGATGAATGATTTCTTAAGAATATCTTTGGCTGTAGTGCAAAGAAGATGAATGATTTCTGAAGAATATCTTTGGCCGTAGTGCAAAGATGAGCAGTGTTTAAATGAACATGACCCGGTGATGAATATCTTTGGCTGTAGTGCAAAGATGAATATTTGATTCGAGATGTATATTGATTGATATTTACGGGGATAAAAGATGAGCGATGAACTTTTAAATTCATACATAGAAGATAGTAGTTTGCATTCTCTCTTAACTCTCTTACAATGAATTATTATTTCATTGCGAATATTGATTTAAAATTTGTTGTCTATTGTATTACTATTAGATTTTTCCTGTTGAAGACTAACGATAATTTGTTGTATATTATCTTAGTCATAATATTCTTTCTTGAGCTAGTTGAGCTCACCCTTTTCCTTTTTTGTTCATTTTTTTCTCGGGAGGCGAGAATATAGCGATGCAGTCGGGGTATGGAATGAAGGTTTTAGAAAGGATTGTTTAGTAGTCCTCACCATTTTGTAAAATAATGTATCGATAAATGTGATGAGGATTTATTTGAGTATAGATATTATGCAGAAGATAATATTTGTATTCAAACTCACGAGTTTCTTGTTGTAATAATAAAGTTGTAGTTGTTTACATGTACCGTGTATTGTGATTTCGAGAATAGGTGATGTATACTATTTTGGGGGCGTCGCGGTTAGTATCGAGCTTAGGGATATGATCTCTGGCGGAGATCGGGGAATAGAACTAGGAGGGAGAGGCGAGTAAATCCTTGTTAGTGTGTCTACTAAGCTTATTTGTTAGTTGAGTCGGTATATAGGGATATTATGTGATATATTGATTTCCTTAATTAACCCTTGTTTTTTATGGCGGTATTTGAGAATGTCATTTGAGAATATTATGATGGAAATGAGGCAGAGTGGAGATGCTGTACTCACCAGCGAGGAGAGCGTCTGACAGTGGTGGCAATGTTCCTCTGTGAACAACACCATTGAAGCGAGATGATGAGCGAGGGGATGTTTAGAAGTTTTTGCGATTCATGCAAAATCGGGACGAGGAGACTTCGTGTTCAAAATCTGAGGAGAAATGATAGCAATTCACGGGTTATCTGACCAAGCGATTCGAAAAGTTGGGACCACGAATTTAAGGAAAGCGGATCCGATCATGGCGGAAACATGGGTCAAACAAATTACAAGATATTCGATGTCTTGGGATGCGGAGAACGAAGGTTCCATTCGCCACTTTATGTTAAAGTGGCGAAGGCGGACTCTTGGTGGGAGAATGCGTGAAGCGTACCCATCGGTACTTTTCGGCATGTCTTGGGAGAGCGTTTGAAGCTATTTAATGACAAATACTTTCACGAAAGTGTTGCGTCGTATGAAGGAAGTGGAGTTCATGAGTTGGAACAAAACAACATGGCGGTGTCTCGATGCGAGGCAAAGTTTGCGAGTTATCGAGTTTTGCACCTCATTTGGTGGAGAATGAGGAGCGTATGGTGGCGGATGTTTCTTAGAGGTTTGAAACGGCGTCGTCGATATCTCATTTCTCGTAAATTTTCTCTTTATTGGATGTTGTAAGCGAGGGCTCGATTATTAGGCGAGATACTTGAAATACGGTCGTTGAGGACCCTGACGAGGATCGTATCGGAGATAGCGATCAGCAGAATAATGATAACTGCGGAGAAAAGCAGAGCGGACGAAATGGTAACCACTCTGGTGGTAATCATAGCCGTGAAAAAGAAAAAGCGAGTCGGGAGGAGATTTTAAAAAGGAGATTTAACAGCGACCATATGAAGGCAGCGGTCTTGCGTGACATTTGGTTCTAAGGGAGAGAAGCGACCACCGGTCGTATCTTTACAAATCACGGGAAAAGAGGACATATCGGTCAAGCGCCTGACGAGTTCAAGGTATGCTATAATTGTGGAAAGGAAGGACATATATCGCTCGAGATTATGCGATGGCGAAACCTAGTTCGTGAGGGACGGTGACTCGAAAAGGTATCCCGAGAAAAGTCGAAAGTCAGCGATTAGGAAAGGCGTTTGTTGTATTTGGTCATAATCGAGGAACAAGCGAGGTGATCACGGGTAAGCTATTTATAAATTCTTGCGAAGTTTATACCTTACAATCTCTGGTCTTTACCCATTCATTTTATCTCTCTGCATGTGCTCAGCGTTTAAACTTGACTCAGGAGAAATTAGACTTTGACTATCTGTGGAAACTCAGTTAGGAGAAACTTTCATCATCCCTTTGTTTATAAATCTTGTTTGATTGAGTTGGCACCATTACCTTACACATTGACCTTATCTCTTTAAAGATACTTGCTTTTGATGTGATTTTAGGGATTGATTGGTTAACTACTCATCGTACCAAAATTGATTGTTTTTCGTAAGGTTGTTAGTTTTCATATTCTAACTTGACATTTATGCAATTCAAACAACTAAACCATTAAAATCAATCATTTTGTCATATCTAATCATAAAGCTATTCGTTTATTAAAAAGCGGATGTCGAGCTTTCTTAGCCCATGTTATGGATTTGAATAAAGACCGTCGAATTTGAATAATATTCTGTTGTTATTGACTTTCTGGCGTATTTCAGAAGAACTTCGGTCTACCCCGAGCGTGAAGTTGAATTCTTTATTGATCTTGAACTGGTACAAGCCCATTTCTAAAACCCATATCGAATGGCTCTATTGAACTTGAGGAGTTAAAGGTCAACTCTGAGGAATTGTTGGACATCGGTTTCATTAGATCTAGTACATCTCCTTGGGGTGCTCTGTTTTATTTGTAAAAAGAAAAAGGCGGGAGTATGCGACTTTGTATTGACTATCGGGAATTGAACCATGTCACCATCGAGAATAGGTATCCTCTACCTCGTATTGATGACTTGTTTGACCCGATTCTGAGGGGCTGATTCTTTTCAAAAATCGATCTTCGTTACGGATATCATCGGTGAAGATTAGAGGCGAGGATATTCAAAAGCGCCTTGAGAACTTCGGTATGGGCATTATGAATTCTTAGTCGTGTCTTTCGGACTAACTAATGCTCTGCTGACTTTCATGGATATGATGAGCCAAGTATTGAGGAATATTTGGATCGATTCGTTGTTGTCTTTATTGATGACATCTCATATATTTCAAAAGTCGTGAAGATCATGAGCACCATTTGAAAATTTGGTACTCGAAGGCCCGTGAAAACCAACTATATGCCAAATTGAAGAAATCACGAGTTACGGCGAGGAAGTAGCATTCCTTGGGCGCGTGGTGTCGAAACATGGAGTATCTGTTGATCCGTGAAGATTGAAGCAATCTGAAGTTAGAACAGCGAAAGTCGGTGGTGAAATCGTAGCTTTTGGGCTTAAATTTGGTTATTATCGGAGATTCGTGGAAGGGTTTTCTCGAATCGCTACTCCATTAACTTCACTAACTTCGGAAGGATCAAAATTCGTTTGGAGGCGAAGAATGCGAGAAAAGTTTCAAGAGCTTAGAGGAGACTTATTTATTTTGTTCTAACAATACCATCTGGTTCGGATGGATTTGTTATCTCTGATGATGCTTGGGCAAAGGGTTAGGATGTGTTCTCATACAGCGTGGGAAAGTCATAGCCTATGCCTCATGACAAAAAAAAGAGTATGAGAGGAATTATCCTACTCGTGATCTAGAGTTAGCGGTGATCGTTTTATTATTAAAAATATGGGCACTTATCTATATGGGGAGAAAGTGGAGATATATTAGGACCAAAAAGCCTTAAATATTTCTTCACTCAAAAAGAACTCAACATCGACATGCGGCGTGACGTTGGCTCGAGCTATTGAAGACTACGACCACCTTTATTGATACCATCTGGTAAAAGCGAGCGTGGTGGTGGCGCGTTGAGTAGAAGATCATATATGCGAGGAGCGAGTGCGATGATGTCAAGTATCGCGTAGAGCCGACTTTAATAGAAAAAGTTAAGGTTGCTCGAGCCCGCAGGCGGGGTGATCGTATGAAGAAGAAAATCTACAAGAAGGAGCTATTAGGGGCGAGAATTGATGAAGAAGGAATACTTGAGTCCACTCTAGACTTTGTGTTCTAACGACTACGATTTGAAGTACAAGATTATGATGGAGGCACTGATACACCATTTGCGATCCATCTGGAAGTACTAAAATGTATCGTGATCTTGACATACATTTTGGTGGAACAATATGAAGAGAGAGATTGCAAAGTTTATCTCGATGTGTTTAACTTACCCAGCGTGTAAAGCGGAGCATCTTGTACCTAAGGGTCGTTGCAACCACTTGAGATTAGGAATGGAAGTGGGAACACATTACTATGGATTTCGTTACGGGTCTTCCTACGGTTTCTCAAAGGCATCAATCTTTATTTGGGTTATTGTTGATAGATTAACCAAGTCTGCTCATTTCTTTGCCGTCGGGAGACTTATTCCTTGAGCGTCTTCTTTAGTATATGCGTGAATGAGATTGTTGAGGTTGCATGGCATGCACTGTATCCATAGTTTGGATCGTGACCCAAGATTCACTTCAAGATTTTGGGTTAGCTTGCAAAAAGCTATGGAGCGCAGTTTGCGATTTAGTTGGCATACCATCCCCAAGCAGACGAGATGATCGAGAGGACTATTGAACTCTTGAAGATCTATTAAGACTACTGTGTCCTAGACTTCAAGGCGGTTGGGATAAGTATTTACCATTGGTGGAATTCTCCTACAACAGCGAGTTATCGAGCAAGTATAGGTGTGGCTCCATTTGAAGCATTATATGGGCCGAAAATGTCGTTCTCGATATGTTGGGATGAGGTGGGTGAAGCAACATTGTTGGGACGAGTTGAAATGCGTATGACTCTAGAAAAGATCAAATGATTTGACAAGCGTATACAAGCGGCACAAGATCGACAAAAGAGTTATGCGGATCTTCATCGAAAGGGCGTGGAATTTAATGTAGGGGATCGTGTATTGTTGCGAGTTGCTCCGTGGAAGGGAGTTACAAGATTTGGGAAGAGAGAGAAAGCTCGATCCACGATTTATTGGTCCATTTCAAATTCTTGTGAGAGTAGGAAATGTAGCCTATAGACTTGCGTTACCTCAAGAGTATGTCTCGTGTTCATAATGTGTTTCACATGCTCGTACTGCCGTAAATATGTGAAAGACCGAACCACGTTATTGAGTTAGAGCAGGACGAGATAATAGAAGACTTAGCGTATGAGGAGGTACTGTCAAGATCTTGGATAGGAAGGAGCATGTCTACTATGAAAAGGTCATACCACAAGTTAAAGTTTTGTGGAGGAATCATCTTTATAGAGAAATGACACAGGAATTGGAAGCGGAAATGAAAGCGAGGTATCCTCACCTTTTGAAACACCAGTGCGTCGTCGATTTCGAGGGCGAAATTTCATAAGGAGGGAGGTTGTAAGACCGAAATTTTTTAAATAAAAGGAATTTCCTTTATTTATTATTTTGAAATAGTAAGGGTTGATTTGATTAATGTGGATAGTTAAGGGTAAAATCATAAATATTTCAAAATAAGCAGTGGTTATAAAATATTCATTTATTGTCGGGGAATATTCGTTTTGGTGGTCGTGGAATATTAAATCTTTGTCGGGGAATATTAAATGCTGAGCGGTATGACCATGTGTGAGCCCATGCGGAAGCGATTGGATGAAGAAAGCGACAAATATAAGTTGTTTTTAAATAGCAGGCGTAGTTATTCTGAGATTAATCTTGTTGGAATACGGTGGTTAAAAACACGATGTCTGGCGTTGTTGAGCGTGTAGCTTTGCGGTATTGCAATTATTGATTCTTACGTGAAGGCCTTTACTCGATAATGGTTCACGATAATTCTTATTCGATTTATTTTATTTTATTGAGTTAATAATTCTTTGCGTTGATATTTTATATTCTTTGTTGTTTGATAATTGTCATTTACGGTATTATTTTCATTATCGAAGCAATAATTCATATTATCTGAATAATATTATTAGATAACATTATTGGCAATGTCTAGAAAGTTACATACAGGAGAGGTTTGGTCACTAATTAATTTGCGCGATGAAGAAATTCTTATTGGAAAGCCCCCTGCTCACAGGAGCGCACTGGTTGTCGATATTGTGATTACGTAATATTATTTGTGAATAATTAATTATTGATTTATATGATGAGGAAAATATTGATTTTATGTGGATATAGATGGAAAATTTTTAAAATGACAATTGTTGAAAATTAATATTTTATCTTTTACGATAAAATAATTCGTTTAAATATATTATTTTAATAATATATAATGGTGATATTTTACAGCGAATGTGGGATATATGAGTATCTGAGGAGGAAGAGTATTTTTGTTGCAATAAATGTTTTAAAACATATTAAACATGTCGGTGGACCCCATTTATTATTTGAAATTTGATTATAGCTTGTAAAATCGCTTGGTTTGTGGATTTGGTCAATTTTATTTGGAATTTGGAAAAACTTTCTTACTGCAAAGTTGTAGAAATTGAAATTCCTATAAAAACTCATGAGATTCAAATTTTCTGATGAAAGGGCTATTTATTATGAATTATTGAAGTTAGAAGCTCAAAATAATTGATTTTGGAAGTTTAAAATATTTTTTTTAGAAAAACGTTTTTTTTGTTTTTTGAGGTGGCTCACATGTGTTATAAATGATCTGAAATCAGATTGTAATTGTGGTGGGTGAATATTTTTAATAATTATATATTATTATTTTATTTAAATTTTACCTTTGGTGTTACTAGCGTTTTTCTATAAATAGGGTCTTGGGTTAGAATTGAAAATCACACGAAGCTGAGTTTTTCTCTCTCTATATTATCGGCGTATTCTTGTGAGTATTTTGAGTATACTTTGAGTATTCTTAGGCGGTCTGCAAGTTCCTTGACCTTATACAAGGTATTCAATTTAGAAATCTTGATCTTTCGAGGTAAGGGATATTATTTTTTTTTCGTAATGATATTATTTCTTGATATCATTATCTTTGAAATATTGATCTGAAGTTTTTATCAAATTTGGAACTTTTTCATATCGGGGTTCTTATTCATGAGTTCTTATTCATGAGTTCTTATTCACGAGTTCTTATTACGAGATTCTTATTCACGATTCTTATTCAAGTACTATTCATGAAGCGTGAAGATGTTTTTGTGGAATTTCTATCTTTTGGTGTCGGAGTTCTTATTCACGTATCGGCCTTATTCACGTATCTGACCTTTATTCACGTATCTGGTCTTATTATTCATAGAAAAATAAAATTTCTTCTTTTTCGTCCAAAACATCTAATACGGATCTAGCTTTGATTGTATCCATGTTTTGATCATTCTTGAATTTTACACCACTATGATTATTTTTTGAGGTATTTTTGGGAATGGATAAAACCAAATCACGAATCCTTAATCCTTAATCCTTGTCATTTTGTTTCCTTTGGATTCGTTTAAAAAAAAATATTTTTCATCATCCTCGGTCTTAAATGATGATATTATGGAATATCTTTGGCTTTGTGTAGTGCAAAGATGAATGATTTCTTAAGAATATCTTTGGCTTTGTAGTGCAAAGATGAATGATTCTGAAGAATATCTTTGGCGTAGTCAAAGATGAGCAGTGTTTAAATGAACATGACCCGGTGATGAATATCTTTGGCTGTAGTGCAAAGATGAATATTTGATTCGGATGTATATTGATTGATGTTACGGGGATAAAAGATGAGCGATGAACTTTTAAATTCATACATAGAAGATAGTAGTTTGCATTCTCTACTTAACTCTTCTAATGAATTATTATTTCATTGCGAATATTGATTTAAAATTTGTTGTCTATTGTATTACATTAGATTTTTTCCTGTTGAAGACTAACGATAATTTGTTGTATATTATCTTAGTCATAATATTCTTCTTGAGCTAGTTGAGCTCACCCCTTTTCCTTTTGTTCCATTTTTTTCTCGGGGAGGCGAGAATATAGCGATGCAGTAGGGGGTATGGAATGAAGGTTTTAGAAAGGATTGTTTAGTAGTCCTCACTCATTTTTTTTGTAAAATAATGTATCGATAAATGTGATGAGGATTTATTTGAGTATAGATATTATGCAGAAGATAATATTTGTATTTAAACTCACGAGTTTCTTGTTGTAATAATAAAGTTGTAGTTGTTTACATACCATGTATTGACAATTTCGGAATAGGTGATGTATACTATTTTGGGGGATGATTCGATGATATTAATTAATAATTAATTGAGTCTCGATAAAGATTAATTCATGGATGTGGTAAATGTAGTATCTTTGAATAATTTAGTAGAGTGCGTTGATAGACTTGGCGATTATGTATGCATGGATAATTATGCGTGGTATGAATATGACAATTGGTTAATCATAGAATTTGAAAATAATAATGAATATAGATGATTGATGATGGATTAATTATTGGTGATAATGAAATATTAATTCATGGATATCTTAAAATTAAATGCTTTGGCGTAGTAGGCATTGATAGAATGATTGAAGTTTTGGGTATAATTGTAGTATTGAAAACCGAATATCCTTGGCGGTATTGCATGGAGGTATCCTTTGTGATCTATTATAATTTCGTGGCATTATTGTGGTAATGTATATCTTTGCTTTTGTAGTGCAAGATGAATTTAATGAATATCTTTGGCGGATTGCAAAAGATGAATTTAATATTTTCGATAAAAGGTATCAAGGTATCCTCACCTCTTTTATCATATCAGTGCGTACCCTAATTTGTGAGAAATTCCATAAGGAGGAGATTGTGAGACCAGATTTTTATCGATAAAGATTTAAATTTTGTGAAATAATTTTTTAATATTATGGTGTGAATTTGAGATAATATTATAGTTGTGGGTAGTATTTATAAATTTTGCAAAAGTATCACAGTGGTTATATTATATTCGATTGGTGGGGAATATTAGGTTTAGCGGGGAATATTAAATCAATGGCTCAATCATTGGTGGACCCCTATGAGAATTATTGTCGGATTGAAAGCGACAAAATATTTTATTGAAATAACGGCGGAAGTTTCTAAGTAGATCTTGTTGAACTACTTTCGGTAGTAAAAAGTACGCGATGTCGTGTGGTTGCGTAGTAGCTGCGGTATTGATTATTGATCTTTATGTGAGAAGTCACTCGGTTTGATTCCATTATTGTCGATTAATAATATGAATTATTATAGCGATAATGGCGTTTTTTTTATTACAGTATTATTAGCGTAATAAAAGCGAAACATCTTTATATAAAATAGAATACTTTATTAAAGTTATTACATAAATAGAATATATTATATTTTATTATGCATAGTGTTGCGTAGTATTTTGCATAGTGTTTTGCATAGTATTGCATAGTGTTTGCATAGTAAAATGTTTTTATATAAATAGAATATATTATATTTTATTTAAAAGATTTTTCTTTAAATATGAATAGTCAGATTAAAAGTAAATCAATACTGGATAGTTAAATGGATTAATTCTTATGCATTCCATTTTTCTATAAATAGAAGCTCGTTCCTTCATTATTTTCTTACGAATTCATTGAAACTACAGAGAGAGAAATTATAGAGAGAAGCTATAGAGAAAATTATAGAAAGAAAGAGTATTATGCTACTTACTTCTTTACTTACATATTAGGTTATTATTTTACGGTAAGAGGGTGTTATTCTTTCTTATTCTTGAAGAGAACTTACATTATTCCATTCATTATTATTACATTGGAATAACTTTTGTAAAAAGTGGCGTACCTATCATAACTTTGTATCTGTGGCGTACCCTATACTTGGTGAAATCCTTATGTTATTCCATTCTTATTATTACATTGGAATAACTTTTTGTATCTGTGTTTTTACCTATACTTGGTGACATTCTTACATTATTCATTTCTTTGGAACATCACATGCGTGTGTTTTTTACAGGACAGTTCCGTGTTTTTATTATTACATTGGAACATCACATGCATGTGTTTTACAGGACTGGTTAAAATCTTTATCATACATTGGAATATCTATCATGTGTTTTACAGGATCTGGTTCCATCTTTATTATTACATTGGAACATCACTATCGGTGTGAATTTCACGACACTGTTTAGATTATTATTATTACATTGGAATAACTTTATACATCACAATCTGCATGCGTGGTGATTTCTTTTGTTATTCCATTCTTTATTATACCCGGTTAGTTAAAACTTTGACTTTATACTCCATGAAATTAGTAGAATATCCTTGATATTTGCGTTTCATCGATATCTTTTCATGGAAATATTCTTACGATCATTCTTGAATTTTACTACTGAAGCGATATCATGTTGACAATTTGGGCGTTAATAATTCATGGATTAAATAATTCTTGAACTTGTTTTATTGAATTATTATGTCATTGTCATCATCCTCATGTTATATTATATGTTATCTTTGGCTTACGTGCGTAGATGAACTTAGTATGATTATGACGGGGATCATTCGGTATAATCGTGACTTGATATAAATGATGTGACAAAAAAGTCCTCGGTGCTTTGTAATGCGATGATGGATAGTTTTGGTATGATTATGACCGGGGGGTGATTCGGTATAGTCATGACCATTGATAATTTGATGAAAATCCTTGGTAGTAGTACGGGGATGATTAGATGTGGTGGTTTATTTATTAAAAGTGAGTCTCGTGATAAAATTGATGAAAACCTTTTAAAACCTAAAAGATAGTAGACTTTATTCTCTACTTGACTCTTTTAATGGATTGCTTATTTCATTTGTGATTAAAGCTGGTTGTCTATTGTATTTTATCGGTTTAACTTTGTTGAAGGCTAATGATAATTTATTACGCATTATCTTAGTCGTAATATTTCTTCTTGGGCTAGTTGAGCTCACCCTTTCTTTCCTTTGTTCTCTTGAGGAAATGAGAACATAAATTTGAGACGAGTCGGGGAGCGAAGTAATGGTCGAGGAGGATAGCATTAGTAGTCCTCATTTTATTACGTGAAATAGTGTGATAATAGTTGTAATGAGGACTCCTTTTGAGTTTGTATAATATCTAGTAGACAATATTTGTATTCAAACTCACGGTTTATGTCGTATTGTACCACAGCGAGTTATATTAATAAGTTGTATTTGAATTTATGTACCATGTAAGTGGCGACCCGAGATGGGTGGCGTATACCTAATTTTGGGGGCGTAAACTTTTGAATTCTACGTCCAATGGCTGCCATATTTGCCGCCACCAACACCCTACCGCCGCCTCTTTCCAAAACCCGACCAGAAAGGAAAAGCCAGGGGCTTTATTGCGACCGATATGAAATCGGAAGAAAACTACTCGGCCATGGTACCTTCGCTTAAAGAATCTCTCTACTAACTCGGAACATCAAAACCAACCTTGAAAAACAGCAATCAAAATCTCATTGATGACAAGAACAGATCCTCAAAGGCGGCTAATTGCACATCAGCGCGAGATCTCTCCAATCCTCCGGCAAGTTCGACACCCGAACATTGTACAGCTGTTCGAGGTCTTTGGCCGCCGAATCTAGATATTCTTAGTAATGGAATGATATGTCAAAGGAATGAGCTCTTCAATGGCTGTAGCCAAAGGGAAAAAAAAAAAGAAATCGCATGAAAATAACTTCCAGCAGCTAATTTCAGCTGTAGGATTTTGTGTGCGCGTGGGGTTTTTCATAGGGGACATAAGCCTGAAAACATCTTACTTGATGAAGATGGGGACCATAAGGTTTCAGATTTTGGGCTCAGTGCCATTTTCTGAGCAAATTCATTGGGGATGGATTGTTTCATGCTTTTTGGCGGGACGCCGGCTTATATTGCCGCCGGAGGGTTTTGGGGTGAAAAAGGGTATGATGCTGCTAAGAGTTGATTTGTGGTCATATGGAATTATCTTGTTGTGTTTTTGATGGCTGGATTTATTTACCTTTTCATGA